>BDMV01000008.1:28359220-28426372 GCA_008326285.1 Oryza officinalis
TTCCTTGGGAATTACATCCAAGCATATGTCAAGTACGACCACATGGGTGATATGGGACGCCCCTGGCTGAGTAATTAGCTAGGCCAGGGAAATCTTGATGCCAAGGGACAAGTGGATTCGCCGGGGTGGTGTCGGGGAGGACCCCTGGGCTTCCTGGCACAGTATGGTCTGGGACCTAACCTGGTGTTGGTCCGTGGGACCCCTCCCGTTGGCATAAGATGACCCTAAGTCGGCTTTCAAAATGCCTTGTCGTGAAAACCTCAAGGTCGCCAGACGTGACCGAGAGTCGCGGGCTGGGTGATTCAGGGTTAGTAACGTCGTGTGGGTAAAGTGTACCCCCTCTGCAGAGGTTAACAACTGTTCGAACAGCCGTGCCCACGGTCATGGGCGGATGTGAGGTGATTCCTTAGCGTAGTTTTAATCGGGATCCTTGTGAACTGCTGTTGGTGTAAGATTTCCTTCCTGTGCTTAAGTTGGGCTGTTGGAGCAGCCAGTGTTGGTGAACGATTGACAGGGAGCCTCTCGTTCCGACGTATTTGATTTGTGGCTGTTGGTGCAGCCGGTGTTGGTGAGCGATTGGCAGGGAGCCTCTCGCGTGTGGCTGTTGGAGCAGCCGGGTCGGTAAACTATTGGCAGGGAGCCTCTCGTGCCGACAAGAATCAATCGATACATTTTCACTGCTCCGGCCGGATGAGGCGCACTTTCTCGTCCGCGCCGTTAAGAAGCACTCACTTAGATGTTTCTAAAGTCTTAAACTAAAATCAATTGTGAAAAACAACTGGCTTTCCCTTGAATCTTGCATTAAACACTAAATTTCCCCTGACTTGCTGAGTACTCCCGTACTCACCCTTGCTCTATATAATTAAACCCCCCCAGTTCTCGAAGATGAAGAGGTGGACCCTGCTGATGAAGAGTTCCTCCAGGAGCAAGCCGACTTCGAGCAGTAGTAGGGTTTCGGCCTTTCCCCAAGGCTTTGCTTGTGGCTTAGGGCTAGTCTCCGCTTTTCGCTTCCGCCTTTTTGTAATGCTGTTGTGAACTCGGGTTCTGTCCGCAGTTCCAACCTTAGTTGTAATCCTACTCTTAATAGAGAGACCGCTGTGGTTGTGATATTCAGTCTTCCTGTTGTACCAGCGCTATTTTCTGGGACTGGTACAGGCATACAGGTTAATTTGGATCGCCTTACACTGGTCTTCGCTCGGGCTAGTTTGGGGCGTGACAATATACTGTTAGACTTGCTTTAACACCTTACTGGGGCTGTGTTGGGGGAAGGCTGGTGATACTCTTCCTACTCTCATGAAGGCCCATACAATGCAATAGCCACATTTCATCTTATGCGTGCAGACTACACAAGGAGTTGTGCTAACTATGATAACTAAAATGAAGAAAAAGATTAACACATCAATGAAAAAGAGTGCTTAACTACTGACTACTGAGTATATGTATATGAAAAATATATTTAAGCATATTGAGAAACATTGTAATCATATTTTAATTTCGATTAGCCTATTGGTAGTTCCCACATCCTAAATAGAGGGAAAGGGACTCATGAAAAGCATTTGTGGAATATGACAAAGTTATTAAGGATATGACATGAACATGAATAATCGCAAAGAGTGTGTCGGCATGCATGGACGTATATGTGAAATGTAGGTCGATAACAACTAGCTTGGAGTGAGCCTTTTGATCCACCCATCAATGAAAATGAAGGACCAAATATAGAGGAACCGATGCATGAAGCATCACGATTAATCATAGAAATTAACATGCATGCATGCTTGATCGGCCGTTGGCATACCACACTCTCACTTTTGGTCTCTACCTACACATCTGTGCATGTGTGGTTCAGAGCACATTTAAAGCCTTGTTTGTCCCTTAATCCTTGTTTTAAAATGAAAAAAAAAAGTCCCCGATTTCTAAAGGAAACAAACCGATTTTCGTGAAAATAAGACATAGCTGCCGCACATATGGATGTAATTTACTCTATAATAAATTATGACATTTACTATGTAAACTAACAGAATCATACACGGTATCACTACAAGACTTGGGTGGACTAAAAACCGTTAGAAAAATATGTTTTATCATCTCATAGGGGTATATGATGTCTGGACACACACACATATGTGTGTGTGACAAAACTACATATGAACAGATCAATCATAATTGATGTATACCAGTGGTTTTGTTCTGGATTATTTGTAGTAGTAGGCACAACTCGTGATACATGTCCTTGACAACTACGTGTCGTGGCCAAACGAGGGAACACGTCACTACACACACCATGATGGCGAACAACGAGCAATTACACGTAGTATTTTCAAAGAACCTTACTCGCATGATGGCTCGGTAGCCAGATAAAGTCGCACGGCAACTCGATCGGTAATTCGGCGAGAGCAAAGGACGTGTGTGTTCTTCTTATTTTCTCCCATACACATAGCTTAAGCTTAAGTAGTTAGAAGAGCATTGTCCCTCTTAGAGTGATCGATCTCACTCTTGCAGAACTAGCATGGTCGTATTAAGGTTCACATGTATGTCTCTTAGGACATGGTCTTTATATAGACTTTCAACGCACATATTATTCCAACGTGTTTAAGAGACTCTCAACTGAAAACCTATCTCATAGCATCACCAACAGATATCAAATCCGTACCCAAAATTCTGTTTTGGGAATTCGATCCTAATAAGATTTTGAATAGATTCATCTCTCTTCGAGAAATATCTAAAAAAAAATTGATCCAATATAATAAAGATAAATCCACTCAGACCATGAATAAAAAAAGAAAAGGAATTTTCAGCCTCCTTTGCCCGTTTCCGTCCCCACCGGCACATGCGTGTTACGAGCCGGTGCGCTTCTCCATTAGTGGAGAGTGAAAAGGACGGGAAGGGATTCTAACTTTTGGGAACCTAACTGGGGAAATTCATTGAGGCCAATTTTTTTTAGAAAAAGAAACTGAAAAATTGGGATCAAAAGCTATATTTGGCATTTGTTGATGATGCTCTCAACGACCCTGTCGGAGAAGCTCGATCCCGATTGCCGGCCTGTTGCCCGATCAACCACGCCGGGGCGGTCGCTGTTTCGGCGTCGCGTCATGTGTTTTTCCTCATACATGGTCCCTGCTGCACGGCCGGCCATTATTCATCGCCGGTCCATGCATGGCAATGCAGGCTCACCCAGGATGACGATAGTACCGGAAAAAAACTGTTCGTCCGATGATGGCCTCTGCCCCATGACACATACTCTGCCATAGTGCCATGTAAGAAAGATGCAGCAACAGGAGTATACCTACCTTCTCACTGCAAGACCTGTAGTCCGTAGCATCATTTATAGAGATTGCCCATCTATCATTCGATAGAGAATCCCTAAAAATCAAACAGATGGAAATATATATTATAATATATATAGTTATGATATAATTATAAATTTAACTAAGATATAATTACAGTATAAATATGATGTAAGTACTATATAAGTTGATCCGGATGAAAATAGCTTAGTAAGAAACACATATGGGAGGCTGCCCTCAGGTTTTTGGTTGGATCCCCACCTCATCCATGTGGTTTGATTTTTCTTCCATCACGTAGGCAAGCATATTAAAGCATACCAATGACCTAAAATTTGATAGAATTTTTCTCAAAATTTCTATCCAATGTTTGATAGCAAGTCCATTATATATAGGCCCAGTTCTTTTCATCTTTCTATAACATTTTTGCCACTGGTTATTTGCTTCATGCTTCTTAAAAACACAATTTCTTAAGTAAAAAATATTCTATTGTAAAAATACATTTCAAACAAGACGGTAACCTCCAAGAATAACATTTGATGACAATAACAATAACAGAAATTTTTCAATGTATACCAGTGTTTGTGCACATTCCAACAAGATTGGAATTATGGGGTTTAGTCTTTTTCATAAGCAGTTTTTCACATCATTTTTTATGTGAAAACATCGGTTATTGAGTAGAGTGGTTTTTCAAGAGTTTTTTTAATGTGAGAAAACTACGATAGTGAGAAGAAGAAAGACGATCCCGCTTTTAAAGTAAATAGATATAGAAATAGTATGAATTGTGAGGCTAAATTGTGTCGATCATGTTCGCGATGAAGGCATACGCACGGCGAGCATATGAAAAGTTGTCATGTGTATATACCATACATATCATTGATTAGAGGTGCAAGTGGGTAAGCCACGAATCCATTTTATAGATCAAAATAAACGGATTTACGATTTATTTTGATTTATAAGTAAGTTTCGTATATTATCCTATTACACTTTTATCACTGATCACACGTTCACACTGAGATGCACTGCACATGCTGCGATTACGTTCTTTTTTTCAACGGGCTTCGGAAAAACAATCGACCAAAAACGTCTCGTCAGAAAAGGGCAAAACAACCGGCAATATAACCGCAGCCATTACGCGCTGCAGCCGCCGAATTTGCCTTTCCGGCCGGCCGCCTCCTGCGCCGCTCCTCCTGTAGCCGACGACGATGACGAGAGCGATCAACAGCGGCGAGTCAGCCATGACGAAAGCAATCGGTTTTCTTCTTTCTTCCTTTTTTTTTCACGGACAGCATCACGCACGTCTGCGGTGTGCCACATTAACACACGTACCTCATGAGTGTAAACCCAACACGTACTAAGAATTTCTTTGATTGAGTTTTAACTTTTAAATTTAACTTTAGAAATTGGGTCTGAATTAAAATGAGTAGCCTAAATTCAGCTCCACATCTCTTTAGTTTATTTTGTGAGAACGCATTACTCAACTTCACCCCTATTTTAGTTGAGGCTAAACAATGTTTAGTGAAGTTTTAACTACAAAAGAGATGGAGCTAAAATTAGAGCTGTGCCAAACAAGCCCTAAACATATTGGTGGTAAACCCCTGGCTTCATTAAATTCCTATTAAAAACGAACTCGCGTGTCAGCGTGTGTAATATTTGTGGCACTAGCCATACACCTACGACTCTGTCAAATGTCACCGTTGATTTTTCGGTTTTCTTATTGTGAAACTTTCTTTTAAATAAAATTAAAAAAACAAATGTGTCATAATTTTAGTTTTAGATCAAACGGAACTTTTGGTCGATGTGGTCAGATGGTTCCGGCCATATTCATACATACTACATATGTCCTAAAATAACTTTATATTTGGTCTTCGGCTCAAAACAAAGTATATGAAACAAATCAGATTACATCTCCTTAATAAAATGAGTAATATTGGTGGGTTAAGAGGTAAAGAGTATTGAAGAAATAAAACTCATCGATGTGTGGATCAAGGGTAAGTAAGAACCAATATAACAAGATGATGTAAGCAGCTATCATATCAGATTTATGTTAAGGTGGAAACAAGAGAAGATAAGAGTAAAGAAAAGTGAGTTATAACTTTATAGAAGACAGCTGTAGCACGGATTCCAACACACTTTGTGAGAGAAAGAGGTGAGTGAGATATTAATGTTGTGACTTATATCTACATCTAATTATTGTACGAGTGACATTAAATCGGCTAGAGATAATGTATCAATTTTTATAGCTAGTAGTTAACTATCGTATTAACCCTGCTCTCATAGCTAGGATGAAAATAAAAATCATTTTCTAGGATAAAGGATATATGTTATAAATGAAGTTATTTTGTGACGAAGGTAGTGGCTCAGTGGCACGAATAAAAACCTAATTTCACAAATTTCAAAATTCACTATAACAAATACAGAAAAAAAAATCACGATAAAGTGCATATCTCCCGAACCAGAACCAGTCCACCCTTCTGGGCTAACGGGCCGGCCCAGAAAGCCTACCAAGCCCAGTGAACCTCACTCCCTCTCTTCTTTTTGTCCCTAGCAAATAAATAAATTACTCCTCTCCTAAACAAAAGTTACAGCTGCAGTGCCACGTCACAGGTCAGTAGAGTCGCCGTGGCCGTGGCCGTGTGTATGTATGTGGACTCCTCGCAGCGCAGGTTGTTGGGTTGTCCACCTCACTCGCCTTGGCGGCTAGTAGGTCAAACCCCAGCTGAGCTGTGCGACGCCGCGGGGCCGGGCTATATATACCGCCGGAGACGCACCGCCGACCCGCCATTGCCGTCTCGGTTGGACTCCTGTCTCGCTCGCCTTCTTCCCCTTCTTGCCTCCCGTCCACACCTGGATAGCTAGGTCGATCTGTAGGCGCAGGTGGTGGAGTGAACTTAGTGAAGTGGAGTGGAGTGGAGTAGCTTCTTCTTCTTCTTCTTCTTTGTCGTCGTCGGCGGCGGCGGCGTCGTTTGCTTTGAGAAGAGGAGGGGTGGGGGAGAGATGGGGAGGCCGCCGTGCTGCGTGAAGGCGGAGGTGAAGAAGGGGCCGTGGACGCCGGAGGAGGACCTCATGCTCGTCGCCTACATCCAGGAGCACGGCCCGGGCAACTGGCGCGCCGTGCCCACCAACACCGGTGAGTCTGAGTCACCGATCTGATGATCCCCTTTGATTTTGTTGCCGGCGGGCGGTGGCGGTTTCCTGACCCCCGTGTGCAGGGCTGATGAGGTGCAGCAAGAGCTGCCGGCTCCGGTGGACCAACTACCTCCGGCCGGGGATCAAGCGGGGAAACTTCACCGACCAGGAGGAGAAGCTCATCGTCCACCTCCAGGCCCTCCTCGGCAACAGGTAGTAATTGATTTTTGTTGCTATATATCCGGTTTGATTTCTTGGTTAATTAATTTACGTCGTTTCGTGAACCGAAAGATGAAATTCTTGGCGAGGTTGATTGACTGGTTGATTGATGGATGGATTGATTGATTTTTGGAGCCCTAATTAAAGTGCGTATGCTTGCGTTTTTGCGGTTCTTGATTTTTGGTTAGGTGGGCGGCGATCGCGTCCTACTTGCCGGAGAGGACGGACAACGACATCAAGAACTACTGGAACACGCACCTCAAGAAGAAGCTCAAGAAGATGAGCGCCGGCGGCGGCGGTGGCGGCGGCGGGGAAGGAGGAGAGGGCGACGGAGCCGGCGCCGGCGAGGTGAAGACCAGGGCGGCAGCGCCAAAGGGGCAGTGGGAGCGGCGCCTCCAGACGGACATCCACACCGCGCGCCAGGCGCTCCGCGACGCGCTCTCGCTGGACCCCTCGCCACCGGCCAAGCCGCTGGAGTCGTCGGCCGCGGCGGCGGAGCCGTCGTCGCAGGTGACGTACGCGTCCAGCGCCGAGAACATCGCGCGGCTCCTGGAGGGCTGGATGCGTCCCGGCTGCGGCGGCGGGGGCAAGACGACGACGCCCTCCGGGTCGAGGTCGTCGGCGTCGGTGCTGTCCGGGGAGGCCAGCCACAGCGGCGGCACGGCGCCGACGCCCGACGGCTCGACGGTCACCAGCAAGACGAAGGACGAGACCGCCGGCGTGGTGATGCGCGCGCCGCCGCCGCCGGCGTTCTCGATGCTGGAGAGCTGGCTGCTCGACGACGGCATGGGCCACGGCGAGGTGGGGCTCATGGACGTGGTGGTGCCATTGGGGGACCCGAGTGAGTTCTTTTAGTGCAAGTGAAACAAAAAAAAAAGGGGGGGGACAAAAAAAGATGACAATAAATGTGACTAGCCTTGAAGAACAAAGCCAATCAATCACGGCTGCAAATCCTTGGTGATTTTAGATCATCAAAAGCACAAAGCTGGTGTTGATCTAGCCTAGTTAATCTAGTTAATTATATTCTCTCTTCTCTCTGAGTTTTAATTCGTTGTTAGGGTTTGGAACTGATCATCTTAATTTGTAAGTTTCTATAGTAGTCTATACTAATCCATGGTGGATGCATGACTGGATCCATTGTGAGATGAGCCAGTCATGAAATGGAGGTTGGCAAACAATAGAAATGTACATCTTCTTTAATAACAAAAATCTTATATATCAGTATAGTAGTACTAGTATATCCTTGGTATATATCGATTTGTTATAATTAATTAATACTGGATGCAGAGTTTAACTTACGAGTGGTATATATAGTACTTCATAGCTTGGTTATTGTGAGAGTAATATAATTTATGCAATTCACGGACGAGTTCTATGATGCTTCTTCGAGTGAAACGTACTAAGAAATGTACTCATAGGTATTATTCACAGTTAATTTTCTACAAGGATATGATACTGTAGCTATAGATGAGGAAGTATTAAATGGAAAATCGCAAAAAATAATAGCAAGTCTTAAATGTAAGAGTCGTACACATTGATATAGCGTGGTCTCACGCATTGATTTGATGCGCACTAATTCATGAGAATCATATGGTATTGTGATGCATCTAATGCTTGCTTCTAGTACGTACTGAGCAGTGAGTACTTGATGTGTATATACTCTATCTCAGCTAACCATGTCCCATGTTATCTTAATTTTCTGACTTTTATTCATGACACTACTACTGTAATATTCTCCTATATACTTGCAACAATGAAAAATTTGCTAGTACCCTCTCTTAATGTTTGCATGTGGAATAATAAGTGAGTTTACAAAAGTAGCAAATTAATAATCGTCAAATATCTCTATTATCTTAAAAACTCAATCATCCTTCTCCTCCCCGTCCAATAGTTCTCCACATAAAAACCACCATCCCACCAAAACAACCAGTTTTTTCACACAAAAAATAACCTGAAAAACCGGATAAAAGACTAATCTCGTAATTACAATCTCGTTGTAACCATGACACTATTATGAAGGGAAAATTAGAAATGGTAGTAATCATCAATTAATTAGTTTGTTGCCTCAGATTAGCAACAAAAAGTAGCATTAGAAGCGTACCCTTCATCCTCTCCAATACTGAAGGAAACACTTTGTTTTTTTCTCAATAAATACGCGACTAATCCCTCAGATTTAAATTCAATTTGTGTATAGAGATGCATCCATATAAATATGGTGTATAGGTATATATGTGTAGAAAGGGATTCAAATTAATGTGAAGGGCAATGTGTAATGCCCTTGTCTCTCACTAATGCAGTATCCCTAGTACTCAACTTGGACAAACCTCAGGGTTGCAACTGGCTTTGCCTCGCTGCTATGACTAATTAATAGGACACTTAACCTAATTTCTGCATGCTGATGGCGACCACTGGAGGGCACGGCCATAGAATCTGACATTGCATTTAAGCACCTTTGCCTCTGCAGTTAACATTTGATGTTAACTTGATCGATCGATGGAGGAGTACATATCTCTGTTATAAATATCGCTTGAATGCAATAATATATCGATCAACCTAAGGGTATACCTACCTAGATCTTTTTGTGCACCCAAAGGTCGTTAAGCAATTATAAGTTTCTAGGTCCTTCAGTATAGTTTCAACAGTTAATTGCTGCTTTCCGTTTTTCTTCAAAGCAAGTTAATTTAACATTTTCTCTATGTTGGGGTTACCTAACTAAAGAAATTGAAAACACGATAGAGTATATAATTTTTGCATGCATGTTTTCTCGCTACAATTATATCCCATGTCTCAAACGAGACCTGGATTTATGATATTTTCTCATGTAAACTTAGTGGTTTTAATCTATCTATCACACATCAGCTTTCTTATAGACAAAAAGGTTATAAACGAGATCTCCCAGTCAAGAAACGAATTGAGAATAAATTAATTAATTGCACCTCCTGTGTGTGCGTTTTTCACATTTGACCTCTTTAGAGCTCACATGTTTCCATGTTAATTATAGTCTCTTTTCTGCTAAATGGTTGATGGTTTAATAGATGAATGATTTGTGATAATTGTTCGAGGGTACAAATGGATGAATGAATTATTATAGAGTTAAAAATAAATCTAAAATAGTATTATAAGAAATTCATATATAGAAGGCTTAATTTGTAAAAAAATCATACAGCTTAGGAGTTCAAGAAGTATGTGTATTCATCTATTCATCGTTAAGCATAAGAGAATAGGGATGGCATACTTTATCAGTATGTGCTGTTTAGGCGGTGTTTGTTTATGCTTAAAGCAAGTTTAATAGTATAACCAACTACTAGCTCAAAATCATCTATAGTTAATTTAATAGTCAATTTATATAATAGTTACCTATAAACATATACTACACTAGTAATACCTGGTCCCACCTGTCATACACACATTGTGTCTTATAGCCTGTGCTGCAGCTGGCTACAAATCAGTAGCCCGCTACTCTTCTTTCTCCTCATTTATCTTCTCGATATGTGTTTATAGCTGGTTTATAGTTTGCTATTGTACCTGCTCTTATTAGTAATAGTAATACCATCGAGAGTTGGAGACTTTCTTATCATAAATCCGAGTCACATCAAGTATGATGGATATAGTAATAGTAATACCATCGAGAGTTGGAGACTTATCATAAATCCGAATCACATCAAGTATGATGGATTCATATGCTTGCTCAAATTAATCAATTCATTTGATGAGAAAGAGTAAATTTCATAAAACTTTAAACTAGCTATCACAAAATGAGGTTTAAACCACTAGATTAATTTTGAGAAGCTCTGTTACTCATTTACTATAAGGTAGTAATAAGGGAAGTTGCATCATGGCTGACCTTTGCTGAGTTGACTTGTCCACGTGCCGCTTCACATGGGTTTAATAATCATTTTGAACTAAAGGACAAATATTGCCGGAAAATATGAAAGAAATGGAAAGATAGCGACTAAAAGCTTGGCCTTATGGTAAAACAATTCACCAAACACCTTCAAGCATATATATCTCTGCCATTGACGGCCGGAGTAATTAAACTCGCTGTCAGTGTCTCACAAACACTATAGCAAGATGAAAATGGGATAGGATCTTGACTTTAGAGATTGAGCATTGAGTGGGTCTATTTCACTAGATATATACATATATATGATGTAATTAAATATATACTTAAATCTTGATACAGTGAAATGTCATAAAAATAAGTTTGGTGTATGGAACTGTTACTCGAAAGTGTGGTTTTGCCATAATTTAATAAGGAATTAAATGCAGCGTGGTTTTTCTACTTTCATCCTTTAATAATAGCAAGTGCAAGCTAAATTGTGGGTTCTCGTGGAACCTGAAGGAGTCTATAATAATCCACCAAACATTTTAATAGTAATTGCCATATTGACATATCATGTTCGCTTGTCGGTTTCACCGGACTATATATATATATCCACCTGAGCAAACGGGATTGTCTCAGAGTGATCGAGTGCATGGGCCACTCTAAACACTTGAGGGGCGAAAGGAAAAATGGAGGAATTTTTAGAGGACTGGAATTCTTTGGAAGAAATTTCTTTATGGTACTTTAATTTGGAACAAAAGAATGACCATCACAACATCCTTTGAAATTCATGTAATCAAGTGGAGCAGGTCATTTTATAGGAATTGTAGAGTAAATTTAGCAAGAGGCGAGATCTCATGTGTTTCTCTTCTTATCTCTGGAAATTCATATGTTTTTCTTATAGTGCTACCCAACAACATGTTTTTTTTAAAAAAATCCATGGATCCACCTCTTGTAGGATTCAATGAAGCATGACAACCTATTTACATGTTTTTTTCATATTCCCGTGATTTCTGGATACTGCATTGCAAATAAGTCCTAAATTATTATGCTTTTGAAAAATAGTATCATGTAATAAAACAACAAAAAATCGTGGTGTACAACCTGTTGCACAGAAATGTACTCCCCTCAAATTAAAAATAATTGTCATTTTGAATAAGACTGAAATAAAACTTTAAAAACTTTGACTATGAATAACTTGTAAAATATTTGCTTAAAAAATATAGAAACAGTATATATAGGTTAATCTTACTTCAATAAAATCATGCTAGAGAAAGTAGTGGTCAAAATATATTGTAATAAAAAATAGTGATCAAAGTTATTTTTTTAAGATCTTATTGTTGTGGAAAACGACAATTATTTTTATCATAGAGAAAGTAGTTTTACAACAGTGGTAAAATATATTTTTCTTGTTAAAAAAACAAAGTGTAAGCTGAACTGCTGATCCTGCATGCCATGGTGTGCGACAGCGCGGTACTGAACTGGCAGTCCAATGGATTCAGCGGCCAGGGCTGAGGCTGAGGCTCATCAGGGGAGGATTAAAGAGCAAGGGAACAAGAGCAAAGGGGCTATATGCATGTCATGCACTACTACTGCCCTTGGAAATATGCAGGCAAGCCTTAAATGCCCACACTAGTAGTAGTAGATCTTTAAAGCTGGCCAGCTTTGACCCTTTTCCTTTTTTTTTCCTTAGCTCAGGCATGCATTTGCACCTGCTTGCTGCACCTTTGTTTCTTTGCTTGAAGCTGTAAAAGAAGGAAAATAAAATGAAAAAGAACAGTACAGCAGCTCTCATGAATGACATGACCATGCAAGGTTGTAGTTATAATAACTAAAACACTGTGTTCTTTCTCACCTTCTTTGCAGATGCAGATGCTTTAAGCCTGTGACTGTAAGTGCTGTTCTTGTGTGTGGGGAGAGCTAGCTTTGCTGCTTTTGCACTGTGCCCTTATTTGTTTTGAGCCATGTAACCTTATGACATTGTCATCAGATCAGCATATACACATGAACCTCCAAGAAGACAAAAAAAAATAATTATCTAGCTAGAGGTGATCAATCCAAGTATACTACTCCAGGAGTGTACTCTAAACTCTCGAGGGAACATTCCCTCGTTATTTACATGTCATCCAAATAGTTATAAAAAACATTTAAAAATTCAAAAAATAGATTAATATATGATAAAATCATTTCACAAACATATAAGTTAAATTTAACTTTACAAGTTAAAAAAAACAAATTAAATTATGTCTAGTTAACGTATATTTGTAGTCAAATTTGTTTTTTTCGTTGTAGCTTGTAGAACTTAAATTCAACTTTATATGTTTGTGAAATGAATTATTATATATTAATCTTTCTTGTTAAATTTTTAAATTTTTTTATAACCAAATAACATGTAACAATAAGAGAATGTTTTTTTGAGATTTTAAAATAGTTTTTCATACTACTCTTACTATGAAATGAGAGAGAGAAAGACAAGGAAAGAAAGGGGATTGAGCAGGGTGTGTACGTGTGCGCGAGTGCAAAAGAAGTGAAGAACTGGGAGTATACGTAGGAGACTTGAATGCAGCAGCCTGCAGTGCCGAGCAAAAAAGGGAAAGCTCCGTGCGGCTTAAATGCGTGCGCCTCCCCTACTCGATAGCAGTAATCCACTACGACTCTCCACATGTGAGATGACTTATTGACAGTGGTCAGCTCGCTCTTCCATTCATCGATCTATTCGCGTTTGTGTGTGTTGCTGTAAGAGCAACTGTAATACTAAAGCCAACTATAATATATTAAAGTTCATATATATAGTAAATAAGTTATAAGATTATTTTTTTCCTTTTCTTTCTCTATCTCTTATCTATGTATTTTTTAATGTAGGATTTTATTTTGAAGTATATAAATAACTAGTTTTTATGAGATATAACCCTCTTCATTTCTTAATTTTTTTCTTCACATAAATCTATAGTTGACTTATGGCATATTATTAAACTTGCTCTAAAGCAACATTCACTTGTGAAGAAATGATTTTTAACACCAGTTGAAAACCCCTTTTGTACCGGTTATAACAACTGTGAAGTAAATCGGACTAAAAATTTTGATTTTTAGTATCGATTGACGATTGAAATAACCGAGTAAATCAGGACTAAAAATTTTGATCTTTCGTACCGATTGAAATAACCGGTAAAAGATGCATAACAAGTCAAAAAATGTATGAGATATGGGATTCGAACTCAAGATCTCTCATCTCAACTCTCACGTGTGTTGCTATCCCATCTACTACACATATCTAACTTGAATAAAGATGTTTTCTTTTTAACTAACCCTGAAAACATCTTTAGTTTCGGTTGATGTTACCAACCGGTACTAAAAATGTATCTTTAGTATTAGTTGGTAACAGCAACCCGAACTAAAGATTTTATCTTTAGTCCGAAGATCTTTAGTCTGAGTTGGTGTTATCAACTGGTACTAAAGATATATTTTTAGTATCGGTTGGTTTCTAGAGACTTGGACTTTTAGAACCGGTACTAAAACATCTTTTATACCGATTCTTAATATAACCGAAATATTTATGATTTTGGGTATCACGACGAGATCGATCGAGAGCGAGATGATCATACATCAAAGTGGTAGATAGCTGACTGGTAGCTAGAGAGACGTGTGTAATCGTAGGAGTACTACGTCGTATAGGAGGAATTGCACTGTTGCATGCATACTGTAGTAGGAGTAGTGCATACATGAATAATGGAAATTAAGTTGGAAACCGGCCGGTCGTCTCGCCTCGCTCTCCTTGGAACTGTACGTGCTTTATAATTGAGACTTAGCTACTCTAGTTTACTCCTGCTCATCAAGAATCTGTTCTAGGGGTGCAGTAATGGCAATCCAATATGGAGAAGATGGGCGATCATCACCTCGATCGATCGATCGACTCTCATAAATGCAAGAAATTAAGCCGGTGGAAGTCAACCCGGCGTTTGTCATGTATGCAGTTCCGCGCCTGCGTTTGTCGTTAAGAGCAAGTTTAAGGCTGAGTTCTTCCTAACTTCATTTCTCGTTTTTCACACGCACGCTTCCTAGACTGTTAAATGGTATGTTTTTAAAATAATTTTATAGAAAAGTTACTTTTAAAAATCATATTAATTTATTTTTCAAGTTTTTTTTAGCTAGTACTTATTTAATCATGCGTTAATGCGTGTTTTGTTTCGTGTGTCCCGAACACACCCTAAGACTGCGTTCGGCAGTGAGCTTTTCCAACTCATCTCTCTCATTTTTCACACGCACATTTTTCAAACTGCTAAATGGTATGTTTTTTTAAAAAAAATTTATACGAAAGTTATTTTAAAAAATCATATTAATCCTTTTTTAAAAAAAATAGACTAATACTTAATTAATCATACACTAATGAGTCATTCCATTTTGTGTGTCTGAGAGATTAGCTCCCAACTACCTGAAACGAACGTAGCCTAATAGTATAGCTAACTATTGGCTATTAGCTCATACTAAAACTAACATGTATAATAGGTTAACTATAAGGTCGACTCTATTTTTTCTTTTCTCTCATTTTCTCTCACTATGAATTTAATGTAAATGTCTTGGAGCAAGTGTATAACTAGCTCTTGCATGAGAGCCAACACTTCTTACTTTTCTTTATCTTTCTCTTTCACATAAGCTTATAATTGGTTTATAGTCCATTATTATCCTTACTCTAATTTACATCTATGCAGCGTGATTGTAGAATTAATGGGATTGACATCCTCTGCATTTAAAGACACTATACCTTTGTCACTGATACGTGAGTCCATAATTCATCGGACCCACATATTAGTGACAAAGTCACGTGATTTTGAAGGTAAAGGAGCCTAATCCGAATCAACGTATCCCATGTTGCATATACATCAACATGCATGTTACTTTCATGTACTCCATATATGCATATACAGTAGAATCGAATAGCAAGAACTAAACCAACCAAAGAAAGGATGGATGGTTGGAGTCCCAAAAACTGAAAACGTTTAGTGGAATTAAAAGTTACCTTTAAATTGATGAAGAGCTGTCTGACCAGAGTAGTTATGCTGGTCTGACCACGTAGATGCCTCTAGTCTGACCAGCGTAGTAGGTTCAGTCTGACCGTCGATCACCCAACGTTGTCTATCGCCTGTCGCCAGTCTAACCGCAGTGGAGTCACCGGTTGGACCGCTGCGATGCTGCCGATCTGACCGTCAGTAATCCGCCAGTGTAACCACCGCACTCGAGCAAAACACAAATCAAAAACTCTTGAAAGTAGATTCAACTTTATTACTTATATTTGTGCTTACAAAGTGCAATTACAACACTTCTCTCACAAATTTCGACTAAACTCGAAACCCTAACTTTTCTCTAAACTCAACTCTCACAAAATCGATACCGAGAGGCTTCAACCACTCTCTCTATTTATACCCGAGATAGGCAGCTTAAAGTCATGAACCCTACTTGTATAAGAAATCCTAATTCACTAAAAAACCTTCTCATACAAGAAACAAACTTATCCCAACACAATCAAACTCCAATCTTCCCAAATTTAGACTTCTTTCAAATTTGACTCCTCATCTCAAACGCACACAATTTTTCTATCATATATTACATGGAATCTTCACCAACCACTGTTGATGCAAAAAACACACACTGGCCTGGGAGATCTGCTTAGCTCCAGTGCAGGTCCAAATCTTGGTGAGATGCATGCGTGCCAGTCAGTTTGATCCTGCAACTGACAAGATATACAAACGACAGATCAAAGAACCGATCGGCCAACATAGCCGATGTAGTAATTCCAGCCGATCCTGATAACAGCCGATAGCGATAGGGTTTTGAGCTATCGGCTATGTGTTCAATGTAGATTCTGACACTTGACAAAGAGACAATCGGCTGATGATAATATGCATTAGATCGGCAATGACTTGATAAAGTGAAACGAAAGTTAGACATACTCGATCGGCTGTAGATATCAATGATACATAATCTAAATCTCAAAATATATTTAAACCAAGTGATTGGGATAGATCGGACAGGGCGCCGAGACAGTATAAATCACTTATGTCTAAAAACACCTCAAGAGAGAGATTATATATATTCATAGCATAGCCGATGAAGTGAATCTAACATAGATCCAATGCTATAAAAATCCATAAGATTAGATTAAACAGTGAAACCTTTGTTGTCATCGGCTAAATTCAACTTATATGCAATCCTTACAAGCCGATGCAACGTACACATAACTCATCGGCTGAAACCCCGATGAAGCCCTTATCGGCAATCAAAAAGCAGGCTAGAGATCCATGGTTCTAAGCACGACTTAGTAGGTCAAACTCAACTGATGCAACACTAAATATGTAAAGAAACACGGTATCTAGATGATCAAGCTCTTGACTGATTTTCAGGGTGGTAGATGCCTAGGCTAATCTAATCTAGCAAAACGATTTAGCCGATACCGGCAGAAACCCTAAAACGAGAAGCAGCCGATAAAACTAAATCGAGATGCTAATACTAGATTAACAGAAGACATATGATAAATAGCCAGGCAAATATATTATCCAAACCAGAGCAATCCAAGAGGTCGAATGTACTGATGCAGCCTTGAACGACGCCGACGTAGATGATACAATTGCCTGAGCCGATGGAACATTGGACTTACCCCTTCGCCGGAGATCGACAGCCGATGCAGCCCCGCGTCAGGTGCCAAATTTCGCCGGTTGATAGATAAACCGTAACAGAGTAAAAGGTGGCGATGCGCCGAATTGTATTGATCGAGAGTTGATAGATTACAATAACCTCGGGTGTACATATTTATACCCATGGGGAGATACTAGTCCTTGTAGGACAAGAAAGAAACTTTCCTAAAGATAAAAAAAAACATAAAGTTCTTAAGGGACACTAAACACACTTTCCTAAAGATAACAAGAAACTAACAAATATTCTAATTAATAGATACAATTGCCTTCTTCGGACTCAATCCGCACGTGGCAATCCTCATGAAGCACACCAACCGAACCCGACAATGATCCTGCCATCTCCTTATCGGAATCGGCTACATCGGCTATCCTTGTCCGATTCTGTTTCAGCCGATGCACACCGTAGCCGATTTGGCTTGCAGCCGATTCATACTCCATTTTCTGTAATCGCTTATCTCCTCCAATCGGTTTTGGCTTTAACTCTGAATCCAATGCATGATTTACCAAATTTCGTCGTTAACAACCACGCACATTGTTTTTTAGCCTAAGCATCCCGCATAATATCCTAATCGTTCAGACGTCATCTTCTCCCAAGTTGATTTCCGATCCTATCACCCACAATACTTTCCCGAGACATCAAGACACACCTACACATGAATCAAACAAGAAACCATATTCGAGCATAAGTTCTTCTCAACTTAACTCAACATTAGCACACAACAGTATTACATATGTATAGAAATTATCTAGAAGTCATAATCACGAGTATCCAAATAAACAACTCAAAATCAAAACTGACTCAGAGCCAGTCGGTCATACCGTCAGTGTGGCAGGTCTGACCACTCGCATAACTCTGGTCTGACCGGCAACACTTGTCCGGTTTGACTGATCCCATACAGAGAGCACCACTTCGCCAATAAACTTCAAATATCAAAATTAATTATCTCACATGCCAATTGTTCATCATAAAATAATAATCAAACACGCTTTGATTTTACATATACAATCAACATGCATGGTATTTTGATGTTCCCTGTTTGGAGATGGCATGCATGCTCGAGTACTCCCTTCAAACTGATAATACTTGTCATTTTGTATAAGGGTAAGATCAAACTTTAAAATATTTAATTATGAATAGTTTCTAAAATATTTATCTTAGAAATATGAAGACCATATGTATAGATTAGTCTTAAAATGTATTTCAATAAAATCATATATTTGTTAATATTTTAATATATATTATAATAAAAAATAGTGGTCAAATTTGTTTTTGATACCATGTAATTATCCAAAACCATAAGTATTATCAACCCGGAGAGAGTACTAGTCTTCTACTACTAGCGCTAGTTGATGCATTCGATCGATCGACGCAAGTCTGCAATACTCGGGCCACACGATGCCAAAGAAAAATGATCAATGATGGTATGATTCTTTTTTAAACTCGATATAAACGTATGTGGTCATAACATGTGCAAACTTACTCTCATGAACATATATATGCACATCCTATTCTATGAGTACTTACGAAAGAGTGAGCCAACATAATTTGAGACTGATAAAGTCACCATGTAAACAAAGGTAGTGCGTTATCATTGAAAACCTAGAAAATTTTAATACAACACCATGCATTTTAGTGTTATTAAGTGAGTGATCTTGAATTTATGGGTTTCTATGCACCACATGAGCTGAAAGTGGCTCCGCCACTGTCACCACGAGCGTCTACTTAAATTTGAGTTGATCAATCTAACCAGTTAAACTATGCTTCTTTCGCAATGATGATATAAACTAGGAGTATATCTATGGACTTATATATATCCAACAGAAAAAAAATCAGTGTGCTGATGTGCTCCATAATTGCATGACACTAGTGTGGTGCAGGAGAAAGAGTCAGCCCCATGCATGTCGTCCATAGCCATTACTCCGGTGTCTCCCTGCCCTGCAACTGGACCTAATTAAACATTCTATACACATACTCTGACCCCTGCATGCATCTTCTCACCCTGCATATCACATCATCGCCTTCTGAATAATCATCGCAAGATATTTCCTCTACCATATTCACCCATCCATCCGCCCGGCAAGTCGGCCGATGGTCCGTCGATCGCCGGAGTCGTCGCCGCCGCCTGTCACCGGAAGAGGGTCACACGTGCGAGACACAGGAGATCGAGGCGATCGATGGAGAGACACGGTGGCGCCGTGGCGTTAAATGCCAGGGGGTTTAAATGCGACGACGACGACATTTCGTCACACAGACTCACTGCAGGTGAATCTACGGTGAGAGCGATTAACATTTACGCGCGGATTTTGACTTGGCCGCGCGCCGCCGCTATTGTGGACGCCGTCGCGGCCGGGCGTCGTGGCGCGTCGTCCGGTGGATCGACGTTGACGTGCAGGGGAATGTGACCGTGTGAGGTAGGAGTAGGAGGATCGAATGGGTAAAAGCTTAACCAGCAAGCCATGCAGAGATGATATGCATGATACATTCTCGAGCCCCGTACACAGGGGTTGATGAAATAATGCTGCGACAGTGATCATGGCGATGGCGATGGCGATTGGGTGGGATTAAGCGATTAAGCAGCTAGCCCAAGTGGGAATTAATTGAAGGAACAAGTGTGCGGCCGAGATTAATTATTAATTAATTTGACCATGGAGATATATGGAGAGAATACAAAAGAACAGGGAATGATTATGATAATACTCTAGTTTGATTGTTAATTATTTGAATAAAATCTATAAGAAGGAGGAAATTATAACAATTTTGTTTTAAAATTATTTTTAAAGATAAATATAGCCATACCCATTTTGAAAAGTTATTTTTCCTCGAAATAGCATACCATTTTGAAAAGTTCAATTGAAATATTGAAAGAAGTATTAATGGAAAAAAGTCCGAATTACCTCCTAAATTATTGGGTGAGTACAAATTACTTCCCTAAACCCGAAAACAAGACATCTTTCACTCTCAACTATTAACACGTGGTGCCTATGTGGCAAACAATAAAAAACATGGGCCTCACTTGTCATATACCTCATCCCTCTCTTTTCTTTCTCTATTGACTGTTCGTTGGGGGCGAGGCAGGTGGCGACCAGGAGGGTACTATGGCACGACAGGGAGAAGGGGAGCGGCCGTCGGGACAGACGGCGGTAATTCATCCGGTATTAATAGTTCGGGGTGAAAGATGTCTTGTTTTTAGTTTAGGGAGTTAATTTGTACTCACCCAATAGTTTATGGAGGTAATCATACTTTTTTCTCTTAATGGTGAGTTTAAAAGTAGGGATAAGTCCATTTGAACCCCTACAAGGATGGGGAGCACCAAAAAGATGCTCGAGTGGAAGGTCACTAAAGATCGTATTCACCATGAGCAACATCTACATTTTGCTCCAGGCTCCAGCATGGTGCTAGCCACCTCAAGCTACAAGCATCCTGGCGCCGAGGTGCTCAATCTCCTCCACCAACAGCATAGCTGAAAAAGTCAAACTAGCCAATGAACCGGCAGAGCTCCCTGTTCACTAGCTAGCAGTCCGACCACTAGGTCAGCCGATTCGATTGTAGGTTTAAAACCGGTAAAATAGGTTGCACTACTTTCTCTTCGGAACATAATAAGTTGGCTACTCATATGTGGTCAGCTTTCTCTTCGAAGACCAATGAACAATTTGGGTCGTTTGTTGGCCCACTAAATCGAAAAGATAGCTATCCTGCATAGTCCACTGACCATCCGTTCACCGTCGTCATTGCTATTGCCTCCCAAGAGCCATGTCTCCACCTTCACCTCTCCCTCCATCATTGACCATTGGCCCCATTGCCGACCATAGACACCACTAAAGCTATGCCACTTGGGCTCCCCTTCATCGGAACCACCACCTAGCTGACTCTGCTAGCTACCATTGTTGTGGTGGCCACCTCAAGCTCTTCGATCCATGCTGGGATGAGTGGGGGAGGGGTACTTGGAGGCCACCTCAAGCTCTTCCACGCGAGGATGAGGCTGCCTTGAAGCGTGCCCCTCCGGATCTACTCAAGCTCAAACCCGATCAAGGATGAGTAGCAATGTGTGCTTGAGATCGAGAATATCAGCGTGACTTAAGGTTAATAAGGGCAGTGGGCTTGAACTTGAGAACGAGATTGGGATAAGAGCTAAGGATGGGCTGAGGAGATCTTAATTAAGGGTGAGTAGCAATGTGTGCTTGAGATCAAGAATATCAACGTGACTTAAGGTCAATAAAGGCAGTGGGTTCGAACTTGAGAACTAAATTGGGATAAGAGCTAAGGATGGGTTAAGGAGCTTATAAGCTCATAGTCATGGACGACGAAAGTTTTTGATAAAAAAGGAGAAGATGTAAAAAGTAGGATGGGTTGTAGTGGCGGCAAAGGAGGAGAGGGGGGAGGGGCAACGGTGGCGAGGAGGTGGCAGAGGTGAGGGTGAGGAGGCGCTGAGATGGCGATTTGTGAGAGAGAAGTGCATAGGGGATGGGGGGAAAGGGGTATAGACCTGCTTGGTTTGTCGATTCAGCTTGACTCCATTCTCAGAAGTATTGGTTTTGTTAATAAATTGGCACTTATAAGAAATTATATTTGTCTTTTTAAATTTTATACTTGAGTAACGGTTCAGGAGGACAGGAAATGCCTCGTATATGTGAAGCGTCCCTTGTCGAGGGGTTATGTATAGAACAGTAGAAGTGATATAAAAATATTGTTGATTAAAGTTTAAATAGGAGAGTGAAGGTGGTGTGTGTGTGTGTATATGTGTGTGTTATATATAAAATGGAGGGAGTAAAACACAATACATGAAGGAATTACATAAAGATGTGCGGATGGGATATATATACATCATGTACAGCTCAATTAATTCCAAAATTCCCTAATCATGATATGCTATGCCAGTATTGAATGATCCGGTATTAGTAGCAGGGGTACGAGAAGTACCAGGATATGACACATAACACCGTACGTGTAGAAGATCTCAAACACGATCGCGTACGTACATTGGCGAGCGAGCATGTGCGGTAAAGCATGCCGATCATCGATAGGATATATACGTACGTACGTGAGAATAACTAATAAAGCATGCACTATACGGTACTGAAGTTATTTCGCTGCCGCCTTACTTATGTACTTTTGAGATCGATACGTTGTCTCCCCCAGCTGAATTATTGACGATTAATCCCGTTACGGAATGCCACTTAATTTGTTGGGCATACCATATACAGTAAAATATACAGGAGCATATATGTCCACGTTTCCGGAAAATATATGTCATATAGTGCTTGATTAGCCTTCTACTCCATGTCTTCGTCTCTAGAGTCGATAGATGCTATAGCTGATGTATCTGTACCTGTTTAGTTAGCATAGCATCTTTGAGCTGTTCTGTCTTTAAGAAGAAGTATCAAAATTTTTAATACTAATTTGGTATCTTATAGTATCGGAGTTATCGAGAGGTAGTACCAAACTTTACATTACAAAAATATGATACTTTTCGATATCTTCTCAAGAACCGTAAAATCACTCTTTCAACTACGATCTGATCGAGAGATAGTTAGCCCAACAAAAGAAGAGGCAATATGTAGAGTAGCTAACTACTATCTCCATTTTAAAATAAGATATGATGTGTACGACTAAACTTGTAAATGACAATGCAAATTATATGGGGACTACACGAGATGATCTCCGTATACATGCGGCGCATAAGCCACATGCGCGTGGTGCATGCGGCCGAAGCACGCGACAGCACGCGTACGTGCACGCGCGTGCGTTCGCAACGATTAAACGTATCGATGAGATGGCGATATCGACCGACCGACCGACCGACCGGTCTCCGTTGATGAGCGCCCATGCATGCGTCAGCTCGCGCGTGATCGAGTCGCGTCGCTGATCCGCTCGCACGCACGGCACGAGGGCCGTGTATACGTTATCACGCGGCGGCGAGGCGAATCGATCGATCGAATCCGGTGCGACGAACGAGCCATCGCACGTGAAAACGGTCGGAAACGATATCATTTCTACAGAAACGATCGTCGATCGGTCGGAAACGATATCATTTTTATGGAAACGATGGTCGATCGATCGGGAATTTAGCGCGCGGGTGGGCGGAAAACGCGAATAATCCCGCGGTGGGCCGTGAATCCGCGATGGGCCGACTCCTTGCCTGCGCGTGGGCCGTTAGAGGGCCTTCGATTCCGTGGATTGGTGGGCCTTGGATGCGGACTTTGGCGTTATCGTGAGAAAGTGGACAGAGGATACGACTATCTGTCAAAGTATCAACGAATGCATCAATTCAGCAAAGGCAAAAAGCTCATTTACTTCTTGTGATCTTTTGTCTGATACCAGTATCAGCTCATCCTGTCAGTGCCATGGTCTCTTCGCTTTCAGAAATCTAAGGTTAAATAGTATATATTTCATCTGATAGTATACTACAGGAAGTTGGCAGTTCCAGATCTGCAGGGAATCACTATTCAGATATCTTTTCTCGTCGACTGGTCGGTCGTCTGGTCTAGTACTCTGGTTGCTGAGGTGGTGTGAATCATCTGCTTGTGTTTGGCTCCATGCATCCTCCATGAATCTGCCAGAGTTACCACAAACTTAGAAACTAGGCCTATGTTATGTATACTCATTTTCCACCTTCATGTTCTCTCCAGCTTTAGGTAGCTTTAGCTTTAAATTATGCAATTAACTTCTCTCGATCTTTTTCCCCTTGAAAAAAGCATATCATTATATTCTCTACATTCGTTTTAGACGGTTAATATATAAGAAAACTGAAAATAAAACCACATGCTAACAGAACTCAAATAGACGTGGTTGCTTGACATGTGGGCTCGTGAACGATGATGGATTTCACATACCGTGACCACGTTGTCACGATGGGTAGTGTAGGATCACAAATACTAAATCTATCAGAGGGTGAATGGTACAAACATCAAAAACCAAAACTTTTAGTGGCATTATAAGTTACATTCGAAATTCGATGAAGATCGGTTTGAGCGACATGTGTTCGTCGGTCTAACAGATGGTATTGGTCCGTTCCAACTGCCATCCGAGCCGCCGTTGCCGGTCCAACCGCCTAGATACTACCGGTGTGACCGCCGTGCTCCTACCAATGTGACCGCCGAAATCGAGAAAAACACAAATCAAAGAATTCTTCAAAGTAGATCAAACTTTATTGCTTCTAATTGTGTTTACAAAGTACAAAAACAACACTCCTCTATTAACTTTCGACTAAACTCTAAATGTAAACTAAACCCTATTTTTTCTCTCGACTCAACTCTCACAAAATCGATAGGAGCGGCCTCAACCCCTTTTCTATTTATACCCGAAAGTAGCAGCTCAAAAGCCACAAATCTAATATAGATAAGCAATCCTAATCCATTAGAAACCCTATCTATGTACGTACATAACCCTTTACAATTCAAACTTCAATCTTCTCAAATTTGGACTAATCTTTCTCGTATGTTGTATGGAATCTTCATAACCATGTGCATTATTCTTTACCCTAAGCATCTCGCATGATCTCTCGATCGTCCAAACATCAACTTCTCCCAAGTCGACTCCCGATCCATCATAGGCAACGCTCTTTCGAGACATTAAGACACATACATATGAATTAAGCAAGAAACCATATCCGAGCACAGGTTCTTTTTCAACATGACTTAACATTAGCACACAACAATTGTCGATTCTAAGGATCGACAATAATACTTATGGGTGCACAAGATCAAGGAGATATGGTGACACAGAGATTATATTGGTTCAGACCGTCGAGGAGAGTTAATATCTTAGTCTAGTTGTATGAGATTGGATTTGTATCGAGAGTTTGCAGTATGGCAATGAAGTAGCATGTACAGATCTCCCTCATTAGGGTTTTCGGGTCCCCTTATATAGACATTGGGGAACCAGCTAAGGACGGTATGGTATCCCTTATAGTTCGGATACGTACCATCTATTTACATGGGATACGATTCATATCCTTATTTTTAATCCCTTTCTTATAAGGAAAAAGTACATCTGAGGTCCCTCATCTTGTCACTGAATTACAAAATCATCCCCAAACCAAAAAACCTGACATATGACATCCCTCAACTTACAAAATTAGGTTACTCCAAGTCCTTAGGCGGTATTGATCCTGGTTTTGTCCAATGTGATGACTGAGTTAGCGTGAGACCCACATGTCAGAGTGACCCACGTCATCACCATCTCTCTTTCCCCTCTTCTCTCCCTTCCTCCTCTCTCTCTCTCTCACTCTTCTCGTCTGGGCCGAGGAAAGCGACGGGTGCAGAGGAGGCTAGTGGGGCGAGGCGAGAGAGGAGGCGGCCCACGACGGCGGCGCCATGGAGGATGTCGTCGGCGGTGGCGAAGAGGAGCTGGGCGACGCAGAGGAGATGGGCGGTGTCATCAGCGGAAGAGTTGAGAAGCATGGGAGAGAAATGGAGAAGGACAAGGTGCATCCCTTGCCGTCGTTGGCGACGGCGGTGAGTGGTGGGGAGACGGCGGAGGCGGTGCTGAAAAGGCTGTTGCCGATGGCTGTGCTGGTGGCGCTCGGGGGAGAGGGAAGGATGTGCTCGCGTACCTGGTGCTCATGTCGATGCGGTCGTCGTCATTATCACCGGCGAGGTGGAGGCAGACCTCGTGGTGGTGGTGATGGTGGTGCATGTGATCTAACGCGTGGTGGTAGGGGGAGACCTGCCAGCGACGAGTGCGCGTGGAGAGGGAGGAGACAAGAAGGCCGGTGGCGAGTGTGTGCGAAGAGGGAGAAGGCAGGAAGGTCGTCTAGGGGACGGGGAGGCCGGCGGCGAGCGCGTAGGGAGAGGAAGGAGGGCGGGGCCGGCGAGGGAGGCAGGGAGGCTGGCGAGCTCGCCCGCTCCCCTAGGCCAAGCTGCTTCCTGTTAACGGTGAGGAGCTTCCGGTGGACGACCCCCTCCCTTGGGCCAGCGCCAGTGAGGGCGAGCAGCACGCCCGGGATGCGACCGTTGCAGCGCTCCCATGCCACCGCGCAAGGGCTGACCGTCTCCCTCCTTTGCCCTTCCTCCTTGCTTGACACAAGAAAGAGAGGAAGAAGTGGATCTGACCAGTGGGTCCCACCTTTTTTATTATTTTATTGTTTTTTTGGATGAAACTGTCACGTAAACGTCACGTAAGACGAAGACCTAGTCGAAGGAGTCACGTAGGTGTCATGTTAGCCAAAACCAGGGACATTACCATCGAGGGACCTCTTTTGCATTGGTTTTGAAAGTTGGAGGATGCGTTGTATCTGGTTTTTTTGGTTGAGGGACGATTTTGTAATTCGGTGACAAGATGAGAAACCTCCGGTGTACTTTTTCCTTCTTATAATACAAGTAAGCCGGATGGGCCTAAGTACTCGGCCCACCCTACACTGTCCAGCCCAAAGGACTAACTTCGGATATTCAGGTACCGTGTACCCCGTAACAAACAGTATTACATACGTATAGAAATCATAAACATAATATAATCACGAGTATATAAAGAAACAACCTAAAATCAACTCCGAGAGAACCAATCAGACTATCGGGTTGGCCGGTCTGACCGTCGCATCAACTCTGGTCTGACCAGCCACCGTTGCTAGCTAGGTCTGACCGGCTTAAAAAAAAAAGCAAAACACCACCTCACCAATTATATAAATCATATACCAATTATCCAACACAAAATATATAAATCAAATTAAACCATAGATTTCACAGGTAGCTAGTTCCGTCAAAGAATTCCTCTCTCCTTGCCGACACGCGCGCGCCCAGACGTCCTACATGGGCTACGGATGTTCTACGATTCGGCGGCCGTGCGGTGAGATTCCGTGGTCGCTTTCGCCTCGCTCGACGGCCGGCGCGAGAGGCTAAGCTGATCTCGTGCGGTTCGCGTCCTTTTTCCGTTTTTTCCACGCCAAGGAGAGGNCGCCAAGGAGAGGGAGGGGGGGTGGGGGGCACGCAGAATTCAGCAAAACGCACGGCGACTCGCTCCCACATGTCGCGGCCGTTTCCCTGCAGCGGCGACTGTTTCAGTTGAATCATCGCTCCTCCCCCTCCCGTACCCTTGCTTGCTTGCAGGCAGCTTAATTGCTCCAATATTTTGCACTCTTTGCAGAGCAAAACTTACATGCGAATCATGGCTACGTACGTATACGGGCAGAGGCAGTATACAGTGGTATTACAGTGTATTGTACTGGTTGTATAGCAGCACGGCAATAATGCCGGAGGAAATGACTAAATGAGACACAATTGATAAGCCTGGACCAGCATCGATCAGCTATATATGGAGTAGCTAGCAAAGCTAGAACTGCATGCAGAAAATTCAGATATATCAAACCTCCGTTTACATTTACTTATCAGTTTTAACTTTCTACTGCTTTTCCGAAACGAGCTTTCCTACTGTTTCAACATTAACCAACAGTAACTTTTAAATGGTTAAACTATGATACATGAAACTTTCATGCTTTGGATACAATACAGTATAATATGTCATCATTTTTTATATTTTAAAACTTCTGGGAGAAAAAAATGAGTGATCAAAACGTAAAGATGAACGGTACTCCAGTGACAAATACATTTACAAACGGATGGAAGGAGGGAGGGAGGATGCAAAGCACTTTGATACTCTCTCCGTAGACATCACTAAGACACGCACATATTTTAAAATTTAACTTTTAAATATTTGATCAATAAATATTCTATTATAAATTAAAATTTATTTGATAAAAATAATATCATTGAATTTTTTATTTAAATTTACTTTTATATGATTATGATTTTGTTGCTACTAACATTATAGTATATGAGTAATTTAAAGTAACAAATTAATTTTAATGACTATGTCAAGTTTGACCACGCCTCAGTGAGTGGGACAGAGAGAGTAATACATAATTATTTTAGATATTTTAAAACTTTGTTAAAAAATGATCAAAACATATAGATACCATATGAATAGTACTCTGGTGTAAAAAATAATGCTCCAATTAGTTTTGGTTGTCATTGGTTGGCCAATTACAGATAATATGCTAAATGGTGTATTAGCGATAAAAAAATAATTTATGGTTAAAACTTTTACCTATATATTTTTAGTGACTTAAACGTTAGTGTTGAAAAATAAACTATGATAAAAAAAACTTAAAATTAACTTTAAAATTAAGTTTTAAGATTCAAAGTTTAGCATTGGTACATACAACTTTTAAGTTTTAAGATTCAAAGTTTAGCATTGGTATATACGTTGTATGGCAAAAAAATGTAGCCCTCTCTCTTTATATATCCATCTCGAACTATGATCTGTAATGTATAGTCGTTCATACAGTAAATTTTGTAATAATTAGCTTTAGCTAGCTTCTTCGAAATAATAGAATAAATTATATTATCTTTAAAAAAACAGCGGTGAGCAGCGAGAGCAGAAGCAGCAGAGCACGTACGTACGTACGTTGCGTGCGCGACGCGTGGGCACAGTGATGCATTGCAGATTTGCAGAGACACAGGCAAATCACAGAATGCGATGTGTGTGGCGGGTGCAGAAAACCAGCCAAGTTTCGTTACGCCTGGGACAGTGCTGGAACGGGACCAGATCAGGGGGCGGACGGATGTACATATCGTTGTCGTAATTAGGTTTCAGCTAGCTAAGCTAGCTATAGATCACTCATCAGATCGATCCGTTCTTGCAAAGTTAGCCACCCCTGCCTGCCTGCATGCAATGCTTGTAGTGTAGTGGTGTGGTATTTACTTTGTGCAGTACTGCACTAGAATGCCTTTTTTTTTTGGATGATCGAATTGAAAGCATTCCATGTTGTATGGATTCTCTACTTCTGCTACGACTAGCTAACTAGGGATCGATATTTTAGCAATTGTCCTTGCTCCATCAAATCATGGCAATTAACTAATTAAAGATGTTTCATTACTGGAGGATTCTGCTTCAGCTAATAGCTAGATCTCGGTTTGTGCAGAGGTAACAGGTGGGTAGTCCTTTCAATTAATGCACACGATGGAGTGAACTTCATATGCGCCTCAGATCGAGGTGAATTATTAATTTTTCGACAATTAAGGTATATGATGATAACTGAATCAAAAGAGGTAACATATATACGCCATGTACACACAAAGAAGTATTCTTTCACTACATAATCTCGTATCTCTAACGAGTCGTCTGTAACGGCTAAAGAAATCGATCACAGATTACTATAATTCTACAACTATTTAAATCAACCGTGAAGATATCTAGATATAGAGGCCAACACCCATTAGTAATGACTACGTATCTATAATGGTCTTAAAAAGAAGTGGTTATAGATGTGACATTGGTCATCTATAACATTCTTAATATAAAATTGTTACATATGTCAAATTATTTACTACGGTTCCTTATTTAGAACCCGTTAAAGATAACTAAATATATTTATATTGGTTTTTTTAACCATTATAGATAGTAGTATTCATCTATATATTTACCAGTATGATCCTTATCTCTCTATGTCTGGACCAAACCACCAGACACCAAATTGGTTCATTCAGGCCTCCTCGTCCTTATCTTCTCTACCTTCTCCTAACCTACTCCGCCGCTCTTTGGGTCGTCTCCTCTCTAATTTAGCAAGGAGTGCAATGGACTACTCTTCACTATGCCGAGCCTGGACTCCACGATGCCAACACAATCTTAGCCACCACGTTCCCTCCTCATCCATAACGCTGGCCGACATTGCTTCCTTCATATCCCAGCGTCAATTGCCACCTTCACTTCCCTGTTCCCAGTAGGGGCTGTTGTGCCCTCCTGCTCCACCCCACCACTGTTGTGCTAGGCAATCCGCCCTGTCCCGAGATCCAGCAATGGCTCATCCTACGAAGCACCAATGTCGTAGCGAGCAGTCTCCTTGGCCGCCCTCCTGGAACTTAGGACAGTTGTCACCGTCTCCTCCTCTAGATTCGGCTTCAACGACGATAGTCCATAGCGAACCTTGAAAGCGGCAATGAGCGACTCCTCTTCCTCTGTCGTGCTCCCACGGCCTCGATGACGATGACTCAGCTGCTCGAGCTTTATCAGCGGTGGGAGTGGATTCAGCAATGGTAACGATGGGCGGCGATGGATCAAGGCATGGCGATGATGGACAGGGTGGTATCCAACCACGACGACAGTGCGAGCGCTACATCTAACCTCGACAACAATGAAGGGTGCTGGATCTGGCCTTGACGACAATGCCACAACGATGGGCGGCGATGGATCAAGGCATGGCGATGATGGACAGGGTGGTATCCAACCACGACGACAGTGCGAGCGCTACATCTAACCTCGACAACAATGAAGGGTGCTGGATCTGGCCTTGACGACAATGCCACAACGATGGGCTTGAGCTGGATTTTTGGTTTTTTCTTTCGCCAAATTTTAACGTGAGTAATGGCTTGTGCAACCAAGCCAACGAGGATATATTCGTAACTGTTCATAACCATTACATATAATGGTATGACATATTTGAGAAACCCTTATATATAACAGGTGGTCAGCCATTATCTATAAGTCTTCACATGGCTAACAAAACTCTTTGACGCTTGGCTTGTCTGTTACGGATATGATGATTTAATTTTGGCCCGTCAATGATGAGCGGTCTATGTAGTGTTTTTTTTCCCTTAGTTTAGCATTCTGCTTCAGAGTTGAGAGAAAGAAACTAATTCCAACTAACAAGTTTTCATATATATAACATCAGTAAACACATATCCCTAGCTTGCACCGAAGATATATATATACCACCACACAACACAAGCGCAGACCGGACCACAAAACAGTACACATGGATATGGAAGCGAGACATGCAGCCACATTACACAGAAACAGAACAAACTGCTCATATCTCAGCTAGCTAGCTAGCTACAGACCTACAGTTGATTAGTATTCATCAAGCTGGCTCCATCCTGTCATGCTCGCGACCCTGTTCTTCCATGACAGCATACTACTGAAGCAAGCAGCAGGAAACTAATAATAATAAGAACAAAAAAAAAGAAATCACACAACAACGTTGTCCAGGAATCTGGGCGTTCTGGCTCCATCAATGCGGTACGTTGCGACTGTATACACACCAATTTTTGCAACTAGGTGCATGCTGCGTACTCCCTCCTCACCTCTAACCCTGCACATGCTGCAACAGTAAGGTGAAACCTATGCAACAGTGGAGCCGGCAATGCAATTGCACCGCTAGCTAATTAAGGCTATGATTGGTTGAGCTACAAGTAAGATAATATAAATGATAGAAAAATAAATAAAATAATTTATAAGTAAACCTTTTATATTTGTATTATTAACAGTTTAAAATCAAATCTGGATTGAGAATAGACTACAATGAGAAAACCCCAAACTAAATCAACTCTGAAACTATGGTCCAAAATTTGAGTTTTGATTGTGACTAATAAGCCAACAATACATAGACGGTGAGAGCCTAAGGCTATGTTATTTTGGGAGGTTGAAAACCCTTCATCCTAGGCACGCAAAACGGAATAACGAATTAATGCATGATTGATTAAATACTATTAGCTAAAAGAATTAAAAAATAAATTAATATGATTTTTAAAATAACTTTTTTATATAAACTTTTTTAAAAAAAACACACAAATATATAATAGTTCGATGAGTATGGACGCGAAAAATGAGAGAAGAGAAGTTGGGAAAATATAGTATAGAACGCAACCTAAGTAGCTGTATAGCCTATAGGTAGGCTAGAACACGTGCACAGTGAGGGCCCGGTTGGCAGCTACTACGTGCCGGTGCCGGTGCCGGCCATCGTCGTCGCAGATCGATCGGGAACAGGTCAAGCAAGCTAACCTAGCCAAGATGGAGGGAGAGGGCCAAGAGCTAAGCATGCAAAATGCAATGCAACCCAGCTGCCAACTTCAGTATCTCGCTAGCCTGGCGCTCCCGTACTCTCCTCTCTCCTTCATTCCCAATCACCAGCTCCTCCCCCCACATGTACTCATAGCTTAGCTTAGCCTTTTGACCTACCTACCTTCTCTTGTTAGCTAGCTAAGTTTCATCTCATGCATCTCATGAACCCTAGCTTTGGTTGGCCCATTATTTCATTTTCTCACACCGAGAAATCAATCAAAGAAAATATCAAATGGATGCATGCATGCCAGAGTAGTACCAAAATCTAGCCAGTTGCAGATATGAGATAGCTACCTAGGAGGAGTAGAGATGATATATACATAAATGTAGAGTAAATTCAGTAATAACTACTAGTAGTATGTAATAGCTAGGTGTCTGTGTGTGTCTAATAAAACCAATATAATGTGTGTAATGCATATATGGCCCAAGAATTAAAGAAAGGAACGTGTGTATAGTGCAAGAGGAGAGAAGTGTACACTGGTATAGTAGTAGTGGTGCATGTTTGGCTGTGTTGCAACAGTGAGGTGGAATTGGCTGGACCATCAATTCGGCCAGCCAGAACATTAGCTAGCTCTTAGGTCTTCGATCGGTCTCCCAATCCACAGGCGTGAATGTATGAAAGGCTCTTGCCATGTGAGAGCTTTATGCATCCCCAGCCCAGCATCCATGCACACGCCATCAAACCTCGCCATTGCCATTGCCATTAGGTACATTGGTGTAGTCGCGCCAACGCGAGTAGAACGAGATATCTGTCCCGGCTATAAATCTCTCTGCACACTGTGTGCATGATCTCATCGTCTTCTCTTCCAGCTCGATCGATCGATAGTTCGAGCTAAACATATTTATCTTGCCACAAGAATTCTTTGGTTGTTTGGGATGATGAAGAGGATGGTGATCTTGAGGCGGTGCCAGCCGCCGCCGCCGCCGCAGCCGCAGCCGCAGCATGCGGCGGAGGTGGGAAGTTGCTGTGGGAGGGTGAAGTACGGGGAGTGCAGGCGGAACCACGCGGCGAGGATGGGCGGCCACGCGGTGGACGGGTGCCGGGAGTTCCTCGCCGAGGGGGAGGAGGGCACCGGCGGCGCGCTCCGCTGCGCCGCGTGCGGATGCCACCGCAGCTTCCACCGCCGGGTGGTGGTGCAGCAATGCTGCGGCTGCGACACGGCGGCGGCTGCGGCGGCGGCCGCCGGGGGATGGGAGTGGCGGGACTGCTCGCCGCAGTCGTCCTCCTCGGCGTCCAGCACCACGGCCAGCTAGTAAGAGAGATCAATTCGCGCCGCGCGCCGCCGCGACGACCATGTGCACACTTCGTCCATGACATTCTTTCGATCATCATCAGGTGTTCGACTGCATCATATTCATATCCATCCATGAAACTTATCTCTCCTCCTTCGATCTTCTTTTGCACGCTGAATTTGTTACTGCCACATCTTGTTCTTCTCTGACTGGCTAGCTAGTGAGTGATCCAGCGTATGATTATATCCTTACTTATTATTGTTTCTCATAATTTAGTCTACTGCTACTGGTATATTGATTTAATTGTACGTAACTACTCCTTATTATCAAGTCATCTCTCTCGCTCTGTGTTGATCTGCATGTTTATTTTTTTATTGGATCTTCATTTCTGCTACCCATATGGTTGATTTGTTTTTCTTTCCAACTCGCAATAGCTTTGCGTGTTAATGTATTAGATGGACCCTTAGTTAAATTCTCAGTCAACTGATGCACACGCTCCAAATTCCGAAATTTAAGGGAAGGTCAAGAATTTGAATAGTCAGCAGAAGCACTGCACCATACCATAAAATCGCTATATATTATAGTATCTACATATCTCCAAAGAGATAGTATTATGTATAAGGCTTCATTTTGTCGTTGATTTTAATTTTAGTTTTATTATATGCCGGTAGAGTTCTACTGGCAATATATAATCTAGTGTCATGGTATAATGAAAGGCTATGTTTAGAACACATTTTTTTCATGGAAGATTTGGGCTGTGTTCTTCCCCATCTTTCCCCACTCATCTCTATCTTTTTTTTTGCGCACGCTTCTCAATTTTTTTCGCGCATACGCTTTTCAAACCACTAAACGATGTATTTTTTACAAAAAAAAATTTTATACGAAAGTTGTTTTAAAAAAATCATATTAATCTATTTTTTTTAAAAAATAGATCAATACTTAATTAATCATGTACTAATGATTTGTTTCATTTTACGTGTCAAAAGGATTAGTTCACAACACTCACTGCCAAACACAGCCTCGGTTAATTTGTGTGGTCTCTAATATTTCTGCTGCCTATCCTGAATTTTTCTGTCAATTGATGCATGCACTCCAAATTCTCAAATTTAACATAGATGAGGAAATTCTATTTCATACCACATGGCAAGTTTTAGTTCCGCGGGAAACTGAAAATTGTACTACATCAATTCCAAATTGGGCAGATATTGCTTTGGTGCATAAATATCGAAACACATTTAATATGCAAAGAATATGCATGCATGTTTTCATGATGATGAACAGCTTTAGTGCATATATCCATGAATGGGCATGGAGTACACTGAATTACTAGTTAGAACAGCGGACCTTACACTGTTCTGTACAGATTTAATCCCTTGCCACGTACTACTGCTGCTGCTCCCCCTATCTCATATTAAAAGATATTTTAAGTTTGTAATAATTAAGTTAAATATTTTTAATTTTAATTAAATTTATAGAAAAGCGTAGTGACATGCTATACAGCATCAAATTGGTTTCATTAAATCCATCACTAAATATACTTTTATATATTGTATAGAATATTTATTTTGTGTTGGAGGTGTTCATATATTTTTTTTTACAGATATGATTAAACTTACCGAAGTTTAACTTAGGATAAATAAATGAAAATAATTTATAATAAGAAACTAGCGAGTACTGCTACTAGGACCTGCCTGCCGCATTTCTTTCAGTGCTGGTAAAGTTTTTGGCGCCAATAAATAGGGGGATGTGCATGCATGCAATTCATGGCGCTGTTCGTGGACACGAACAACATTTTTATTTTGACATTTATGTGGTAGGAAAGTTAGATAGATAGGCGTGTGTGTACATGTACATGCATGCATATGTTTCTTGGACCTCTGATGGATCCATACGTACTCACCTCGACAGGGGCATAAAAGAATAGCATTAATTCCCAGAGAATCGTCCTGCGCGTTATTGCGATTAAATGGTTAATAAATTTTCGTTGCCACTATATTCTCGTTGGCATTCTTGACCTGTTAATAATCGTTTAATTAGTCTGCAGCAGCGCCAGATCGAGGCCGAAAGAGAGAGGAATTCAAATTCAGCCCAGATAAAAAAGTCTAACCTTAGCGGTTTTTGCCCCCCTATCGAATCACCCAAGACCGCTCAAAATCGGTGGTTTTCTCCTGAATTTTATCGAATTCAACCGAATCCTACCGGTTTCGAGCCGGCTCGTATGGGTAGAATACCACGAGTTTCGAGCGGTTTTCAACGTATTCGCGAAACTTTCATCGTTTGGCCTCCTTGCTCCGGTCATCCCGCCGGCGGCCGCCGCGTCGTCATCGCTTGCCGGTGAGCCGAACGACAGCCTTGAGGACAATTTCGGCAAAGCACACCGGTATGGGCCGTAGCGGCCTAGTGGGTCGTGATGTGCACTCAACAACAAGGAGAGAGGCCTGTTTTCAAACCGCTCGGACAGACCAAACCGTGGGCCTGTTTCGATGGGCCGAACTAGCATCAAACTGTGGGCCTGCTCGGAAAGACTAAACCGGTGTAGACCTTTCATGGGCCACCAGACCCGGGCCTAGCCCTATGCTGGGTTTATGTTTTGCAGCCCGGAAACCCAAAAAGAAACAGGCCGGACAAAAAAGGGCCGAGGTTTGGCGGGCTTGGGCTTCTCCTTTTGTCTTAGCGCTGGCCTTGGGCGGTTGGGCCGCAGATTTTGGGTAGGGTTTTTTGGGTCCAGCCCAGCCCGTTGTTTGATCAGACCTAGTCCCGTGCGGTGTGAGCTGAGTTTAAATCTTGATGCATATAATTATTTTTATGAGGTCAGGTATTTACAACTGATATGCGTGCATAGTGTTGTATCTACGTGTACGTGAGCGCGTCTTCTGTGCAATGAAATACATGGTTTTACTAAAAAAAATAAAAAATGAAACAGTAAACATGAGCTAAAGGGTTATTCATGAGACTCTTAGGCCAAACTATTCCTAAGTTATCCGAAATAGTTTGCACCAATTAGGTCAATGTACATGTTCTCTAAAAAAATGTCAATGCAGATAGATCAGCCATAGTCTAATCTAATCTTTGTGATCCCAATCAGTAATGCCACTCTTGGATGACTTGCAAACAGCAGCATGCATGATTAGTTAGCTGTTGATAAGCCCAGCAAACCGATCGATCTGTGTCACTAATCCATGTCCACAAAATCTAAATTGGAAATGCCAACCCCCACTGACCAATATGCTAAGGCCAAAGATAATTAATTGAGAGTAACGTATGCCAACGCAACCTGTCATTTCTTTTGCCTACCACTGGTACTGTTTCTGATCAGTCTATTACCAACTTGTTAATAATGGTTTAGTTATCATATCTTGGAATAAAGAGAGAAAATGATGGAAAAGTTACAACCTGATGACACTTTCGGCTATCTTTGATTGGGTTTTCATAGATAAGATCCTCATCTCAATGGCCATCACCTAATGTTTCGCTCACACATTATACCTTTCTCGATTATGAGATGCATCATCTTTGGTCTACCATAGACCCGGTGTATGTATCAAGATTATCCGGAATACAAGATGGGGCATAACAGCTACATTGCCAATTTCCCATGAGGAGCCACTCCAAGACTTGGTTGACAATGCTTTGGATTATAATTTTAGAATTTTAGAATTTGAGTTTAGAAATAATTTTAGGGGTTATACTTGTCACTTTCGATGCTCAACTCTCTTTTCGTGGTTGCTAAGATGATGGATAAAAGGTCTAAGAAGTCAAACTTCAAAAATCAAAAATCGCTTTGGTGGTATTGTGAATGTGCTAATAGTGCGGCTGTGAAGTAATCAGTTGTGAGGCCACCGGCCAAAGCTCGAACACTGGCTTAAAAGAAAGCCCCTCACTATGTATTCCCCAAAAATACGAGTTAAGAGCCAGCCTTCGGGTTACGGGTCCTCATATGGGTACGAGCCAGCTATCGGGTGCCTTTCCTTTACCTTTAGTGTAATGTTTTCGCGATGTCTCTTTCCTTATATCGATTTTTTTAACGATACTAGCACTGCTAAGCTAGCCAAGCCCCACTGAAGGGGACATGTTGCTACCTGTGTGCACCGTGCTATTTAAGCTTTAAGTATGGTTCAACAAGAATACCATAAAAGATTACTCCTATGCAAGTTCGGCAAAGTGTACAGGGATCAATATGCAACTTCCTATATGGATCAGAAGGTTTAACAAATGGACATGGTCTACAAAAGCCATGAGAATCACTGTCAGAATTAGGCGATCAGCTTTTCAATTATCCACAGGGAATCTTTGTGGAGGACATGGCATGAAAGCTATTATTGCTAAAGAGAGGAGATATTGAGTGCCACCCATGCTGTCAATTGCACACACACACAAGTATCAATGATGTTTGTGCTCCACTTGGTGCCCGGGAATGTGGACTGTTTGGAAGCTTGTTTGCACATAATTGTCTGCACAAGGGGCATGGATTTTCTCCCTCGGCTCCAACTTTCATCGGAAGATTGCTTTTTTTACTCGATGGCAATGTCAGGTGCACACACAATTGAGCGGAAATCATGCTTCTGATTTTGTGCCGATGCCAGCCATATCTCATCAGAGCATTTTTTTTTCTTTCCCCAATAAAATCAGTAGAATGTGGATGCTGATTATGCATGCGGTCACTGTGAGGCACTATATATTCAGTTGCATGAAACTGATTCTTGTACTATCAATCTTGGATCCCTCTATAGATTAATCTAATTGATTGCTAAGCAAATATACTCGACCATATCATCATTGTGTTTTGATATATTCTTCGGGAGTGATTTTACAGTTGAGGAGATATAAGGATTCGCTTGCTTTAGGTGTCTGGCTCCTAGCGAAGGTATTTTGAATTATGATTCAGATTTTTTTTCAAAAGTCGAATTATGACTCGGATTATCAAAATAGAGGAATTTAAAATGTCTACGCGGTCAAGCATGGAGTTCCCACAGGAAGAATATCAGTTGAGTATGGCTGCATAAAAAAACGGTATTACTGCTCATTAAGCCAGAGTTTATACGCATGAAACTTTTGACTTTCTATGTCCAGACTTTAGCCTATTTACATTTTTTTCCCTTTTTGGTATGGCACACCTTCCCAACAACATGTGCAATTATTCCTGAACACAACCTCTTGTCAATTTTTCGCATCCTAGGGGAAAAGAACATATATTCAATTTCGCATTGCCAACTTGGAGGACAAGCAGCGTCTGGGGATAAACATGAGTTGACTCTTCTAATTCACGTAAATAAACTAAATTTTAGTTTTATATCTCAAAGGTAAAATTTAATTCACGTGTTTGAACTTGAGTGGGCCAACCACTGCGTATCGAAGTGCCTGTCCCTAGAAACATGGTGTTGTGTTGAGCGTCAAAATGATACACAATGCGAGTTTCACCAGAGATGTAGCGGTGAAATTTGTCAATTTTAGGCAGGTGGTTACACTCCTGTCTAAAAAAATCAATTTTCACAGATGGCACCATTAGAGGCTCACCTGTGAATATAAATTTTTACAAATGGGTCGTTAAGGTGCAACGGCATGTCCCACTGGATGTGTTTGAGGTCTTCGTTGTCTTTGGTGGTGGCGGAGAGGAAGAGAGAAAGGAGAGGTGAGTAGAGAAGGAGAAAGGTGAGGGGTCACGGTTAATGTGTTGTTTTTTTCCGTAGTCGGTCATATTAACAGTGCTGCTTGTAAAAATAGGATCATTTTTATTATAGTGGCTCTCTTAAAGGATCGTCCTACTCCTAAAGCATCGTCCGTGAAAATCATGTTCTTCACATGCAATCATTTTAAAAGGGTCATTTTAAAAAAGGTTATTCTTATATGTGTGTATTCTATTTTTTTCAAATAAAAGGGAAAATTTGGTTGTAGTATTAAGGAGGAGGCTTAGCATCGAGAATTGATAAAGAAGAAATGAGAATAAATAGGTGAGATAACCTAGGTCGAGGGGATTCGAACCAGGCCAGCTGAGCTAGCTTCCGTTCTCGCGTGTATTCTATTATACCGTCTGTAGATATAAAAATGGGTGTTCCTGAAAATGGTTTTGTTAGTAGGAAATGCTAAACAAAGTAACTATTTTAAATCATCATCAAGTACAATATGCAGACGATTAAATAGAAAATAGCCAATAAATTGCTTAAAATGGAGTTTGAACGTCACGAATGACAAGCGTAGCCGTATAATCACCATGGTTTTGGCTTCTGTAACCATATTTTTTTCGTCCCATAAAAACAAATCTAGCATGAGATGTGATGCATCCTAATGCTACGAATCTAAATAAAAATATGTTTAGATTTATAGTATTATGATTGTTTTTTAGGGTCGGAGAGAATACACGGCTGAATAAACCTTCAGAACAGCCATTTTTGACGATACGGATCAAATGTTGGTGCTACTATAGTCTATACATAGTAGTAGTATAATTTAGTGTTTTGCTTATAGGTTACCATCAGCACTGGTGTGCCAAAGATGATTTTCGGCGGAAGGTGCCGTAATTGATGTTTTGAGGAAGAGGTAAAAGTAGACCATGAAAATCCAAAAGGAAAAAAAGGGACATCAGCATGTCACATCCTGACAGTATCCTGTAGGCAGATGAGCTCATGTACAGCATCCTTCGGCAGAAAAGGAAGAAAGATTCATTATATGAAAGAGACATTTGGAAATTAGAACATGTTCTAAACAACAACATGAAAAGAGTAGTTCAAAACTTCAAATCCTACGAGATAGAGAAAAATCACTGTTCCAAATGGAGCCTAAAAGATTATTCAGTTTCTGGAATTTTGTACAACTCATCAGTGGTAGGAATTGAAGAAGCTGAATAGCTGATGACACACCAAACTACCGAAGTAATACTTCATGAGAAAGCAAATAATGATAGCAAGTTAGCAAGTACTAGCCCATATTGATTGGCCAGGATAAGCTTTTATTTCCAAGCTTAGCAGTGGAAAAAAGCAGCTAGTACAAGCCTACCATGGTGCTACTGCCTTACTAGAGTAGATTAATTTGATATACATCAACATCATCCGTAGATGCTTCAAAAGGCTCAAAGTTGTGTATAATGATTTGGGATGTTTGACATCACTAGCATGCTGGAATCTGAAATTGCAATGGTTATCCCATAAGCATGCCAAACAACAAGATTATATATAATTTGTATGGTTATATTATTTATACAAACAACATTTATCTAGATTTAATAATATACTATTCTATATGCTTCAAAATAAATCAATTTTACACATAAATCTAGATATAAACTATGTTCAGAGATTTATGTCATACTCAGAGGAGTAGTAAGTAGGAGTACTAAGCTTGTGTTCGAGAGGTAGAGTTCTTAACTTCATCTTCTCGTACGAAAAACAATGTTATCCATTAACGCGTGATTAATTAATTATTAGTCTAACAAAAATTAAAAAATATATTAATATGATTTTTTTAAAGTAACTTTTTTATATAAACTTTTAAAACAACGCACCATTTAACAGTTTGGAAAACGCGCGTATGAAAAATAAAAAAATAAATATTGGAAAAGTAGAAAAAAAAACAGCCTAACTATCATAACATTATTTCAGACATCATTGACGTTGGTATCATATCGAATGGGGCACATGGGCGTGATAATATGGTAATTATTCCTAGCGGCCCCTACCTTTGAAGACATGCCACGTTTGAGGCACCAGAGTAGCCTCAGTCCAAATGGGCATTTGACAGTTTCCATGGAGTTTCATCTCATCTGGCTTGCAAATGGGTGATGACAATCAATGGGGACAACAAACTCCATTGGAGAATTAAAACCATTTGGACAATGGGTTTTAGGATGGTCCATGGGCAAGGGTACCAGGTTTTCTGCCTCCCACATGTGAACACAGTATTAGAAAAAAATGTAATTATTTGTGTTTCTCAGGGACCATAAAGTAACTCTTTGCATAATGGCTTCACACAGAGCAACGAGACAATTGAACAATAACTCAAAAAAGTGCCATAAAATTTGGTCCAAAATGTATTGCGCGTAAAATATCAAGATAAAGATACTCATTGTTCACCACATTTCCAATGAACAGAAATCTACAACAAAAATTATGATGTATTTAACATAGCATCCACAGACTAGTATCAAATAACGTATTTACTACAATATCATACGATCATATCAGATTTTATACTAATAAATATTGGCCAAAAATATCTCGTGGTTCTACAAAATCTACCCGTACACGTTGAATTTGAACCTACTATACTATTTGGAACAGAGAAATAAGCTCTAACAATACTACGGCATATCCCCAAATACCCTTTGAAAGCATAAGTTCATGAACCAAGAACCTTTACAACAAATTTGTGCCAAATCTAACAATATTGTAGCCAAATATGAGATGATTTTATTTGAGGAAGATTTGAGAACGAAAATTGTAGGATCGAACAATAAGAACTAAGCCAATCAGAGAGAGTGTGAATGGTTGGAATACCGAAAACCTAAAACTTTCGCAGAATAAAAAGTTACCCTCATTGTCGATGGAGATTGGTCTGACCGAGTTGATCTGCCAGTCTGACTGCGCGATGACCTCCGGTCTGACCAGCGTTGATGCTCCGGTCTAACTGCTCAAATCTGCAGCTATCGTTTGTTGCCGCCGCCAGTCCAACCGCCGTTGCCCCACCGATTTGACTGCCGCAAAGCCGTCGATATGACCGTCAATAGTTCGTCGATGTGACCGTCGAAAACCCGAGCAAACACAAATTGAATATCTCTCAAAATAGATTGAACTTTATTGCTTCTATTCGTGTTTACAAAGTATAACAACAACACTCCTCTCGCAAATTTCAACTAAACTCGAAACACTAACTTATCTCTCAACTCAACTCAAACAAAATCGATACCGAAAGGCCTCAACCCTCCTCTCTATTAATACCCGAGGTAGGCAGCCTAAAGCCACAAACCAAACTTGTACAAGAAGTCCTAATCCCCTAGGAAACCTTCCCATACAAAAAACAAACTTTACAAACTTCAATCATATCAAATTTGGACTCCTTCCAAATTTAACTCCTCATCTCATACGCACACAATATCTCTATCGTATGTCATATGGAATCTCCATCAACCACGTGCATTGATCTTTAGCCTAAGCATCTCGCATGATATGCTGATTGTCCGGACGTCACCTTCTTCCAAGTTGGCTCTCGATCCATCACTGGTAATGCTCTCTCGAGACATCAAAACTCACCTACACATGAATCAAACAAGAAGCCATATACGAGCACAAGTTCTCTCCAATTGACTCAACATTAGCACATAGCAGTATCACATACGTATAGAAATCATCTGCAAGTCATAAACATGAATTAATCACGAGTATCCAAATAAACAATCCGAAACCGAAACCGACAAAGAGCCGGCCAGTCAGACCATTGGGCTGGTCGGTCTGACCGCTCTCACAACGCCGGTCTGACCGCAACCATTAGAAAAAATCTATTCATCATTAATCACTAGTCACAATATTTGTCCGGGCTGACCAATACACAAACCCCGGTCTGACCGGCTCCAAAACCACTTCGCCAATAATCTTCAAATATCAAAACCAATTATCTCAAATACCAATTGTTCATCACAAAATAATAATCAAACACACTTTTGAAAACCATAAAAAATGTTTTGATGAACACATTGGTAAACCCATAAAAAATGTTTTGATGTTTGAAAAAATAAAAACAAAGAAATGGTCAAAAACGTCGGAGTGTTCAAAAATTCAAAAGAAAACTTCTCTCACTTTTGAAAAGAAAGAAAATTTCCTGAACTGAAAAACATGCACTTTTTGAATCTCTTCTCCCCCTTTTGACAATGATTTCATCAAGCATTTGCATTATAATCATCATAATATCAAGAGCTTAGAAATATACCGAGAGCTTATTCATATACATGTGGTGCAATATAAAGAAGAGATAATCATCAACTAGATAACAAGCATGCACTAGAGTATAATCATGAACCAAGGATATTACATTTAAGCTCAAGTCAACAATCAATATTCATGATTTTTAACGATTTATAATGCGGCATATTCACTACTACATAGGCTGAAAGAAAAACCCTACACATATATTATTACTCTTTATCAAATTAACTCCATCAAGAGAACTTTCAACATTTATTCGGGTTTTTTATGCTCATTTTGACATTACACATTAAAATCTCTCAATTATTCCGGGTACGTCCTTATCGTCAAGACCGTTTCCAAAGATTCAGCACCTATTATTTTTCTCACCGTGAATACGTCCTTGTTATCAATACTGTTTCCAAGGATAAGGTATTCATTTTTTTTCTCTCTTAAACAAGCAATATTTGCACTTACGATATTTGAAACAAAGATCAATTTGAGAAATAACAAACCATCAAGCATATGTATAAGCATTAGTCATCCAAACTAAACACTAGCTTCAACAATGTATATTTTCTTAATTCAAGTAAAAAAATTAATATCATGCATTATCTTCCTTAAAAGCAATATCTAAACTTCACGAAAAGACTAGAATACATACAAGCTACACCAGCGTAACGACCAATATATCTTAATCATATTGCTAGCATGCACATGAATATACAATAGGCATATAACAAAGCTCTTTTTTCTTTCTTCTTTTTATTTTAAGATTTACTTGATCAAACCAAAAGCACAAACTCCCCCTCAAAACTTGCCAAAAAGATGAATAACTCTCAATTCTTCACGAAGAAAAGCAAAGTGAGAAGTATCAAATGGTTTAGGGAAAATATTAGCAAGTTACAACTTTGTATCCTAAAACTTCAATTCAATATTTTCTTTTTTAACATGATCCCTCAAAAAGTGAAAGTGAATATCAATATGCTTTGTGTGTGAGTGTTGTACAGGATTATTAGCAATATTAATAGCACTTGTGTTATCATAAAAGAAAGTAACTTTCTCAAAAGCAAGACCATAATCTCTTAAAGTTGATATAAGCAAAAAAAAATCAGAGAACAACAACTAGCAGCAGCAATATATTCAGATTCAGCTATTAATTGAGCAACACTAGAATGTTTTCTAGAACACCATGCAATCAATTAAGTACCAAGAAAATAACATGTTCCACAAGTACTTTTTCTATGAATTATATAATTAGTAAAATCAGCATCGGAATAACCACTCAAGCATATAGATGATGAAGTAGAATACCGAATTTCAAATTCAAGAGTATGATTCAAATACCTCATAATCCGCTTGACCGCTTAACGATGCGAAGCATGTGGAGAAGCTTTAAAGCGAGCACACAAACACACAACAAACTATATATCTAGCCTTGAAGCAGTAATATACAACAAATATCCAATCATACTTCTGTATTCCTTTTGATCAACAACTTCGTCATCTTCATCAGGATCCAACATAATAGTAAACCTAATCGTGTAGAATTTGGCTTGCATGTATCCATCTTGAAACGTCGTAGAAGATCCTTGGTGTACTTTGTTTGATGCATAAACGTACCTTGAGGTGTTAGCTTGATTTGCAATCCCGAAAAGTACGATAACTCACCCATCATGCTCATCTCAAATTTTCGGTGCATTATCTCATAAAACTCCACAACCAAAATGTGAGATGAACAACCAAAGATAATATCATCTACATAAATCTGAACGAAAAATTGATTATCATCATGCTTTAGAACAAAAAGAGTTTTATCAATTGTTCCTATTTTAAAACATTTTTGAAGCAAAAAAATTTTTAAGTCTATCATACCATGCTCTAGGTGCTTGTAAACCTTTAAAACCTTTTTGACAATTTTAACACATGGTTGGGAAACTCAGAATTCTCAAAACCCCGTGGTTACTTAACATAAAGTTCCTCCTGAATAAAGCCATTTAGAAAATTAGTTTTAACATCCATTTGATACAATTTAAAACCTTTTGAAGCAGCAAAAGCCAACAAAGTCTAATTGTCTCAATTGTAGCAACAGAAGCAAAAGTTTCATCAAAATCCAAACCTTCCACCTAAGTAAAACCTTGAGCAACAAGTCTAGCTTTATCTCTCACAATCAAACCATTCTCATTTTGTTTATTTTTGAAAACCCATTTAGTTCTAATAATGTTATGACCAGAAGGAGGTTCAACTAAAGTCCAAACTTTGTTTCTCTCAAAATTTTCAAGTTCTTCATGCATGACATTAATCCACGATTCATCAGTTAAGACATGAGTAACATCTTTGCGTTCAAAAGAAGTAACAAACGCAGAATTTGCATGAACATCACGAATCGTTACCTTAGACCTTGGTGGTGTTTGAAAGTGCTGAAGATAAAGATAAAGATGAAGATAAAGTGTTTCACGCAAAACGAGGTAACAATAACGTGTGATTAATTGAGTTTTAATTATTACAAACTTGAAAAATGGATTAATCTAACATTTTAGAGCAACTTTTATATTAAAAGTTTTCGCACGAAACGCACCGTTTGGGAGTTTGAAAAACGTGCCACGGAAAGTTTTATCTTTATCTTCTCTTTTGAGAAGAAACGAACGGGGCCCTTGTAGTATGCTCATCTAGATTACCGATGATTTGTTCCGGTGGATGTCGTCGTTCAATATGCAAAGGAGCAGTGACTTCAGAAGCTATTTCTTGTTCTGTACCTTCACTTGCCAAACTAGTATCTTCTGGAGATCCATCAAAGTCAGCATTGACAGATGCCGAGGTGGAACTCCCTGGCCAATCTAACCACGCCTCTTGCATCGGTCTAAACGACATTGTCCCGGCGGTCTGACCGGCCTAGCACCCAGTCTGACCGGCCGAGCCGATCTTGTCTTCATCGTCACTTTCATCCTCAAAAATCGACCATCCTCCCCCTAAACCTGTGACAATGTACCTGCAATTTCAGGTCTAGTACCAGGACTAGCCTCATAAAAAGTGATGTCTCAAGAATTTTGTTAGTTTCTAAAACAAGAGCACAATAGCCACGAGAAAGTGCAGGATATTCAAGAAAATTTCATCAGTAGAACATGCTTCAAATTTATCGAAAATTTTAGATTTAAAAAAACACTTACAACGAAAAACACACAAATGTGAAACTTTAGATTGCTGTCCAAATCGAAGCTCAAAAGAAGTTTTTCCAAATATAGATCTCAAGAAAACACGATTGGAAATATAACATGCAATGTTAACTGCTTCAGCCCAAAATTTTCTAGGAGTGATATTCATCCAATATTGTCCTAGCCATCTCAACCAAAGAACGATTTTTTTTCAACAACACAATTTTGTTGAGGAATCTGAGGAGAAGAATATTGATGTTCAAGCCCTTTTTCATTACAAAATTGTTCAAAAGAAGCGTTTTTAAATTCATCACCATTATCACTTCGAATTGTTTTCAAAGAACCAGGAAATTCAAGAGCCAAATGAAGAGGTAAACTCCGAAAGTGATCAAAAGTTTCATCCTTAGTTGCCATTAAGAAAACCCAAGAATATCTAGAATAATCATCAACAATAACTAACACATACCACTTTCCTTCGACAGATTGCACTCTAGCAAGACCAACAGTGTCCATATGTAAAAGCTATCCTGGTGCATCCGTCATCACAGATATAATAGGAGCATTTGAAGAAGCAACCATCTTAGCATGACAACACGACGAACAAACCAAATCAAGATCTTTCATAAGTTTAGACAAATCACGAACAAGATTCAAACCACTAATCCTATTGAGATGATTAAAACCAACATGTCCATGTCTACAATGCCAAAATATAAAATCTTTATTGAACTTAGCAACCAAATATGTGATCTCAGATAAAACAGGATTTTCAAAATCAGCTCTAAACACTCTTCCAAAGCGAGAAATACCCAACACAGAATCCCCAGATGAATCAAAGATTTTATTTCCAGTTATCCTAAAGTGAACCTCATAATTTTCATCAACAATTTGTGAAACTGAAAGCAAATTATACTTTAAGTCCTCCACTAACGCTACATCTTTGAAAACAAACTTATCACATACCTTGACAGATCTCGTAGTGAGAACGGCACTAGTAGAAGCATCTCCAAAGATAATAGATTCTGTCCTAGAAACTTTTATCATCGGTCATGTGCTGCAAACAACCGGAATCCATGATCCACATGTACCCCTTCCTCGTCACCAAAGCCTACACACAAGCAGATGTCGATGCCTTAGTACAGGGGTTAGATAAAAGAAATTTACGAATCCAGTACTGAGACACACGACCAGAAGATCCAATAGGCATGTATCCACGTGAGAAAACAATTTGTGAATTTTTTGAGAAATCTCGTCGAGGCCGATCTGACCGAAGAGGTGCAGCCAGTCTGACCGAGGGCCTGCCTAACCGCCACTGTACCTGCGGTCTGACCGGGGTCGGTCTGACCGAGGCATAGCTGCCAGTCTAATCAGGCACCGGGCTTACCGCCGGACCCACTATGGTCTAACCGGTCTCCTCGAGTAAAAACCAGATTTTTGCTACTTTGATTTTGCAACAGCAATTTCTTTTTTCTCTTTTTCTGTTTACATGCAAGTTTGAAATAAAAACCAACCAAATATCCATCTTTACCAAAAAAAAAAGAGCAAGTATACTTTTTGCGACAAGTAGATGATTTGGAAATATCAAGTTTAGTTTCTTTTAATGTCAAAGAAAGAGAGGGCATAATTCCAGCAGATTTAAAAACCGTTTTCTTGGGTTTAGGTTTTGCCAAAATTTCACCTTGATTAGTTATGCTCAAAACAACAGGTTGATGTTTAGTAAAATAATCATGAGCGTCAAAACCTATACCCCTGTTGTAACTAGTCACTTTAGATTGATCTAAAATCATGTTAAGTTTCTTTTTGCCATCAGAAAATCTTTCCAAAGAACTTTTCAGATAAGAAACTTCACTAGATAATCTAGCACAGTTTTACCTATCAATCTTAACATCTTTTTGCTTGCGACATCTAGAGCAAGAAAGCACTTCATCAGATTTCACAATGTTTCCTATGTACTCAACATGACCTAAGGCATGTTTTACTTTCATCTTGTTTAATGTGCATGTTAAGCAATTCAAAACACCATGTTGTTGTTTTATCTTTTTGGCAAAAAAAATATTAAACATCGAAATAGCATAAAAAGTCGTTTGATATTTTTTTCAACAAATCCTTAGTCAAAAATAACTCATCCAAAGTACGTGTATGCATGGCAACTCCAAGAGGAAGAGAAGATTTTAATCTCAAATCATGTGAAGCATTGATACCTCTTATTTTTGAAATCTCAAATAATAAAACCTCATAGTTTTTGCAATCATCATCATCATCAGAAATAACAGATTTTAATCTAGCAATTTCATAATTAAGATATTCAATTGTAAATTCCTATTTGTTAATCATCTTCTCACATCTTTTATTTTTGAAGTTAAAAATCAAAATAATCTTTTCAAGAAATTCTCTAGGGGTATTTACCTCATTGTTTTTATAATCTGAGTCTAATTCACCACGAGCCATGAAGCACATGCTAGAGATGTTCTTTCCCTTGTCATTATGTCCATCACTCTCAAGATCAACATCACTTGAAGGCTCAAAGGCTACATACACTTGATTCAGCATCTTCTTGAGCAATTCCTTGGACTTCTTTCCTCTGAACGTGTTTCTAGGCCTATTCTCTTTGAGCTTGTCTGCATTGTCATCCTCCTTGGCTCTTCCTAGCTTGGAGTAGTGTGAACAGATGTGATCTAGTTCTCCGCACTCAAAGCAACAAACTCGACCTCCTCTTTTTTGAATCTGACATTATTCATAGCTCGAGACAACTTGTTAATAGCCAAAGCCAAGTCCTCCTTCTTGAACTGTTCGAGTTGATCATCGGACATGACATGATTAATAGTAGACAAAACATTATGAGTAGATGTAGAAGCACCATCATCAAGAGAAGATACAGAGAAAACCAAAGCATTTGATTTAGAATCAATTTTACGAGAAAGAATATTCATCTCATGAGTTTTGAGTTTAGTGTAAAGTGAATCTAAAGTCAAAATAGACATATTAACAGACTCTTGAATAGAGGTAACTTTTACCTCCCAAATCGTCATATTAAGACCGCTCAAGAAGTGCCGAGAAACCTCAAATTGAGAATAATTAATATCAAAACATGACTCAACAGATCTAAGATTGCTCAAAACTTTGTTAAAGCGCGCAAGATAATCATCTAAAGCCTCTCTAGATTTCAATATCAAATTTTATATAATCCTTTTTAAAAACATTTCTACGAAATTCCTTAATATCGGAAGTACCTTGATGAAAATTGTTTAAGGCAATCCAAATCTTATTCGCAGTTTCAAGATAAGAAACACGATTAAAATCTAAACGAGAAATTTCATTAAGTAAATAGTTGTGATCTTTACAATTATATTTAAATTCAGTTTTCAAAGCAGCAATATTGATATGAGGAGAAATTTCATTGGAAGTAATAACCTTTAGCCAAATATCATATTTTTCTGCCATCATAAAAGCTTTCATCTTTTTGCACCAATAAGAAAAATCCAATCCATCGAAAACATGAGGCTTAGTTGTAAATTTGTTAGCCATGGCTAAAACCCAAGATCAGTAAAGATCCAAAGAAGAAAAAGGCTCTGATACCACTTGTAGAATCGAACAGCAAGAACTGAGCCAACCACATAAAGGGTGAATGGTTAGAGTACCCAAAAACCCAAAACTTTCGCAGAATAAAAAGTTACCCTCGTTGGAGATGGAGATCTGTCAGACCGAGTTGATCTGCCGGTCTGACCGCGCGATGACCTCCGGTCTGACTGGCATTGATGCTTCAATCTGACCGCTCAAATTTGAAACCATCGCCTGTCATCATCACCGGTCCAATTGTCATTGCCCCGCCGGTTTGACCATCGCAAAGCCATCGGTTTGACCGTCGATACTTCGCTAGTGTGACCGCCGAAAACCCGAGTAAACACAAATCGAAGATCTCTCAACGTATATTGTACTTTATCGCCTCTATTCGTATTTACAAAGTGCAACAATAGCACTACTCTCACAAATTTCGACTAAACTCGAAATCCTAACTTTTCTCTCAACTCAACTCAAACAAAATTGATACCGAGAGGCCTCAACCCCCCTCTCTATTAATACCTGAGGTAGGCAGCCTAAAGCCACGAACCCATCTTGTACAAAAGTCCTAATCCCTAGGAAACCTTCCCATACAAGAAGCAAACTTTACAAATTTCAATCATACCAAATTTGGATTCCTTCTAAATTTAATTCCTCATCCCATACGCACACAATATCTCCATCATATGCTAGATGAAATCTCCATCAACCACGTGCATTAATCTTTAACCTAAGCATCCCGCATGATATCCTGATCGTCCGGACGTCACCTTCTCCCAATTTGACTTCCGATCTATCACCGGCAATGCTCTTCCGAGACATCAAGACTCACCTATGCATGAATCAAACAAGAAACGATATACGAGCACACGTTCTCTCCAACTTAACTCAACATTAGCACACAGCAGTATCACATACGTATAAAAATCATCTGCAAGTCATAATCATAAATTAATTACGAGTATTCAAAAAAGCATCCCGAAACCGAAACCGACATAGAGCCAGTTGGTCAGACCGTTGGGCTGACCGGTCTGATCGCTCTCACAACGCCGGTCTGACCGGCCCAGTTCTATCGACCTTACCGCAACCGTTAGAGAAAATCCCTATTCATCATCAATCATTATTCATAATATTTGTCTGGTCTGATCTGTACACAAAATCCTGTCAGATCGGCTCCAAAACCACTTCGTCAATAATCTCCAAATATCGAAACCAATTATCTCAAATATTAATTGTTCATCATAAAATAATAATCAAATGCATTTTAATTTTACAGAAATTTTGTCATGTCAAAGGACGCCGATGGCTGAAAAGTGGGTTGGCTTTATTTGTGCCGAAGGGAATCTCCTTTTAATCGCGTGGCCCGGGTTAGGTGATTCGTTATCGGAGGTCAGCATGCAGCTGACAGCCAGCTCCGAAACCAAATCCCAGAAGCCAACAAATTAGAGGCCATCACACACTGTGACACCGGTCACTCACTCTGCCACGCTGCGGCTGAGAAGACGCGTTGCTTCGGCAGGTCACCCAAATCCTGCACAGTACTGCATCCTTGTCAGACAATTACTGCCCGCTTCCAAAGTTCCAACGGCAAGAAAAAACCGATTTGTCTTTTGATAGTCCGTCATAATAATTCATAAACGGAGTAAGCCTCATGAACTTGCTTTCTAAACTACTTAAAAATATGTTTTTTAAAATAATTATATAGAAGTCTTTTTTAACAAAATCAAATAAATGTCTTTTCTAATTTTTATTACATAATACTTAATTAATCACATGTTAATGGTATTACTCGTTTTATGTGCGTCGGAGTGTGAAACTCCTCTAGCGGGAAAACATACTCCAAAGGAGATTCAGTCAGGGGACAGATTTGAGTCTAGTCCCAATCAAAAGGTGATGAATACGAAAGGTTATATAGGTTTGGTCCGCACAGATACGTAACACCCTACTCTTATATGTAGACTACGGATGATTGTGAAAGAATTACAATGAGATGGGAACTTTCCAATAGTGCTAACCGCTAAGGATTTCGAACTCTTTTCTCGATAGCATGGATTCTCCTTTTATACATGAAGGAGAGTCCACAATGCCATGCATGCATGTAGGGCTGGGGCCCACTTTACTTAATTTAATGTGCTTAATCTTGTCGATGTCTCTCCAAACGAGCCATCCAAATGTGACTGCTTCAACTACCGGCTGACAAGTGGAGCAGGAGGCAAAAAGGTCTTCTTCTAGCTATCGCGGGCACGCCTAGGAGACATGTGGTACATGCGTCCCTATGCTCCCCACGTAGTCAACGAGATGTGTATAAAATGGGTTGGTATATGCCACTGCACATTAAATGCAAGGCTCGACTGGGTTGGTCTATTGCCGCTCCTCCCGATTACTCGGGGGCTAGGGACAGATGTGTCCCGAGCACCGCCCATGGGGTGCCACATCTGGGGACGGATGTTCCCCGAGCACTACCCATGTGTTAATGCCAAAATTTGGTAAGATTCTTTAGTGAATTTAGTTAAGGAAAGAAGTCAAGCAGCCGATGGAAGCTTATCAAGAAGAGGACAAGTTCAAAAAGAAATCGTGAAGACCACAGTATAGCAACTTAATTTATCTATTAATTAGACATGATTTATCTTTAGAAAGTTTTGTTTAGTGTTCGATCAAGACTTTTTTTTTAATCGTTAGGAAAGTTTGTGTCGTGTCTGATCAGGCTCATATCGGTCTATGGGTATAAATATGTACACCCGGGGTCCCTGTAATATATCTCCACAGATCAATACATCTACTTTCGGCGCATCGTCACCCTATTTTCTGAGGTTTTTACTTCTACCAAAACTTGGCACCTGATGCAGGACTGTATCGGCTTCGATCTCCGGCGAAGGGGTAAGCCCTAAGTTACGTCGGCTCTGGAATTGTATCGGCTATATTGGTGTTGTTCAAGGCTGCATCGTTTCTATCTCTTGGATTGCTCTGGTTCAGCCGGTATCTTTTCCTACTTAATATCTCAATTCTATCTTTAATTGCATTGTGTTTAAAGACATATCGGTTTAGTTGGAACTGTCTTGGTTAGGTTTGATCTTCCGGCTTAGTCAATATATCTTTACAATCACAATGTTGTTTTAGATAGATTCGTTATATCCATCATATTAGACAGATTTATCGGCTCATTGAATATTAGATTATTATATATACAATCTCTTGTTGCATCGGTTAGGTTCGACCTAATAGATTGTTGTTGATAATCTAAATCTTGTTAAGCCGATAGATTCATGGTAATGTTCCATCGTAGTGTTAGTCGATCTTATCTGATGTGCTAAATTTTCCTTTAATGGTTTTACTGTAATAGTTAAATTTAATGCATGAGCACTTTTGATCGGTGTCATATCGGCTTGCTTAAATCTAACAGGCAATTATCAAACTTATTCTACATAGATTGGGTTTGACCTATGGGGTTGTGATTGTAAGTTAGATTTATTTATATCAGTAGACATTAATCATTGTTTCATCGGGGTTTCAGCCGATGAGTTATCTAAATGTTGCATCAGCTTATAAGGATTGTATACAAGTTGGTTTTAACCGATTGCAGCAAAGGTTTCATTGATTACTTAATCATTTGGATTTAATAACATTGGACTTCCAGTCGATATATGTTTTAACCATCGAATCTACATTTAATATTTATATCAATATCGGCCAATTGGTTTGTTAGATATTTGCTTATTATATCTATATCGGGTGACTAGTTCATTGGATATCTACCTTGTGACATTTATATTGGCCGATTGATTCATTATTATCATCAGTCGATTGTCTTTATATCGTTATTCATCCAAGCGTCAGAATCTACATCGAACATATAGCCGATTGGTCAAAATCCTATCGACATCGACTAATATCTTTAAATCGGTTTATTGGCCGATTGGCTTTTTGGTCATCAACATATTTATCCATTTTGTCAGTTGCAGGATCAAACTAACTAGCACGTCCACATCTCATCAAAGTTTAGGACCTAAACTGGAGATAAGCATATCTCCCAGGCCTTTGTGTTTGTCGATATAGATCGCGTCAATGCAGATTTGGCATCATCAGTCGAGCACGGAGGCTAGGCCCGGGGGCAAATGTGCCCGACCATAGCTTGAGGGGTTCCGCGTCCAAGGGTGGATATGCCCCGAGCAGTCGTGCTCGGGGCCAAATGTGTCCCGAGCAAAACCTAGGGGGGTATGTTCAGGGATAGGTGACAGGGATGCCCTGAATAGTCGGCGAAAGAGATCTTGGTTCTCATTTTTCCGACAATGTGTGATAAAAAGATAAGTCAAACTTTTCTTTGGAACCAAGCCTAAATCTTAAGCCATGTTCAGTACAACTAAGAGATTCGACTATGATAAATGGTATATCTTCGTTTTAAAATATAGTGACTTTTATATATAAATTTGAATATAAAAATATTAGTTTATTTTAGAACGAAAAGCGTAGACTTTAGTTAAGTATATACTGTATAACAACCAAACCATAGCATGGGAAGGCTATGGAGCGGTGGCAAGTTGGCAACCTGTTTACCATTAGAATTTTAGTTAGGTACATTGTACAATTATGATGAGCTCTAAGCAAATCACATTCATCATGTATATATTACGATACGACGAGAAACATATGCATATGTTGAATAAAATAAGAGTCATAGAGAAAATGCAATTCATGTTAAGTAAAACATTCTCTCAACCACACAAATACGCAAGAATTTCGACGAGTCCTATACTTCAATTGATAGATCCTATTGAGGAAGATACTGTCAGATGCAGGTACACATATTTAGTTTTCTTAAACAGTCTAGATTTTCTTAAACAATTCGATGGCTCTAGAATTTAATGATCTGACAATTTGATATAGCTGAAATTAATGAATTAATAGATTATTTATTTTTTTATGATAGCTATTTGAGAGTATAAATAAAATGAATTCATACAAAGTTGAAACGTTGTTCTATAAAAAAGTATTCTATTTGTTAGAGCATTTGTTTTATATTGGGCTCTATGATTGAGTACAAATGATATAGTTTTTGATAAATCTTTAAATAAATCTTATATGCAAGTATTTTTCAGGGCAACTTACTATTAACAGCAGATTTTCGTAATCGGCCCGGAGAAGAAAGAAGAAACCGACACGGAGAGAAGGGCTGGATTGGAGTCAGACCAGGTCTCGTATCGGACTCGGTAGGCATATCGGACTGAGAGAGGCGTTACCAGGAAGAGCATATCGACCGATACGGATTCAATATGGTCATCGGCCGATAGAGGCTGAAAATTGACAGAGTCAGCGTGGGCTTGGTCTGGGCTCGAGATAAATTTCAAGGTGGTTGCCAAATAGAGATAAGGCTCGGTTTTAGGTAATTGTATCTTGTAAATCAAGTAGGTTTAGATCTAATTTTTGGCAAGAGTCTGCCGCAAAGACTTGTTTGTTAATTAGAGATAAGATCGTGTCCTACACGGACCGTGTTGTAATCTCGGGTATAAATATCCCGGTAGTTTGTACATAGAAACTCTCTCAATCAATCACACAATCAACCAAGTTTAATCTATTTTCGGCGCATCGCCAACCCTCATGAAAGGTTAACTCCCGACGAGTTCTTGCTTCCCCAGAGCAGAGGTAAGAACTCGTACCCGACGATCTACATTGTCGGGGCTAGCGTGTCGCTTTAGGCACGTTAAGCCCTAGCGATGTGATCGTCGTTTATCGTGTGTTAGCTAATCTTGATGCGGTTTTCTAATTCTATCTCGCCAGCGGCTAACTCGTTTTAGGGTTTATTGCCGACGATGATTGAATTAGCTTGCTCGTCCAGATTATCTAAGGCATCTACCATCCCCAAAAGCAATCGACGACTTGATTTTCTTTGTGTTAACTCTCGATCTACACTCTGAGTTGCTATCGACCTTAGTCGTGTTTCGAGGTTTAACCCAAAGTCTGTTTTCTGATCGTAATTAAGAATAGCACCGGGGTTGCAGCCGGTCTTACCTAATGCATGTGATCAGCGATGTTCTTGCATGTGTTTGCCACCTATACAGGCAGATTGGTGAATATAAGCATATCGGTTACAGGGTATTCTTAGAACCTCTCTGTGCTTGGTATATTTATATTGGCCGATTGGCTTGTATAAGATCGCACTAGAGTATTAGCTAGTGTATTTATCTTTATGCAACCCTCATCGGCCGATTCCAGTGATTCGCTATAAACATATTAACATGGGCCGATGGAATTAGATCTGTTTCATCAGTTACATCATATTATTACTTCAAGTAAACCGATATAGCTTTGCCCTATCGGCCAGGCCTCCACGATGCAGCATCGGTCTATCGGCCGATCGGCCATCGTTTCTCACATGGTTTACTTATTTATTCTTGTTGATTACAGATCAAATCAACTGGCACGCCCTACACGCACCTAGACAAGCTATTGGACCTGCACTGGAGTTAAACAGACCTCCCAGGCTGCCGTGGAAACGTGGAACCCGTTTTGTTGTGAGACGGGTCTAAATTCTATGCCAACACTTACTGACTCCGGTTTTAGACACAGCTTCAAAAGTGTGAAGAGAACAAGAAGCTCATATATTCTATATGTCGAAGCTTAGAAGCTATGTTCATGCAGATTTTCGTCAACTACGGATAGAGATTCACAAATAGACTTCAATAATTGTTTACTCCTTATGTGTTGGCTTTATTATTTAAGTTATTTTTGTTGCCTGAGTGTTTGCTCTCTTTGAGAGAATATTGTAATAATTGGTTGTAGCTTCTTTAAAGCAAAGGTCGGATTTAATTTCATTATTAAAAAAGTATTCTAAAAAAATTACATATAGAATTATTTAAGAATTTGGAAGTGTGAAAATGAAAATCCCAAATTCATAATCAGAAAAGAGCAAGGCCTTAGAATCTTGAAGCTGAGATTACATAGTTTTTCATTAGATTACTCATACGATGTTTCTTGGAATTTTTGGCTTCCCAAAATAGAGTTATATATAAATTTATGGCATCATCACTAAAGAAAGCTTACATGGAAGCTAGGCTTAGGCTGCATTTGTATGTTCATCTTGCTTGAGTTTTTGGCCGGTAGATAAAATGAGACAAGATATTAAGATATAAAGATATAATTAATTGAGTATTAATTATTATAAATTTATTTGATTTTTTAAAGAACTTTGATGTATAAAGTTCTCGTAAAGAAAAGAAAAGTATACTAATAAAAAATAGTTTAAAGTTGCTCACAAGACCGCAGCCTTAGTAAATAAAGTCAAAAACAACTAAACCAAACTATCCCAAAGCTTAGATCAGAGGTTAGTAAAAGCAGGAGTATTTTATTATGCCAGAGCAGAGCATGCATGTTGTCTCTTGCAACGCTAAAGAATTATAGACGTACTACTACTATACTCCTCCTTGTTATGGAAATCGTTGTGATTACTCAATGATTCATGCTTAAGTGATCAAATCGGGAAAGAAGGAATCTTAGCATCATGCTTATGGTAGGAGTTAAAATATATACAAATATACAATGTGGTAAAGGTGGAGAGAACTGATACTATCTGAGTTGGTTTGTATAATATTGCCATCATACCATGACAGTGGACAATGCTATTATTTGCTAGGGGCTTAGGATCACATGAACCCTACCAACCAAGCAACCAAATCCTGTGGGGAATTGCAGACCTATCAAGGGCAGTTGTTAAAGTAAAGCAAGATCATGCATGCATCTAAGCTTAGTTATAATAAGCTTAAACACCAATCTGAACTTTCAATAGTCCAACCCACTAGCTAAAAGGAGTCCAACTTTTTTTCTTCTTCTTTGCAATTACACAAAAGACACGCACCACTGCACAGCATATCTGTACTGTCTTAAAACTACAATCGCGCACCTTTCCTTCAAGACGGTTAGTATAGAAATTCTAGTTAATATCATTTTTTTAAAGTAGGATTGTATCGTAGTATCGAAATACTATGATATTTTATTTTTTAAGTAATATAATATTTATATTAATTATATATAGCCATTCTATAAAATAATATAATAATAATAATATAAGCATTAAAAAAGATATTTATAAAAAAAGAAAGATTTGTCAAGAAAAAATCACCCGCTAGTACTAATAGTTTTATTTAACATTAATTATGATGATACATGAAAACAGATGCTTGTAGATAGTTTTGATTTTTGAATTCAAATACGGTCTAGTTTGAAACAGCTAGTATCCCGATCCCACGCTCTATCTTGATACTAGCACGATACCACCAAAAACGATCATAGAACCGACACGTATCATTTCTTCTGATAGTATCGTAGTATTGATGCTACGATACGTATCATGATACTGACAATCTTACTTCCCTTTCCACCATAATCCCACGTATAAAAAAATGCTTAAAACCGATCCGTTTTTATAAATTGATCATGAGTGGTTTTATGAAAACCGATCACTTTAAGGGCATCACCAATGTGTATGGTAAAAGTGATCCATATAGATGAGACTCATGTATATAAACTTTAATTATAGCGATTTTCACAATGTATATAGATACAAGTTAACATTAAAAGAAGAGAGAAATAGAGAAAAGATAATATTATTTATTTTATGTGAGAAGTCTATACGTATATAGATATGTTTTGTTATTTTTTTATATAGACTAGTTTCACAATAATTATAGATAGCTGAAATAAAATATTATATTACCTATTAACTATACATCATAATTCAAGCTGCTAATCATAAAACCGGAATTTTGGACAGAATCGTGCGTGCACCTCCAACTCCATCAAGCATCAACCTCACAGCAGGGTTGTACTGGCTGGTATAGCCAAAGGGAGCAGTGGCATGATCTGACCCGATAGCTGCTGCTACTGCTGCTGCTGCTGCTGCTGTGGAGTCTCTCCGGAGTGCAGCACAGCGGCTCCCTTTCCGGCGTCAATGCGCGCTTTCCACCACACAGCGAGACAAAAACTCAAAAGCGTCCGAGGGACTCATTACCCCGTCCCATCATGCACTAGTCCTCTCCTCTAGTCGTGCACTACTGCTGCCTACTGCAGATTTGCTAATTAGAACATCATTAGCAGAGTCTTACACCGGTTAGATGAGTGCTTACATGACTGCTTATTAATTTCAGCTTATTCACTGCTCCCTCATGTCCCAAAATACAAGCATTTTTAGTTTAAAATTTATCCCCACAATATTTTTAATCACTGATTTCAATAAATACATTTTCAGTCAATCAATTGTTTGGGAGAAAAATCAAATAATTTAAATTCAAATTTTAACCACTAATGTGACCCGAAGAAATCATTTCCCAACGCTTTGACATTTGCTAAACAAGCCAGAAATGCTTATATTTAAAAAAAGATAGGTTATTATCCATTTTCAACAAATGAATAATCCATTTTCAGACAATACCAAGCCACAACTATTTATGAAAAAATTTAAACTTAGTTCATGGCATATAAAAGTGTAATTTATTTTGAATTTTACATCTTAAATAGAACTAATTTAAGGCCTTTTCTTGGTTTTCTATCTTTTATTATGAACTTTTGAGACGCTAAAAGTACAAATATAAATGTCTTATTCTTGTAAGCCAACATGAAAATCGTATTCAAACGTTATTATTTTACTATTTTATTTTTGGCGCCGTTTGTTTCAAGGGAATCGAACAATAGTTCAACGCATATATTTTTTGAGCTTATAATAAACCATACGTTTTTTCAATAGCTTTTTATGTATTGAGTTTCCAATCAAATTTCCAACTCTATAATAGTACTAGTAAAATTTGTTCGCCTGTCCCCTTGAATAATTATCACAAACCACTCGTCATTCAACAACACAGCCTTCATGTACTACTACCTCCATTATACACGCGTTATCCATCCATTTTACTCATACTTGCTTATCATCAGTCCAAATTCCAACAGTACAAGTCTTTTGGTGGTGACCGAAGAAGTGAAGATGCATAGTCATTTGTGACAAACAAATATCTTTGGCAATGTTACATTTTTTTTATGGTTTCCGTTATGCAATTAGGCTGTGTTCTTAGTCTTTTTTTCCCAGACGCGCATGGTTTTTAAACTGTCATTTTCTATACGAAAGTTGCTTAAAAAATAATATTAATTTATTTTTAAAAAAAATTAGCTAATTTTTAATTAATTATGTATTAATAAGTCGTTCAATTTTATATGAGTGCGTTGCCAACTCAGCCTTAGTGGTCAAAAAGCATGTCTCATTGACTATGACAACACTACAAGATCTGATGAAACAATTGAATTTGACCTGCAACATCGAAAAGGGACTCAGCCCCCATCACCAAACAGTCATTACACATAGATAGTGATTAAGGCAAACAGTGATTAAGAACAGAACAGAGCCAAACAGTGATTAAGCAGACAGAGCAAGAAACCGTCATTTTTTTTATATTCACTCAAGGACGGCATAAGATCCTACTAGAACACTACCCCACCTAGGACTCCGACTAGCACATCATCATCATCCATGCACACCCAGATTAGCTCAAGAACAAAGCTAGTACTAGTAATTACTGTACTTAGTGGTACTAATAATCCTGCATCATCCATTGACATTTCGTCATCAGATCGAAAAAAAGGCCAACATTTTTATGAATCCAATCTTGCTTGGCCTCACCATTAGAGCAAAACCCTCCTCCTTTCTTACTTAGCAGCATTGCTAATTTGCTACTGCTACTACTACTTGCTAGTTGACTGATGATGAGTCATTTCATTAGCCATTAGGGTTGGTTAATTAGACAGGAAAAAGGCTACAAAAGAAAAGAAAAGAAAAGAGACAACCTTGATTCGATTGTGCTAGTCTTGATTAAGTTGACTGCGGCGAGCCGCCACTCGCCGTCGCCGCGGCGTGGTCGGCGGCGACGGCGACGGCGACGGCGGCGTGCGTGGATGAGCAGTTGATGCTGAAGTCAGTGAGCACTGGTGGTGGGGCGAGTGGCGCGGCGGCGGCGGCGGCGGTGGCGGAGCGGCGGGCGCTGTGGCCGCCGAGGAAGTTGTGCTTGTTGTTGTGCATCCAGACCTTGAAGACGCCCTTGCCGACGCCGATCTCGCGGCAGCACTCCTCGACGACGGCCTCATCGCGCTTCTGGAGGCGCCACCCGAGCCGCTCCGACAGCGCCTGCATCCGCTGCTTCTGCTCCGGGCTAAACTTGGTCCGGAACCGCTTCCGCGACGCGGACGCTGACGCCGACGTGGCGACGCCCGGAGGAGGCGGGGGGCCCATGGCGGCGTGGGGCCTGGACGCCGCCGCGGCCGGGGCGGAGCCTAGCGACAGCAGCATGTGCGTCGCGGAGGGGAGGTACCCGGGAGAAAGCACCGGTGGCGGTGCCTGCAGCGGCGAGGCGGAGCGGTCGTCGTCGTAGTCGGACATCTCCGAGTCCTCGGAATCATCGTCGCCGTCGTCGTGGTGGTGCCCCGGCCCGCGCACGCGGTCGATCTCCGGCGACTGCTCGCGACGCTGGTGGTTCCCATGCAGCAGGTGCGGCGCCACCGCCGGCGCCGCCATCGCCGCCGCGGTGGTCTGCTGCGGCTGCGGAGGCGGCGGGGGTGGCGGCGGAGGCAGCGCGAGGAGAGGCGGGAGGGCGGCGGCGCCTCGGGCAGGCGGCGATGGAAGTTGCGGTGGCACCCACACGCGGCGCACTTGAGCGACGCCGGGTCAGCAGCATCCGCCGCCGGCGACGGCATGAACTCCCCGCACCCATCCACCGCGTGCCCACCCAAGCTCGCCGCATGATTCTTCAAACACTCCCTGTACACCGCCGCCGCCGCCGTCGCCTTGCTCTTCCCCACCGCCGCCGCGCCGCCGTTGGGGAACACCACCGGCCTGTGCTTGACGCCGACGACGGCCTCCATCGCCACACTCGTCTTCAGAGTTCAGAGATCGATCACCTCACCTCACCGCGCGGGTTTTATCCATGGGAGGAGAGGAGAGGAAAACTACAGGTGAGGAGGTGGAGGCGAGGAGATAAGAATAAACCGAGGTAGAAAGAGAGTGAGATAAATAATTAGCGCGCGAGCTGAGCTGAGCTAGCAGAAGTTAAACCGGAAAGAAAGAAAGAAAAAAAAACGGAAGCAGCGAGACGTGACAAGGCGAGGGGGGGGGGGGGGGGGGGGNGGGTACAAGTGTACAGTGGCGCATGCCACGTTTTGAGCTGGGAGGCACTGATCGAGTAGCTAGGGGTCAGAAGAGGCTTTGGCTTTTACTGAAGGGCACAAGGGAGAGAGGAGAGAGAGAGACAGAGGAGGAGTACAATAAATTGGGTGCGCGAGATGCTCGTTTGATCATTACTGCTGCTACGGTGATGTTGGCTGGTCAGGATGATGACGCTCACAGGAGGAGGAGAGACGGCTGCACCCGCATGCGTTGTTGCTGCGTCCGAGAATCCGAGATGAATAAGGCAGCGGAGGGAGAGGCGAAAACGCGGCGAAAATTCGAACGCATCGCGCCCTCGCATCGCCCCCCGCACCGGCGGCATGTGATGTGATGCGAGGGGTACGGTCAGGTGTAGCGGTTGACGCGTCTCTTTGTGGTTTGGTCCCAGCGGCGGAAGGGAAGGGAAGCTGCACGCGGTTCACTTCCTTGCCGTGACTGTCCTGAGATCGGGTAGTCCGCAACCCTGTGAGGCTGTGTGTGACGATGCGCCAACGCGGCGTTGGGCCGCTTGGAGTGGAGCAGTAGCAGAGATGAAAAACCGGCACGTTTTCAAAGGGGAAGCGAGAGGAGCTTAGCTTCGATTTGTTTGTACAGGGGCGGCCGTCATCTGCAAGGCGATTCTCTGTCCTTTCGCTTCTCGTCTGCTGCAAGTTTACCACCAGCCCAACGATATTCGGCCCATTTTCCCACGTCATCGGTCTCCCGCCCGTTCCTTTTCCGGGGCCGTGTTGGGCCGCTTTTCAAGTTTTGTGTACACAGGCTCAAATGGCAAAGGAAAAAAAGAATAAGTTCACTTTAGATCCTTTAATTTCTCGTCAGAGTCTGAAAATCGTTATTCAACCACAATACCCGGTAACGTGTCCTTCAACTTTTAAAACCAACACAAATAAGCTTCTAAGACGGTTTAGATGATGGTTTTGACTGACGTGACATTGATGTAGTCCTTAAAGTCAGGAAAAAAACCACAAGACCCACATTCAGTGACCATCCGATTAAAAAATTTTAAAATATATAGTGGGATCCTGTATCTTTTTCCTCTTCTCTCCGGTGTGCACCGCCGGCCTAGAAACCGGCGCCGCCATGTTCCACCACCTCCCTGGTGGACCGCTCCTTCCCGGCCGTGGCCGCGGTCGGCAGCTAGAGTTTTCTCTTCAGGGACGACGCCGCGTACCAACATAAGCCGGCAAACCACGCGTCGCTAGAGAAGGAAGGCACATTCACCGGCGGGGTTGGAATCCGGCGGTGCCGTCGCTGTGTCCATGTTCCCCATCCCCTCCAGCTGGCCAATCTACCGAGCACCCATCGAAGCAACAAATGGCGACACCAGCAGCAGCATCCATCCAATCAAGAAGTGATGACAAGCAGCTGCCTTAATCATCCAATATTTGAAGATGATCTGAGCTTAACCCGACCACTACCACCCGATCGACCAAGAACGAACAAGCAAGGGAAAGAAACCTCCCACGGCCACCAGACCAGTCAAGCACCTGCCACTGCCGGCTGTTAGCGCGCCGGAGAAGAAGTTGTGGAGCAAGGTGAGGTTCACATAAATGGGGATTGAGATCACATGCCATCATAACTAGGACTGCAAGTTAGTGACTACATGGTATCTCATTCATTCATTTTTCAGATGAAAGGTGCCGATCAAGTCCTACAGTATCATCGCTGCAGTGATTGCACGGTATTTTTTTATATAAACAGTGCTCCAAGAATCTCAGCCCTTAGATGTAATTTGAATGATCTGTGACTGCTTAGGGACTGCACCTGAACCAAATCTCATAAATGGGGCCGATGTAAATTCCAATCAGCGCTCGAGCATCCTCAGCCGCAGGGGCGGAGCCAAGATTTTGAGCAACCAAGGTCTGGACTCATCTATTACCAATTCTGTGTTTAGGAGGACTCTAATTCTTAAAAAAAATTTGCTTACAAGAGAATACACACATGCACACACTGTCTATGTACATCAAACGTACATACCTCGAGAATACACGACATTATTAATTTCCTCTTAAATGCTACATATCTTCAGATCAAATGATTTTTGGAGCAAGAATATTCTTGTGAGTAGGTTGAAAATTTGAGATTGCATCAGTGAGCTATTTTATTGTAGACTAAACTTATATATTAAATTATTTTATTTTAGGCTATAAACTCGATTCTACAAGAATAAATTTATGAGCTAGAGCCATAAAAAAAGTTGGGCTAACAACGGTTAATTCTTTTGGCCACACAAGCAAAGCGGTGAGTTGTTAACTAGCTAAATATGCAACCCTAATGCGTAGTAGTTGATTAACAAAACTACTTGCCTAATTACAAAGATATACGTACTACATAGCTAAAATAGGTAATTTGTTAACATATGTAAATATGTTAAGCTGTGAGCTCTGAAATTAGTGTGGTTTGGGCCGACGACGTAGGAAAATACGGTGTGTACCTATGTACTGACACTAGCTGAATTGTATATAAGCTTTAGAGGAAAGAGTTGTATTGTTTTAAAATTTTAGCCCATGAGCTGCTGTTGTTTAAGCGGACAGGCACTACTACAAAAACTCTTATAGGTGTCGGCTCATAGGTGTCGGTTTAAAAAAACAACCGTTACCAATACTATAGGTGTCGGTTTTTTAAAAAAACCAGCACCTATACTTGTATTATAAGTGTCGGTTCCAGAGGAAAAACCGATACCAATATTATAGGTGCCGGTTCTTTTAAAAAACCGACACCTATACTTGTATTATAGGTATCGGTTCTAGAGAAAAAACCGATACCAAAACTATAGGTGTCGGTTTTTTAAAAGAACCGACACCTATAATCTAAATATAGGTGTCGGTTTTTTAAAAAAACCGGCACCTATTAAAAAAACCACACTTAACCGATTCGGCAAGTGGACGAGCCGCCGAGCCGACGGGGCCCACCACGAGCAGATAAGACCAGCGATCGGCGCACCTGCATCCCGATCCAGCTCGATCGCTCTCCTCTCTCTCACACCCACCGCCCCTTCCCTCTCCCTCTCCCTCCCCCATTCCCTTGCTGCCTCCCCTCTCCCTCCCCCCTTCTTCCCACCTCCTCTTCGTCGCGACTGTGGTGGGAGGGCGCGGTGACGACCGGCCCTCCTCCCTCTCCGGCGGAGGACGCGGCGGCGTCCTGGCGGCGGCTCGGCAGAGGCTGCGGCTGCGGTGGCCGCGTGCCCTCCCCTCCTCCAGATCCGGCGGGAGGGGAGGCCGCGTGAGGGGAGGCCGTGGGAGGAGAGGCAGTGGTGACCTTCGACGGCGGAGAAGGCGGCAGCGGCCTCGGATGGGGGAAAATTAGACTTTTTCTTTTCCAACCTAATAGGAATGAAAAGGGCTTGGGGAGGCAACATGGACTTTCCCAGAAAAAGCCCAGCAGGAAGGCCACGGTAGAGGGAGTGGAAATGAACTTGTTTTGCGGAATGGGTTGGGCTAACAGAGGGAAATGTGGCCCAAAGAAATAGGATGTTCGAATATTTTCTTTGGGATATGAAATTTGGAACTTTCAAGGGGGTTTGGGATAGAATTTGTACAGAGGACAACCTTTTCGGTAAAAGGATTTAATCGAGATCTTTTGGCACAGATTCCAGACACACACAAATAAACAATAAACAAGCAAACTAAAATTATGCCTGAGGACTAGACTTTGTCTGAGGAGGTCATATCCTGAAAATAGCCTATTAGGAATTTATATTTCGCAATTAAGGTTTCTAGTAAATATTTTACCAATAGACATTATTTTGCAAATAATTTCCAAAAGCTTATCACTCTATATAAAGGTGCATAGAAAATAATCAAAGCTATTTCTTTAGTGGAACAATATTTGTTTTAATAAACTATCCCTTAATGGGTTTTATCCAAAATGGTGATACATTTAGATATATAGCTTTATTTATAAATAATATGCTCAAGGGTTTTTGTTTTTCGAAAATAATTGGCATATGCAAATCATAGCTCCTTGAATAAATATATTTGAAATCAAATATCGACGTATCCTCAGACGTTCGTCTATTAGCCCACGTGTAAACGAAAAACGACAGATCGAATTGAGTTAGTTCAGGCATGAATGTATTTTGAAAAAGATTTTTGGTTATTCTGAATTTTTAATTCCGTATTCCAGAGTCGAAATATTCAGGATGTTACAGTCTTCCTCGCTTCCTGCCGTCCAGCTGGTTTCACTCCCCCTCTCTTAGATCCAGAAGACACTGACGGTTAGGGGCAGATCTACAGTACTACTACCGGGGTCAGATGACCCCGATGCCATCCGGCCATAAGACCATAACATCATTTCCTCAACATTTTGTAGGTAGTGACCTCGGCCGCCAAAGCTAATTGACCCCTCACTACTACACAAAAGGTCATTGGTGTCGGTTGGGAAACATCCATAGGTGCCGGTTTTCCCAACCGGCACCACGGAGGCGGCACCAATATGGAGGACTCAAAGGTGCCGGTTTAAGAACCGGCACCTTTGAGGTGTACGGTTTACAAAAAAAAAATAGCTCGGCTCAAATTGAGCCGAGCCGAACCTTCGAAGTAGAAAAAACGTACCGGCGCCGGATCCACCCGCTGCCGCCGCCGCCGACGCACTACATGATGTCGACACCACCGTCCCAGCCTGCTTCGCCCGTTGCCGATGCCACCATCCCGCTGCTCCACCCACTGCCGACGTCGTCGTCCCGCCTGCTGCCGACACCGATGCATCGAACACAAGAACACAAAGAACACATGAACACAACAAGATAAAAAGCAAGGGGAGGGGAGGGGAGGGGAGGGAAGGGCAACGCCGCCTCCTCCGCCATCCGAGGCCACTGCCGCCTTCTCCGCCGTCGAAGGTCGCCACTGCCTCTCCTCCCACGGCCTCCCCTCACGCGGCCTCCCCTCCCGCCGGATCTGGAGGAGGGGAGGGCACGCGGCCGCCGCAGCGGCAGCCTCTGCCGAGCCGCCGCCAGGACGCCGCCGCGTCCTCCGCCATCCGAGGCCGCTGCCGCCTTCTCCGCCGTCGAAGGTCACCACTGCCTCTCCTCCCACGGCCTCCCCTCACGCGGCCTCCCCTCCCGCCGGATCTGGAGGAGGGGAGGGCACGCGGCCGCCGCAGCGGCAGCCTCTGCCGAGCCGCCGCCAGGACGCCGCCGCGTCCTCCGCCGGAGAGGGAGGAGGGC
>BDMV01000008.1:28426472-28568631 GCA_008326285.1 Oryza officinalis
GGCTGAGGCCGCATCCCAATCTTCGTAGGTTGCCGAATTCCCAGGTAGTTCTGTTATGGTCGGCTTACTGTGGCTAGACCGGGTGGGGTCTTAACTTAACACTTGTCGATCCTAAGTGCACTCATGTTGGTGATTATCCTTCATCCCGACAACACTGGTATTTGGAAGAGTAGAGGAGAATGAGAGAATCCATTGGAAAGGAAGAGATAGAGTTCTTTAAGAAAGGGCCGCTTAATGGGAAGTTTTAATTGTTCGGGTGATGTGTATCATTCACTTGGTGAACACCTAAAGGAGGGGGAGTGAGTAGTTAACTGCCTAAGAGCTACTACACAACAAAGAAATCAATGCACAAACGATGGGTTGCTGCCCCATATTGCGAAACTCACAATAGGAGGCAGCTTATGCACAATACAACGTCTACGACACACATCTATGGGTATTTAGTCAGTTCGGTTAGTGGTTCATGTGGCCCTAATAAATCAGCTATCTCTTCATCCTTAATCCTTATAGTCTGTATAGGAGTATTTGAAATTAGAGTGGTGAGTAGAGGTTGGATATAAATGAATTTTTCAATATTACTCGAGAAGGAGAAGTAGTAAGAACCTATGGCTTTATCAAAAATAGTTTTTTGCAAATATATGGCTTGAGGGTAATAGGCTGCACTAAACCAGTCCTAGGTTTTAAGGGTGTTTACTAGGGTTCTTAGGTCCTGCAGTCGTCTTGCTCTGATACCAACCCTGTGAGCCCCCGGTTTTGTATACCGGGAACCCCATGTGTATTACAATACCATTCCCTGGATCAGTAGATGGTACACACATGGCACAGTTGTATATCTCAAGCTGACATCGTCATACAGGTCTTACAATATATTAATAATACAAGGGTAACCCAAATGGAACCCGAATAGACCAAGCATGGTCGATAGCAACACAAAATACCAAAACAACTAAATAAAGTAGCGGAAGCGAAGCAGCGGCGGTCCATCTTATCCCACACGCATCGACTGGTGAACCTAGGTCCCTATTCCACCGTCCTCGGTAACTCCTTGCCAGCATAGCACAGTACAGGTCGACACCAACACCTTTCTAAAAGATGTAAATAAGCAAGAGTGAGTACCAACCGTACTCAGCAAGCCACCACTACAGAATGCATATAATGTTCATAGGGGTTCAAGGATGGCTTGGTTTATTTGCATAAGGCTAGTATGACGATGTCAGCTTGAGATATACAACTGTGCCATGTGTGTACCATCTACTGATCCAGGGAATGGTATTGTAATACACATGGGGTTTCCGGTATACAAAACCGGGGGCTCACAAAGACGACGACACCGTCTCTTCTTGACCACATGCAGCGCCGACGGCTAAGGGGGCTCGTCAGCTAGACCGTGGTCTCTGCCGCATTCCGACCCATAAGCACACGGTGAGACAACTGGAGAGAGAGGAACGAGGAAGAAGGAAAAGGGAGATAGGGAGGGAAACGAGGAAGAAGGAAAAGGGAGATAGAGAGGAGAGAGAAAAGTTAGCCATTGACACGTGAGGTCACGTGGAGCCTACTTGTCATGTCAATTAAAACCAACCACAATACTGTTGATAGATCAAAGTTGACATGATATTGTGAGTTGGAAGATGGCTATACCTGGTATTTTAGTTCAGAGACGTATTTCAAACTCGACAACAAATTAAGGGACCTAAAGTGAACTTATTCCAAGGAAAAACATCCATATTGACTCCCTCAACAATATTTTCAATCTGACTTGTATCCTCAACCGTAAAACCGGTATAAAATCTTTTCCATCTATTAAATCCGGCTCATATTGTCTCCCTCAACTGGTTTTAATAGCGGTTTCGTACTATATGACAAACAAAACAAAAAAGAGAACACGAACAGTCAGCAACAAAAATTAAAAAAAAATACACTAGAACCCACATGTAAGTTACAACCTTCATCCTCCACCTCACCTCTCTCCCTTCCCTCTCCTTGCTTTTATTTATCCTCTCTTCAGACACGTCAACGAGGAAGCCTGACACTGCCGCCACTTCTGCTGACGAGGGCATGGCATGGGGACCTCGCCGGCCTACTCAGGTCAAACAAGGAAGCAAATAGAGCAGCAGGAAGGCCGACGCTGTCGGCAACGAGGGCGGTGAGTCATGAGTTGTTCATCAACGCCATTCTCCCTAACTTGCCTAGGTTGATGGGAAGGAGGAAGAAGCCATTGGTGTCACACACACAACCTCTACACCGCCGCGTCACCAACCGTTCTCCTCTCCCGTCGAGCTCGTAACGGCGGTGGTGAGATGCTTAGGCTCGAGCTCGAGCTGACACCACTACCATGCCAACATCCATGGGCCACCTCTCCCTCTCTTTCCTCTTCCTCTACATTGAGACGCCCGGCAGCGGTGGCGCAACCCTGACATGGTTCGGTCAGATCCCGCCATCCAGGCAGAAGTGACGGGAGGTGGCGAGAGAGAAGGCCCTCGCTCTAGGCATCCTCCCTCCTTCCATCGCCGGGGTAGGGAGACTCCGCATGCTTCTGGACCGAGAGCGCTTGCAACAGGAGAGTAGGAGAACTGAGGGCAGGCTCGCGACGACCATGACAGGGTCTGCCACTGGGAGCGTTGGCGAGACAACGGCGGCATCGACAATGAGGAGGCGGCGTTGACGTCCATCTCCGTGGCGCCACCTCCTAGAGTCGTATCGCCTCCACGTCTGTCGAGAGTAGCATCACCGCACTCGCCTCCACCATCTCAACGCTGGGCGGTGCTACAAGCTCAATCAAGCTAGCCGGGAGCTCGCTAGCAATAAGGCGAGGGTGAGGGGAGAAGTGAGGATCCTATCGGGTTGATGAATATGGCAACGACGGCTCTTCTGAGGATGCTGGCGAAGAGGGATGGATGGGTATTGCAGCGAGGATGTCGAGCATGAGCTACCACTTCCGCATTACCCGTAGCTCACGCCGAAGCTCCGCGCCAGCCGCCAGGGGGGTGGGGAGAGGAGATGGGATGGAGAGAGGGGTAGAGAAGGAAGGTCACTGACATGTGGGTCCTACTCTGTTTTTTTTATTTTTGCTTGTGGTGCCATGTTAGCTGAAGACCAACTCAATGTACTGTGCAGGTGCCACTTAGAACCAAACCATTGTCCTAATCACTAGAGGATGCAAAATGATCCAGTTTTGATAAATGAGAAAGACGATATATCTTGTTTTACGGTTAAGGATACAAATCAGATTATGGTTATAATTGAGGGAGTCAAATGGACTTTAGCCATGAAAAAAATGTATCCCCTGACAATCTAGCTCGACTAAAATTTGGCAATATCCTACTATTTCAGCCAGGTCAAGTACCAAATAAATTTTTTATTAGCAGCTTACCTCCTTCGTCTTATAAAAAACAAACCTAATATAAAATATGACATATTTTAATCCTACAAATCCGGATAGCGTGTAGGCATGTCTCCTTCAGTCCTAGTACTATCTTCCACAACATTCTGACCAGCTATTTGTGATTGTCTAGTTTGTTTAATTGGTTTCTTGAGTGATTTATAATCATTGAAAAGGTACTTGAGGGTATCATATTTTTTAGTGTAAGATTTAGTATTTCTCAGTACCTTTGGTACTAGAAGGTACAAAAAAATTTGATTTCTCTCGAGACCGTAAATTATCTCTTGTTTCTTTTTTAGGTTAATTTCTCTTGTTTCTTTGTACCACATGCTCTAGCTTTTGTAATTCTCTTGCAAATCACGATAGATTTGGTTTTTCCCATAGTGTATAGTAGTGCATGATTGTGCCAATTCGCATGGATGGTGATGCTGATGCCTACGTCTCAAAGATGGACCTTGGACAGACTCTAATATTTTTTTTCACAAACATCACCTCTTTTGACATAGTATAAGTGTTAGCACGTCGAAAGGAAATGTTGACGATTTATTATGCCAATAAGTACAGTGGGGGTGATTGGTGAGAAGGATAGGGATGGGTTGAGGGGAAGAGACAAATATACTAAGTTTCGGTGAAATTGTTCGGAGAAGTAAAAAAAGACTTTTTTCTAAATCAAAACCACATGATAAATTAAAAAACCCACATATGCATGTCGTTGGTCTATGTTTCTTTGAGCCGTGTTAGGAGATGCACGCGTGAGTATATGCGTGTGGTGTCTGGTATGTGTGCGTGTGTTTGTTAAAAAAATTTGTAGTGAACAGAAACTCATCGCCATCAAATCACATGCCACAACGAAACTCATTCCTCACCAAAACAAAGATGAGAATTCTCAAAATATTCGGTGCGTTATTAGAAATGTCAAAGCCAATATTAGGGTAGGAAGGAGGATGATACAGAATAATTAGGTAAGCTAAACTTAATTAATTGAGAAACACTAACCAAATAAGTCTTCATGAAGACTAGAGTTTTGGACCGACGTCTAATATAAAAACACTGATCCTTAACATGTACTCTACCTAAATGATCTCGAAGTCTCGATATCCTAAGTACTTTGCTTATTTTTAGATGTGCGAATTCCAACTCGGTTGACGACTACTAAAAGGAGAGTACCGCTAGTGCAGTAACAGTCGCTGCCAGGTGGGCCCGTTCCTGTAGGACGTGGCTCGCTGCACACAGCCTCACAGCTCAGTTCTGCCGCGAGTATCTGTCTGATTATCTTGACAAAGTCCGTTGCGATCCCATCCGATTTTCCCGTTGAGCCCTGCAGAAATCTTTCAACAGAAACAGCGAACTACTAGATGTCATCAAGGAAAAGAAAACGAAAAAAAGAAAAACAGAACGGAAGAACGAAGACAGCGGCATGCATCGCAGCAGAGGGTCAAGAAGACGATGGCCCTGACGAGGCGCCTCCTGATCGATCTATCGTCAAGACGCCGCCTTTTCAACGCCGGCAAATTCTCCACGACGCAGAAGAAGAAGCCAGTGTTCCATGAAGGTAAAAATTTAATTAATGTTGTTGTGTTGGTTCATTAATTACAGATTGGTTCCTGATCCCTGCCATGATCGTTTGATCCGTTATGATAATCGATCGATCTCCAGGGAGCAGGGTGGTTGAAGCAGCTCGTTTCTTGATTTGATCTTGGCAAATAATTCGGCTGTGAATTTTTGGGGAATTCATTCCAGCGGTGAATTTGGCTGGTTTCTTGCGCTGCTCGCGCGCGCTGGTTTCGTGGATGGTGGCGGAGAGGAAGATGCCACCTTCGCCGCCGCCGGCGGAGCACCGGAGGGCGCTCCACTACGTGGTGTTCCTCGCGCTCTCCCTCCTCGCCTTCTCCTGCTGGGCTCTCGTCAGCTCGCGAATCGACAACGCCGTCTTGGCGGCGACCGGCGGCCTCGGCGGCGGCGCGGCGCCGCTGCTCACCGGCGAGCATGACGATGGAATTATTGCTAGCAGCAGCCACGCGGAGATGCCGGCGAGCAGCGGGAACGCGACGGCGCGCGCCGCCGTCGAGGTGGGTTCTCCGGCGATGACCGGGCAGCCGCCGTCGGGAGAGAGGACGACGACGACGACGACGTGCGACGCGGAGAGCCCGCTGCTGAGGGTGTACCTCTACGACCTCCCGCCGGAGTTCCACTTCGGCATGCTGGGGTGGGACGGCAAGGCGGCCGGCGCTGCGTGGCCGGACGTCGGCGACCCGCGCGCCGTGCCGCGCTACCCGGGCGGCCTGAACCTGCAGCACAGCGTCGAGTACTGGCTCACCCTGGACATCCTCTCCTCCTCCACCACCACCTCCTCCGGCGATCACCGTCGTCCATGCACCGCCGTGAGGGTGACCAACGCGAGCCTCGCCGACGTGTTCCTCGTGCCGTTCTTCGCGTCGCTGAGCTACAACCGTCAGTCGAAGCCCCACAGCCATGGGAGCAGCCGGAACAGGCAACTGCAGGGCGAGCTGGTGAGGTATCTGGCGAGGCAGGAGGAGTGGCGGCGGTGGGGCGGCGCGAACCACCTCGTCGTGCCGCACCACCCGAACAGCATGATGGACGCCCGGCGGCGGCTCAGCGCCGCCATGTTCGTGCTCTCCGACTTCGGCAGGTACCCGCCGGCCGTCGCCAACCTGAGGAAGGACGTGATCGCGCCGTACAATCACGTCGTCCCGTCCCTCGGCGACGGCGACTCGCCGGGGTTCGAGCAGCGGCCCGTGCTGGCTTACTTCCAGGGCGCGATTCATAGGAAAGACGTAAGTTCACCACCAACTCAAAGTACCCTTTCCTTCGTTTTTAAATATATTACGTTGTTAACTTTTTTAAATATAACTTTTGTTCATTTGTCTTCTTTTCAAAAATTTATAATAAATATGGAAAAAAATATAAGTTATTCTTAAAGTATTTTTAATGATAAAATAAGTTACAAGTCATAAGAAAGATGTAAGTTTGCAATCAACTCAAAGCACCACCTTGATAATAGATATTCGTGTTGGAATACTAATTCATGATTGGAGTTGATAATAGATCTATGTCTTGTTGTTTGGTACAGTTCTAACTTCAAGAATTTCTGGCTCCAGAAAAACTTTAAGTTGGAGCTACTGGTAGTCTGGTATATTAAGGTTGGTAAAGTGAGACATTTTATTCATATCTTAAAACCAAAATGAGTGGATTACGCCACTTCAATTTTTAATTTATAAATTCTATTTTCTTCAAGAATCTCAGTTACCATTGTAAGTTCTTCTGAAGGACTATGGTCATATTTATCTAAATAAAAGGACGGTCATTGCAATGAAGTTTGCAAATTGTAATAGGTATCTAACACTATCTACCCTAAGTGAGTTGACACTGAACTTCTGAGCCAAAACTGTAATGGCATTTCAGGGTGGAAGGGTTCGTCAGAGGCTATACCAGCTTATCAAGGACGAGAAAGACGTCCACTTCTCCTACGGCAGCGTCCGTCAGAACGGCATCAGGCGTGCCACCAAGGGGATGGCCTCCTCCAAGTTCTGCCTCAACATCGCCGGTGACACCCCCTCCTCGAACCGCCTCTTCGACGCCATTGTCAGCCACTGTGTCCCCGTGATCATCAGCGACGACATCGAGCTCCCCTTCGAGGACGTCCTCGACTACTCGGAGTTCTGCGTGTTCGTCCGTGCCTCAGACGCCGTGAAGAGGGGCTTCCTGCTGCATCTCCTCAGAGGGATTTCCCAGGAAGAATGGACGGCGATGTGGAAAAGACTGAAGGAGGTTGCACACCACTTTGAGTACCAGTACCCTTCACAGCCTGGTGACGCTGTTCACATGATCTGGGGAGCTGTAGCTCGGAAGATGCATTCGGTGAAGCTGCAGCTTCACAAGCGTGGTAGATATCAGAGGACACTTTCTGAATCATAGAAGGTTAGGGTAACAAGATTCAGAGCTAGGTTGCAGTTTTTGATCAATAATTTTCATGTGGCTGGTAAAGTTCTATGGTCGTTTTGCAATCTAAGTTGCAAGGACTATGTGCAGCCAGTCTTTGTCCAGAGATAATTATCGATTCTATTATTCTTATTAGTTCTTTCATCCCCAAAGAAAGAAATAATGATTTGGGAAAAATATAGTAATATATGCTATGATTCAAACAAACATGGCAACAGTAAAATGTGATAGGACTTAAGTGTTCAAATTGCCACATTACTTTCGATGTTAACCTTATTGGGAAGCAGCCAAGGAAAAAGAAGTAGACGCATGATACAAGTTGGTGACAGCAACATATTTTGGAAAGCTAAGTTAAAACATGAACATATGGATATTTATGCACAACGCATACACTTTCTCATTCAAACTAAGATTACTGCGGTACGTCGTCATTCTTTTCCACTAAAAACTTTTTACAGCTATACCTATTACGAAATAATCAAGGAACACAAATGATATAGAAAAGAAGCATGAAACAGACAAGTTTAGAAAACAAGTAGAAAGCACCAAAAACCTTTAGCGCCTCGCATCAACTGATCCATCATATCTTGGCTGATGTTCTTCTCGTTGTCTCTGATCCTCTCTATGTGGTGAAGCATCAACACCTGTTGTGTATTGGATCGGAACCCCTCCGAACTCTTCTTTCACTCATTCTGTTGGGATCAACTGATGAAGGAATTGCTGGGTAGCCGCCCTTGTTGAGATTGGCAGCATTACTTTGAGCAAGCATGCGCGGTTTCTTCTCAGGCACTTCATCATCTTCCCTTCCAAAGGCAAGACGAATTCCTTTCAAGCCATACACCTTCTGCTGATGAGCCAATAGCAACAAGCATAGAAGAACAGTTAGCAGCCTATTGGCATACATTGCCATTTCCCCTCCAATGCTTTCCCAGTTTTTGTGATGTAGTAAGCACCTCTATTGCATATATCATCTATGTACATGTAAGGAGGCCAGCAGCAATTGCTACTCCTATATATGAGCTGAGAGGGGCAAAGAAACAGCAAGAGGCAATTTAGATTCTGTCACAATCATATGCATGCCACTTGAGGGGAATTCAAGGCTGTTTTAGAAGGTTCTGACAGGCATGAATAAAGAGATAGTGACATAAACCTTGGGACGCTAAGAATCTTTACACCGGTTCCCTGGTCTCCTCCCTTAGTCCCTGTCCTGCACACCAAGCAACCCTTGTAAAGAAGAGAAGTGTTGGGATAGGGCAGTTAACAAGCACAATCACTATTGCTTTATGCTTTAGAAATTCCACTTTGAATCAAGAAGCTCTCAACCCCATGCAAACTAAATGATACTTAGTTCGTTGCGCTAAATGATCCTTTCTCTTAAGTTGTTGTCCTAAATGATGCCTTCTTTTTTCCTTGTCATTCCATGGACTTTTACCCTCCAACCGAAGCTTAAAAAAACAGCAAACAAAAAAGATCACCCATTGCCATGTCCAATCTTCTTTTCTTCATTCAAGTTTAAGCTGCTTCTTTACACATTATAATATTATATAGCCCACACACATGATAGCATGCTGCTTGGGGCACTACTAAAGCTCTAATTCCTTTTACTTTAAACAAGAAAAGAAGTGAGTTCGCATGGTGCTGCTTGGTGGAATGCACAGGGTCCTAACCAAGCAATTCCAGCTCGAGGGGCTTTGTTCTTTAACTTTGCACTGAAGAGTAAAGAAAGCAGAGAACAAAAAGGAAGCAGACATCCATTGGGTGAGGCCGTGAGGCTGCTTTCTTTATCTCTCTCTGCTGATGAGCTGATATTTTTATCAGGAGGATAATGCTACCAGTGTTGACGAAATATGTAATAATAAGAGATAAATTGTTCATTCATTATCTATACTTTTGTTCCTACAAGGCTACAACTAGCTATTGCTCTTAGGAAGGTTCAGTGTATAAAAGAGGGAAAGAGACCTCAAGACCGACTAATCCTCACGTTAATATTTTGCACAATGTGAGCAGCAGTGCCTGATGCAATTAGCTCGATATTGGAGGATTTTATCAGCAATCAAATCTAGGCTTGAGAAACAACCGTGTGGATGAACTGAACACTAGCAACTATCTATATATGGTGCTAAACTGCTAGGACTTTCTCTGAAATAATTTATGCTGATATCCTGCAAGTGACAAATTACGATGACAAGCACAATATTGATGCTTTACTGATTACCGATAGAGCATTATTATCATGATACAGTGGCATTTTTCTGCAAAGCACTAAGATCAAAACTGATCGGATCAGTTCCAAAGACCAAAGGTATCAGGGCGCATTCAGATCATAGGCTAAATTAGAAAATCATCATCAGTGATTACCTCAATCTCCAACGGGACAACCGCAATCAGTCGTCGTCGTCATCCTCCTCCTTTGCCGCCGGACAACTCGCGGCTCGCGCGCGGAGGTTTGCCTCCGCCGCCGGAGTAGACCCAGCTAGCGCCTCCAGGCGCGTTCCTCTCAGCCACCACCACCTCCTCCTCTTCGTCTTCCTCGCACTCCTAGACCTCCGCCTCCACCGCCACGGCCCGGAGCTCCATCCGCCGCCCTGCCCCGCGATCCCCACTGCCAACGCCTGACGCATTCCGCCGCCATGCCGAGCGCCTGTCCCGTCCGTATCGCCGTCGCGACGGACGAGGATGAGGAAGCGCAAGTTCTCCCGAGGAAGCTCGTCACGGGCGCGGCCGCCGGCGCATCTACCATCGCCGCCTCGCCGGCGCTTCACCGGAGCAATGGGTGGGGGCGTGGAACGCAGACACCGCCCGGCCCCACTGGTCAGCGAGGTAGACCTGTCCATGGAGGTAATTTCTCAGAAAAGACCTTGTCTTAATCTCGTATTAACGTCAGGCCCATCAGAATTCGTTCGAGGCCCTTGTGGGCCGAATTTAGTTGTTGGAAAAGGTGGGTCAAATTCTCTTGTGGGCTGAATTTGTCAACGAAAATTAGGTGATCCAAATTCGTAGCTGGCCCGAGTTCTTTGATGGAAATTAGGTGGAGCAAATATACTCTTGGGCCGACTTCCGTAGGTCTACTTGTTTCGTATCTGGAAGTTAACTTCAGACGGGAATTAACTGGTAGGCCTAATTTTATGAAGGGGAAATTCATAGTCTGAATTCGTTCGTGACTTTGATGGGCCGAATTTGTTGATGAAAATTGGTGGGCCGAATTCGATTGTGGACTGAAATTGTCGACATGAATTAAGAAGTCCGAATTAGTTGAGGAATTGGTGCGCCGAAGCAGACGAATGGAGCGAGTTCACCTTTTCCTCCAGGCGATGATCGCCGGTGAAGTTGGGGTGGGTCGCCTACTCGCTTGGACGGTGGCTGATAAACCAACTTCGCCGGCAACCGGAGAAACCCCAATGCCAAACGAAGCTGATAAATCAACGTTGACAACTTTGCCTGGTAAACTAGAAACCCAGATGAATGTACATGCGACATGTTGCTTCTCAACGAGAGTCGTCATAGGCTCCTATAGTTGTTGGTGAAGAACTGAAGACACAAGAGATAAATATTCACTTTTGGCTCGTGTATAATTTTATTCCCATGCCTAATCTGTGGCATTCTGATGTACACCGTAGTTATGGATTTGGAGTTTGGACAATCACACTGATCCCTGATAATTTTCTTGCAAACAAGTTAATCAAGTGTCATCTCAGCATCACGTTATTGTTGACTTACTGATCTTCTACGGTCGTTCGTGGTGTAATGTGAAGCACCATCACCAAAAGAATAACAAATCATCTCAAGCTGGAACCTTCAAAGAATTGGTCAATGGAAATCAGGCTGGCCAGTGGACGTTAGGCAACGGTGCCACATCCTGCTATTAGGGTTCACGCGCTTCGGTGCTGTTATGACTTCTGTGATGGGGAGGTAGATGTAGTGCGTGTTGCAGATGCAAGAAGTGATGCCACTGAACCCAGCAAATGCTCCGTGGACCTGCAGGCACCATCATGCAGTTTTCATTTAGACAACCATATAACATAAGAAGTACTATCTCTGGTCCTCCACACTTTGAAAGATGTGAGAGGCCTGCATGCCTGAAGTGACTTACAGCATTTTGTCCAAGTACAGTGCACAAAATTGCATCAGATGCATTGGCGCGACATGCCCGAACCATATATGTCGGATCAATGTATTTTACATCAGCAGGAACACCAATGTCCTTGAAATGCATCTTAATCTGAAAAGTGTAACTGATGTTATCTATTACTATCATGGTATGATTGACAATACAGAAAAGAAACGCGGGAAGACAAAAGCAGGGAAGCCTTGGGTTTAACAATCTAAATAGAACTGAACTACTACAAATGCACAGAAAAAGCAAATGAGACGGTAAGGCCTATTTTAACAACAAAATGTGGCACAATCATCCACTTGTAAAACTACAGCGTCCAGAGCACCAACTAAAAGAGGGTTATCAGTTATCACATACACACCTTCTGTTGCATATGAACACCGATGTCACTAAGTATCACATTTCCAGATGCATCAGTTGCACCTGATTTTTGTAATAACTCCTGTAACGAACATAGAATAACTAAATCATAGGCTCTCGGCTCACGTGCTTTCAGCTGTATATGGAACAAAAGTATCCAAAAAGTCATTAAGAAATCACTCTGAAGTTTAGCTTACTTGTCCTGCAGCTTCAGCAACACAAACAACACAGAATCCTTTGGTCTTTAACAAATGCTCAAGGTGCCGTAGAACACCATATTCTCCATCAAGCGTGAAAGGAACCTTCATTCATATTAGTAAGCTTTTATCGGTAGATCGTACATAAGAGAATTGGTAGTCTCAAACATAATACAGTGCAAGGTTTACACACCTCTGGTATTAAACAGACATCAACCTGCCCACTTGAAAGCGAAGCATGCATTGCAATGAAGCCACTGCTTCTTCCCATTAATTTGACCAAACCAATGCCATGGTATGCGCTTCGTGCCTAATTATAGTAGCGATTTATTCCCTTGAACTTTCATCTCTATCAACTGTTGATTCCCAAACCTTAACACACAAGTAATATCAGTAATTTAACTTACCTCTATATAGGCAGAATTAATGGCCCGCTGGGCTTCTTCGACAGCCGTATCGAAACCAAATGTCTTGTCCATCAAAAGTATATCATTGTCGATGGTCTTTGGAACTGCTACAACCGAAACTTTTAGCTTTCTCTTCCGGCACTGCAATTGTGGAGAAAATGAATACAATTCTTTTATAATAACAAAGAAGGATATAAACTGCACATGAACAACCATATAATATCATCCTTCAATATGATGAATCTAGAAGGCAAGATGAACACAGAATATGTTATGCAAATTCTTTGGTACATAGGTACATTGGTCAAAAAAGGTGTAAGAAGTCCTGAAAGATTTACTGGGAAATATAAATTTGAATGATGAAGTGAATGAAAGTTAAAGACATAAGACCTCTTCATGGATAGCATTTGCTCCTGCATGGGTACCATTTCCTCCAAGCACAAAAAGCATATCAATTCTTCTGGCCTGCAATAATCAGACAATCATTTTGAGAACAGTTCAGCCTCCTCAAAGAGAGGAATAATAAATAGAGCATCAAACCTTGCAATGCAGAGTGCTTACCTGTATACTATCTACAATCTCACTAGTTTTAGCTCCTCCACGAGAGACTCCGAGAAAACTTCCACCAGCAAGATTTATGTTCTCCACTAGATGACGTGAAAGCTGGATGATGCTACCAAATGAAATTTGAAAAAATTGTGTAGTAGCGAGTTTTTGACAATTAGAGAAGTATCTTACTGGCATTTCTTTTAGGCCCTTTTCAAAAAATCCACGGTAACCAAATGGAATTCCAACAATATTCTTAACCCCATAGGTCTCTAGAGTGAATACTATCTGCAAATGCGAACAAAATTGATTTGCAAGTCATATATGCAACATTATTTCTTGCTAAAAATTGGAGAAGGAATCAAGACATATTCTTGGTATGAGTAAAGACTACCAACTGAAATCAAAGTACACAATAGAACTACAGAACATAGTTCTAAAAACAGAATGGGGATTTCAAATGAAAGGCATGCTCATATTTCTGATTCAAGGTCAAGGGACACACAGAAATACAGTATCAATCTAATAAAGTGATGCATTTTTCCCACTTTTATCTTCACAACCTGCATTTTAAAAAACCAATGTTTGATATGTAACCACCTATACATGAAGTGCCATTAATTATTTGGTGTTTTGATTTTCTTTGCACATTAGACATCGTCAAGAAAAAGTGAAGCAATTAGAGGGTATTGGCTGTTGCTGATAATTCATATGCATGCTTCATAGCCCTAATCCCAAAATGGATGTAGCTGATTAAACTTATTCAAGTTGAACAGCATGAATACCAGAATTCATATCAAATGTTTGACTTAGAAATATGAGCTATTCAAAGGTGAACAATGCTAGTGACCTGTCTGATGACATCGTTCAAACCAGGGCAGAGCCCTCCACAAGTAACTATGGCAGCTTTTACTTCCTCTGGCTCATAGTATATCTCCTTACGAGGCCCTGCACGATGCACCCTACATAAAACTATTTATCAATGCCTTACCATTTAAGAATCTAACGAATTAAGTCTAGTAAACAATCAACGACTATTCGGTTGATAAACACTAAAGGTGGAAACTGATATGTTGTAATATGTAATCAAATATTTGAAGAAACAATGTATATTTGCAGCATTGGAAGAACTAATAACTCATAGGTGATGAGAAACATACCATTGCTCCACCCAGCTACAATCAGGATCAATGCACTCTGCTCCAGCAGAGTTAGGCGAGGAATACTTTATCACCTAAAAGCAAGCACACTAAGTTAAGTGCAAAGCATACACAGCAAGGAACAAAAGTAAGATGCTCTTTTCAGAACTACATGCTGCTTTAAATACCAAATGCAGAAAGTATGTGTATCCCAAATGTTAGTTGGAGAAAAGCAAGTGCAGATGCAGTGGAGTACACTGTAAGGGCCTGCTTGGAAGACCCATAATTATCCCATTACCAGTGTAAATTACCGGCCCGTATTGTTTTACAATCGTTGGCCCAAAAACGTGCTTGGATGGCCTGTAACCTATTAAATTTCCGGATGTTTTTGGCCCATTCCGACGGAAAAATTTGTGTGGCATCGGTAGCCCACACTTCTTTTCTGACAAAAGTCGGTCTGCAGCCCACTAGAGCGCCCAACCCACGAAGCAACCGAATCGACTCAAGGCTTCGAGCTCTCACGAACTCTCGGAGCTGTGGGCGTCAGCCGCCGCCGCCTATCCTCCCAACCACCGGCATTAGCTCCAGCTCCCAAAGGCATCCGCATCTGCCGCCGGAGCCTTGCTGCTCCCCTTATCTGTGCTGCTCGGCTCCCTATGGCGACCACCGGTCTCGATCTGCATCCCTGCCACCATCGCCGCCTTCTCTCCTCCCAACCACCGGCATCTGCTTCAGCTCCCAAAGTTTGCTCGGCCTCCTCTCTGCTCCTCACTACGAAACACAGCACTGCAATCCTGCAACTGCCACCGCTGCAGCGCCAATGTGACCTTCCTCCTCTGCCCAGCCCCCACAGCCTTCACCACCACCACATACGGCTTCTATCTCAGCAGCTCTTCTCTGCCACCACCATCACTGATGAGGCAACATGGCCTTGCCACAAACACCTCGGTGGCTGGTAGGTTGATGTATTTTGTGATTTCTTTCTTGCACGCTCATGTGATTCAATGACAGCCAATATGTTGCGTTTATTGAAATTTTGGGGCTTCAAGCTTTGGTCATTTGATTAACTGAACATGTTTTTTTAGATTATGCCAGGTCATTTGATTTTCTGCACATTTTTTTTGTTGACCATGGGAATTATCGAGCTCTTGCTGACAACCGCTCTTGTATGGTTCTGTTCAGAAATTCTGACGAAAAGTGTTTCGATTTGAATTTCCTATTGGTTTATCAAATTTTGCTGTGCAGATCCAAATTGATATCCCAGCCTGACTTCTACTATATCTGATGCAATCTTCATACTTGTGAACTTATCTGTTGGATCAACAATGAAATTTACTTGCTTCTACCAGGTGTTCTAATTCTTCTTATACCAAATAGTTTGGCTACAGGGGATATATATTTCACTGGTATTTTTGGGTCACCCAAGTTTACAGGTGTATTTGTATTACAGGGGAAAAGAATACTCAGGGTTGCCAAGCAGGCCCTAAAACAAAATATAACTCCCTCCATAACCTAATAGAAATTCCAAAATCTGTGCAATCAAACATTTTGAACTTTGATGACTAAGATATAAATCCTACTTAAATTAAACACAAGAAAATTAAAATCTAACATTGCCTGCAAATGTTGCCTGCTTACTGACCTTCAGAAGTGCTCGATCATCGTTGTTCACATAACCATTCCATTTATCCATAGGTGTGCCATTTTCATCATCTGCAGGACTTCTGCCAGAGTAATAGCAGACAGTATTGCATAAGAAAGTATTGTTCACATCTTTAGCAGCTTAAAGGAAACCTAGCTAATTCAGTTAAAGATACAAAAGACCTGTTTTTCTTGAGAGAGAATGTAGTTGGCCTTGGTTTCAAATCATATATGTCTGTAATACGTGGCAAATTAAAACGTTTATCCCAGTCTTCCTGAAATTTCTGCTTCCAAGATGGATCATTGAAATCTAATTCCACTTTCATGGAAGTAGCTTTAACACACAGTGGAGCAGGCCTTTTTGTTTTCTTGCAAGTGCACTCTTTGGCATTTGAATGAGAAGAACCATATAAAAGTCGATCCCTTGTTGAATGCAGCCACTGAGGCTGTGTGCTACAAAAACCGCCACTTGATTTTAAAGAAACAGCCATCTTGATAAGGATGTGGACCAGCTCAAAGTGGTTATCGTCCAATAGTCTGTATAAGGAATTCAGCAAATTGTGCATTTACCTTTTCATAGTTCATACCATGAACAGACTTTAAGAAATTGAGTAAAAATCAACTTTAAGAAACTGAAATGCAATAACCTGCTCTATAAGATGGATAAGAAGTTGTTTATTGCGTTACAAAGAAATTAATGCAATAAGTGAAACACTGTAAGCGTGCAGTTTAGCAGCGAATCAAGCTCTGGCAATCCCCTTATGTCCTACTGAGTCTGAGTGAGCAATCAACTTTTGGCGAACTCCTAACAAACACTGCCAGTTAGTTCAGCAAACTAAGGACCCTGTGCTCCCTGACTAAACTAAATTGCATTTTTAAAGGCAGTAGTTCACCAGCCTCAGATACAGAATAATAAACAACACTGAAAGTAAACAAAACGGTTATCAGTTTATCACACGACTTGGGATTCCAGATTACAACACTATAAGCAAAACTCCCTAAGATAACTAAGTCATAAACCTTTACTTACTGAAGTCTAAAGTGTGAACAAAAACTAACCAGAGCACATCATAACCTGACAACACTACATGACCACGCATCAGTACTAATTACTGTGTGAGATGGAATCATATAATATAAGAGCCTAACCCAAATTCGTCTACACAATTCAAACTCCAAATCATGGCCGCGAAATACCAGTCCAGCAGTCCCCATCTCTCTCCACTATTTACAACCGCACACACCGAATGTAGAGACAAACTAATATGCTCATCAGAGCAGGAGACTTTTATTATCCCGTACACATGCAGCCAATTGGGAAGCGGATTCTCCGCCATGCCCATAAAAGTCAGGGAGGCACAGTGATTTGGCCGTGAGGTGGCCCTGGAGCCATCTAACCAATCACTGGCAATCAGCGAGCTGAGCTCTACCGCTACAGTGCCACTGCCACATCTACAGTGAATGGAATCACAACCCATCTGCTTCTCGAACAAAGCAGGCGAGGCGAATCCGGCAGATAACGACGCCATTTGCAGCAGCGCCAGAGCTCGAGACGCGCCATCTATGCCGCGCGTACAGCGCTTGCAACTGTCCAATCGGGCTCCTAGTTCTCAGCAGCCGATCGACCGCAGCCACGGCCGCGACTCGCGAATCTGAGAGAGAGAGAGAGAGAGGTCAAGTGGGCGACGTACCACGAGCGCTGCGGCGTCTCGAGCCGACGCGGGGGAAGCGGGAATGCGGCGGCAACCCGGAGGCCGGAGCACGGACTCCGGTGGGGGAAATGGCGTGGAGGCGTGGAGCAGGAGCAGAGCACGGGACTTCTACCGCAGCCTCTGCTCTCCAGTTTTGGGTCGGGCGTTGGGCGCGGCGGAGCAGAGAGGGAGGGGGAAGTCCGGAAGTATTGGTGGGGCCAGGTGGGCAGAGAGATGCCGGGGAAACAGCACATGCTGCTGGAGTCTTGGAGAGGCGATGCGACGGCGTTGCCGTTGGGGGTTTGTTGACCTTACCGGTGATGAGTCGGTTAGTAAGCGGGTGCCTTTTGGATTGGGTTGGGCCAAGCAAAAAATATTGGGTGGCCTTTTCGCGTGTATGGTCGATTGGCAAAAAAAAGAAACTTTTCGAAAGATTTTGAATAAAAACTTTTGGCTACGTTAAAAATAAAAAGAAACCAGAAGTTGCTAGAATCAATGGCCTCTAGTTATAGTCCGTGTCCTAAAATATACTACCTCAATCTTAAAATGTATCTATTTCTAACACAGTACCTTGTTCTAAAATAAAACTATTCTTTTTAACTATCTTTTTTTCTCAACTAATCACAGTCATTTCTTTTCATCTATTTCTTTTTAACCAATCATAACCTTTTATTTAATCATTCTCACCTACTTTCTTAATACCTATGCCAACCTTAAAAAACACTTATATTTTGAGATGAAGGAAATAACAACTTTATATGCAAGAAGTATACGATTTTTTTTCGAGTACAAATCAAACACACACGCATAAATTTCATATTTTGGTACGAATACACATCTACTTAGTTCGTACATAGTGGAATTGGAGCGGCCCTATTCGCATTCACTGGAGATGAAAATTAAATACAAACACACAAATGAGAAAGCAGTTCCATGGTTAATTGAGTTCTAGTTATTTCAAATTTGAAAATTAAATTTATTTGATATTTTTAAACAGTTTTTATGTAGAAAAGGTTTTTTTATGAAATGTATTATTTAATAGTTTAAAAGGTATACTAATAGAAATCGAGATATTTGGCTTTGTTTGGCAAAGCTCTAGATTTCAGATTCATGGTAGATTTGATGTTTATATGTTAAATTATAATGGTTTAAAATTTTAAATTTCATCCAAAATAGGAACAAATAGATTTATCCAAATGTTATCCACGTGATCGTAGATCTAAATCCATAAATTTGTGGAGCTAACAAAAACTCTTGTATTTGAAGTTTTGCTAAAGAGGGCTAAAGGGATCGAAAAACAACCGGCACAAGTCCTAAGGGCTTTCACAGTGCACACACACATCATTCAACCTCAAGCTTCCAAGTCAATGATTCCCCGCCACCTAGGTCTCTCCCCTTAACAACTGAAGAACTCAGAGCCAAAGTGAACCCCGCGTTCTTCATCAGAAATCGTCAGAGATTCGTTAGGCAGAGCGAAGAACGGCTCACGCAACACATTGGGAGAGGCATAGCCCCGTGCTTCCAGTCAGTGACTAGGGAGTTCCAGTCAGTGACTAGGGAGGAGGGCCACCAGATGAGGGAGGAGATTAGGGCCGGAGAAGGCAACTCCACCGCGTCGCCGACCATCGACCTCGGGGTTGATTTCCCCTTGTAGCCGCCAGTCAGCCGCCAGATATGCGTCGCTGGAGAGAAGCTCGAGGTCGTCCACCACCAGATCCACACCGACGAGCTTCTCGCCGTCCCGCTCCATGCCAGAGACGACCAAGGGAGTAGGGCCGCCGATCGGGGGAGGAGGATAGGAGGGGGTGATGCGTCATGGGCAACTGGACGGAGAGGAACGGGAGTCGCCAGTGGGGAGGGGAGAGGCGCCGATGAGGGGTGAGAACGGGAGAGGCGTCGGCGACGTTGGAAGGGGAATGGGGAAAGTGGGGAAGGAGAAATTTTATGGGTGTGTTCGGTAGAGTGAGTTTTCAATTCCTCTTCCTCGTGTTTCGCGCCCACGCTTTTCAAACTAGTAAATGGTGCGTTTTTTTTAAAAAAGATTCTATACGAAAGTTGTTTTAAAAAATCATATTAATTCATTTTTCAAAAAAATTAACAAATACTTAATTAATCATAAGAAAATATGTCGCTCCGTTTTATGTGCGCGAGAGGTGAGTTCCCAACCTCACCTCCCAAACACAGCCTATATATGTTTCCGATTTTGAGGGTGTTTTTTGTAAATTTTAAACTATTCTCTAAATTGAAAACCAACGAGGACTTAAATGTAAAATGTTAGGGACATGAAAAATTAAAACCACAGCTATACCTCCTTTGCATTATAGGATAAAAAGAAAGTTGAGACCCCTTATCCTGTCCTACGTGACAAGCTGAGCCCCTCCTAATAACGTGACATAGACCCTGTTTGTTTTCAGGGACTTTTTTTAGTCCCTGTCACATCGGATGTTTGTACACTAATTAGAAGTATTAAACGTAGACTAAAAATAAAACCCATTCATAACCTTAGACTTTTTTACGAGACGAATCTAATGAGCCTAATTAATCCATGATTAGCCGATGTGATGCTACAGTAAACATGTGCTAATTATGGATTAATTAGGCTTAAAAAATTTGTCTCGCGAAATAGCATTCATTTATGCAATTAGTTTTATTATTGATCTATGTTTAATACTTTTAATTAATACTCAAACATCCGATGTGACATAAACTTAAAAAAAAATCCCTGTATCCAAACAAACCCATGTGAATGGCCTCGCTCGCGCGGCTTTCTTTCAGCCAAATGGGCAAATTATTGGCAGCTGAAGTGGCAGAGTGGCACGGGCACCGGCACGTGGGAACTCGTTGAATTATATGCTCCCACTGATGGTGTCGTCTGTCATTTGTCGGTACACGGTTGGGTGGCCAGTGTTGCAGTTGAATGGGTCGCAAGGGTGTGATGAACAGAGTGGAAGAAGCTAGTAGCAGAATCATGTTGATACAGTTCAACTGATTGATTAGTCTTTGTGCGTGTCGTTTCTTGTAAAATTCGTGAGTAACCCTTGTGTTCCATAGTTAGGACTTCTTTGTAATACCATTTTTTTATAGAGATCTAATTGAATTAGTTCGACTTCTATAAAATTCCTCTAAAGTCATACCATTCAAAAGGACTAAAGGAGACCTTATACAAGGAGAATATGTGTAGGATTGTACCCACCTTTGAATGGAGGAAGAAAATCAAATACTTGAAATCATACAGACACTATTCACAGACCATCATACACATACACTATTACCCTATTACTATTCGCTCGATGACAATTTCCCAAGTTTGGTTTTCTTCAGTAAGCTACTCGAAATCTTGAATTTGTCTCCTCCACGAATATTTTAACGATGTAACGTATTCCCTCTGTTTCATAATGATATTATTCTATCACTTAAGATTTATTTTAAAATAAAGTTATTTCTTCATCTATTCTCTCATCTCAACAAATCACAATTATTCTTCATTTAGGCCCGTTCGATACCTCTAAAAAAAAGAGGATAAAATTTTGGATATTCATGACACGTTTTTTAATCTGCTAAACGGTACGTTTCGTGCGAAAACTTTCTATATGAAAGTTACTTTAAAATATCAAATTAATCCATTTTTCAAGTTTATTATAATTAAAACTCAATTAATCATACATTAATACCATCTTGTTTTACGTAAAACACTTAATCTTCATCTTCATCTTCATCTTCAGGAGAAAAAAACACCACCTTAATCATATATTCTCCTAATCATTTTCATCTAATTTCTTAATACGTGATTACATATTCAACTCTAAAAATATTTGTATTTTAGGATGGGGAGTACATCCTACCTGCAAGGACGGATCCAGACAGGTTACAGGGGGACATTATCTTTTCTTTTTCATCTTTCACCCCCTTCCCTTTATTCTTCCTCCTCTCCCTCTTGTTTCCCCTTTCCTCTCTCATTTCTATCAATGGTGATTAATAGGGTAGGGGGACTCGAGTCCCCAGCACCCACGCTGGATCCGCCTCTACATCCTACATTTGGCTCCTCTTCGAATCTTCATCATACTACTTGTGTCAAACGTGGTTGGTGTATATCAGTTAGCTCGTAACTATTCTTACTTTGGATGAACCATCATTTCAGCAACGGATAAATAGGCCATCCAGGTCAGGCAAGAGTGATGGCTACAAAAGTTGACCCAAGCTGCATCATTGATACATGCCTCAATCGACGTCCTAAGAGAAAATGCAGAGACAGTAACATGATACTTACATCATTCATGTCAGAATACAAAAATCCATAAATTATTAAAATTTTCTCTAGAAAATATAGGATATCATGCAAAAACAAATGTATTTCTTTTGCCCTTGTTAGTATTTGTAGCCAACCTTGCTATGCTATTATGTCAACAAGAGGGAGCAATGTCTATCTTTGCTACTTCTAACTAAACTAGAGTCGAATGCACGCTTTGCACGCCGCACCAGTGACATTAGAAGAGAGGAGTTTGTCATTATTTATGTTGATACAACTAGTTAGTTAGATCGAGAATAATGACATACACAACTGAAAGAATTTGCTTTTGGTGATGGGTTTTCTGGAAAGCAGAGTGAAGAAAAAAGCATTTGACAGAAGAGTATCAATTCTACAATATATAATTTAATCTTGATAAAAATTAAATCTCTTAATTTATAATATAGCATATTCAAACATGTGCATAGCATAGCCGCTATATGCTTGAACCAGGCACTCATGTGTGCAATCGTGCAATCCAAACCTGCAATAGGTAGGCAAATGTTGTCCTAAGAGAACAAGTTGAAAGAAAATTGAGAGACGAAAATGACAATCTAACACAGCAGGTAATATCACAAGCTTAGTATCATGAAACGTTTCTTGTCCGAGGACAAACAAACTAGGAATTTTATAAGAGAAGAAAAGACATATTTATTGCACTAACCTCTTGTGAGACCATGCAAGTATCATTGCTTCCCACTGAATCTATCACTGCTTCCTGACAAGTAGCCTTGCTGACCCCATTATTGTCTTAAATGTCCTCACTCATATGGGAATCAGATAACCACACTTCCCAGAGCTTAATTTCTCTTGACAAATCACAATATAATAAGAATGAAAGCAGTGATATGTGTAGAAAAGACCTACCCAAAACAAAGACCTGACCTACTAGCTGTCAGGACTTGTCCTTCTTGGCATGACCAGGGTTTTAGCGAAGCATCCTGCAAATTAGTAGCAGATTGTCTAAATTTAGATATCAAAGGCTAGTTGTTGCAGTTTACAAAAACAACAATTAAAGAAGAGATGATTGCAAGTAAGCTTCATATTGTTATTGGAACCATTTGTACAAATATAATGCATAAAGTTCAAAGCAATTCAAACCCAATACATGCATCGTGACTGAACTTGATTAAGCTAAAAAATGTATAGAAAAACTTGTGATGGTGTTTCTCTAAAAGGATTAAGACATCAACCTATACTTTGAAAGTCATTCTCAAGGTCTATATTGTAATTGTACAAATAAAATGAAACATGGAGCTCAGAATTTTTCAAATTCAAACATCACCTAGGATTTTACAAAAATAAAAGCACAGAACAACCCATGTATTTCTAAAAAAATATAAATGTATAAATAGAATCCAATCTTCTCATGCAAACCCTTTTATATTAGGAAATGACAACTGGCACTGAAAAATTAATATTGTCAAATTAAGTTTTAGCAACCTGCAACCTGCACTGAGATATTTATCCTAGTTTTCAAATCTTCGGAATTAGGAAGAACACATCTGGATGAGCATGAACATTAATATTTTTCCAAGTACATCTTGACCTAGATCAACACAAAACTGGTCTAAAGCAATAGATTATCACATTTTAAATTAGCAGAACTCATATTATTTGTAGGTTTCATATGGTTAGGTTATTTTGTTTATTTATGTAGCCTAGAACGTTTCAAATGGAAGAGTCCCTCCTCTACATCCTGAATTGCAACAAGAAGTTCGTCACGGACCTTCAAAACAGTCCATCTTGTATAATGAGGGAGTATCGGAACATAAGTGTCAACTACATAACTACTTAATACTATTGCATACTATGATACATGGTCTGAAATATATAAAAAAACCATTGTTATTTTTATCTCTGAATATTTTGTTGTTCTCTAAAGATTTTTTTTTGGATACGGGTAAGATATTCTCACCTCAAAATTGCAAAATGCAGATGCTAATCATCTCTTCTACAGGTATCAAGCAAAATACAGTGATAATTTGCCTCCCTATATGTATCAAATCCCTAAATGCTGGATAAACCTAATATTTCCATTTGAATTTTGTGTCTTCAAACAACATGCAGCATTTGTAGCCTGCAATATACCTCCACTCTGCAAGAGAACCATACACTTTCAGTTGCTTTCACAAAAATTACAGCACTTAGGCAACATCTATTATCCTTTTATTCTGATAATTCAAAAACAAATTCCGATAGAATGATACCCGAGCCTGTTGTAGATGCAATGTGATTTTTGGATTTAAATTTACTTGAAACAGTGAGTTGGTTCCTTTTGTTGGCTCAGCCACATGAGCCGTGGGCTTCGGCTTCTCAACAACAATAGCATGTGCACTGAGGACCATGGCAACCACTGAGGTTGCATTATCTTTACCATAGCTAGGTCGATACCTGCCTCCATCAAGTTCTCATTCTTGTCATTCATCGCTATTGTAGCCGACTTCCCACTCACTGACTTTGATCTACTCATACACCATTTCCCCTTCCACTTCAGTATTGTGGGCAATTAGTGAAGCAGGAGCAACCAATGCCTGCAAAATTAACAATATATTGTCAATTAAGACTTGTTCTTGTATTTAACTGAAGCATGGAGATATGTAGTTGTGGTAAGAACTTTAGTACTATATGCAATGCCATGCATCCAACATTATTCAGTCACTATTCATCTATTCATTATCATTAACTATATAATGAAGGTCCTAGTTTCATTTGAGCACAGACAAACATAATGTAAAGATTCATCCATGAGATAGTCCTGTTGCAAGTTATAGGGACCAGCGGCAGACAAATCCAATTTTGCTGACAGATTGCTGCACTGGAAGAGAAATTTTTGTCTTCTAAGCACTGAAATACAGTCTATGTTCTGGCATGAAAGATAAATTGTAAATTGTACTAAAGGCAGCAACAACACACTGTTGCTTTGCAATCAGTACCTTGTCATAAAAAATAAACATGCTTCTTCATCAAATCTTGCAGACTGTTTTCTTTGTAACTGTAGAGTCACTTGTGTTTATGTGGTCATTTGTAAAGCAGAGATAACATAGTTCAGAAAAATATAAGTATTGTAGTGTCAACTAATTAAAAAGGTGATTAACCAAGAAGGCATTCCATTCTTCTCACCAGCATCCCAACGAAGGCAATTAACCTTCAAGTAGGTAGCAAATACACAATCATCTTATGTAAAATAAAGCAGTAGCTAATTATTCCTGAGCAAGCAGAAATAGAACATGTGCATATCTTCACATGTTAGTTGGAGACATGTTATATCTTTGCAAAGTCGGTTTTCTTAGTAGTCTAGCAGAAAAGTAAGGTGCATACACTGAGTAAAAATGCTTCCTGAATTGTGAGAAAAATTCTAGGACCAAATCATGGTAAAGGTAACATACAACACAAGTTGGTTGCGATGTGATCTAATTATACTGCAAACAATAAGGAGATAACAACTCCAGACTATCTGTTGGCCTAGACTACTGTTGGCCTAGACTACTTGCAATAGCTAACTTTAAGTTCTTTTCAACTGAACCATTTGAGTAAAACGACTGAACATTTAACAACTTCTATGAGACCTTATATTACTGGACGTATGGGAAAACTAAAATTAAGTGAAATCAGTTTGCATTTTTTAGTACCTAACCAATAATGCATATAATACCTGTAGACTATGTCTGTCAAGCATTTCTTCAAGTAATAAGTATATCCGCATATGACATGCGCAAGCATATATAGTAGATGACTGTCTGGTTAATTTACCTTGTATTTTGAAGAGGTAGCCAATTCTAAACCATGATCGAGATCAAGTATCTTGCTTGTAAGGTTGTAAAGAAAATAAAAGCTAGTGAAGTATTTAAATAAAAGGAAACAAACATTGGGTATTTTTATTTTAGTAGTAAATTGAGTTGCTCATAAAGTCATTGGACTATATATGTACCAAAATATAGCTACAAACATGAGGCAAGGGTGTACAATATGCATCTAAGTGTAGGGGATGATGGTATAAGAAAAATACCTTGTAAGTAATACAATATAGCAGCAGACAAGTGAATTTGACAAACTTTGATGGAGATAGGAGACCACTCTTCATCCAGTTTACCTTGCAAGTTGTCCATGCATTTCCTGCGTATGGAACAATGGTCATGTAAATTATTGATTGTAGAGTAAAAAGGGAGGCTAAACAAATCTATCGGACAACAAATTTTAAAAGGTAAATAGAAGGAATCATACCTGTACAATGAAAGAGGATCACAATTAATATCACAGAGCAGCATGTGTCCTGTGAACCTGCACAAAGAGCTAAGTAAATTCAATCTGAATAGTACAACAACTACTGTTGAAGGGAATATATATGGAGTCAACAATCCGACCAATAGAGAGATGCAAGAATTAGAGAATCTAGAATGTAAGAAGGCATCACTTCAGTTCTATAAAGGAGGAAGATGCACATATCTTTTTAATCAATGTTGTTGCCCAGTTGCCCTATTAACCTGAAAAAACCGAAATAGGAAACCCACACCCATGGTACCATTTGTTTGACGCACCAAACACATGGACCTGCTTACCATGCATAAGAATGGTGAGGACAATAAAAATGTTTGTATACTGAACATGTTAGCCATCAAATTGTGGTTTGATTTTAGAAAACAAATGCACTATCATAGAATCCTAACATATATATAGTATTAGCTGGTAACTACAATAGCCTTGCTCTTTGGGGTTAGATAAGTTGCCCCCTTTGTGCAAAATCAGTACATCTCATGATATGTGAAAGTGCATCTAGGCCCCTAATTATTTTGATGATTAATGACAATCTGATTAGTAAGGACTAATGTTTGAAATTGAGTTTAAGTGAAGGAACATTAGTCCGGATACATGGATAACTCGATGCAACACCCTTGTGAATGAAGATGTATGGAAAAACGGCAATGAAAATCTTGGGTAAATTGTAAACGTTAAGTTATTTGCATTGATAGGAAAGCCGTACTATTAAGAGGGATGATGTATTGATCATGAGAAATGAGTTGAGTGCTCAAAAATCTTTTTGAAAAAGTGATTCTTAACTCAATTGGTGTGTTTCTGTGTTTTTCGGAATTTTCGAAAGCAATTTTTGGAATTTTTGAAAAAGTCTGAGAGCTGGAAGTCGGTACTGGTCATTTTCGGACATGTCCGAAAATCACTTTCGGAATTTTCTAAAATGACCAGGAAGCCCAAAACCATTCTGGGCATTTTCGGAGTTGTCCAAAAATGACTTTCGGAATTTTCGAAAAATGAGATTTGGTTCTGGATGTTTTAGGAGTTGTCCGAAAACCATTTTTGGAATTTTCGAAAATTTTGTGCAATCAAACTTGTTTCTGGAAATTTTTGGAGTTGTTCAAAAATGATTTTTGGAATTTCCAAAAATCACTAAGTGGCCATTTTTGGTTCTGGACATTTTCGGACTTGTCCGAAATTGACTTTCGAAATTTCCAAAAAGTGCAATTATTGTTCTCAACGATCAGATCTGAGAAGGGGCTATAAATACCCCTCACCCTCTTCAAGCCCAAGCTGCTGGTTGACTTGAATATTTTCGTGCCTTTGGCTTGCTACTCTTGAGATTCAGTTTTGAGCCTTGCTTGCTTGATTCACTTCTCCTTCGGTTTTTTATTTGGATTTTGTGTGTGTGTGTGTGAGAGTTGTGGATTCGAGTTTGTGTGAGTGCTTGGGTTGACTTCGTGAGAATTTGTGAGCACTCATTTCACTTCCCAAAAGATCTTTGCATCATTTGTTACTCTTGGAGGTTGAGGACTCCTAGACGGTTAGGTGTCACTCTTGAGCCACCGATCTACTTGTGGTTGGCCGGGAGAAGTTTGTGAAGGTCGGATCACACCTTCGAAAGGAAAGAGATACCACTAGTGGAAGGAAGAGTGCTTTGTACAACCTCTTAAGGAAAGGGTTAGCAAAGATCCGACTCTTTGTGAGCTCCTCAATGGAGACTAGAATCCTCTCAAGGATTCGAAATTCAGGAACATCTCACTATGCAAGATCTTCGGTGAAACCTCTTTCTTTCTCCTCTAGCTTTACTAGTTTGTGCTGCTATTAGTTTAGTTGCTGTTTGTACTAGTTTTTCTCTGTTATAGGCAGATAGATCTAGCATTCCTTTACATTTGCGCTTTGTCTGTAATTTTCGGAATTTCCAAAAATAATTTTTGGACTTATTCGAAAAACCATTTTTGAAATTTTCAAAAAAGGTCTGTTTCCGCTTTTATTTAATTTTTAAATTAGCCTATTCACCCCCCTTTAGGCCTAATTGACCCTTTCAATATAACATTTCATCAACCATTCAATATTCAATAGTGAGGTTTGCAGGTGTTTTTTTTAAAAAAAACATAGCTAAATAATTTCCAGATTTCTCACTGTAACTTTACAAATCGAAAGATCTTCCACTATGTAGAAATGAGAAAAAATATCTTAGCATATAATTGTTGACGCCGAATCCGTACTGCCGATGAGGATCCGGCGTGCGGACACACGAAGGCCTGGGAGATCTGCTTAGCTCCAGTGCAGGTCCTAAAATTGATGAAGCGCAGGCGTGCCAGTCAGTTTGATCCTGCCACTGACAAGATATGCAAAATAGCAGAACAGAAGGTCTAGGCCGATAGGGAAAAAACATATCGGCCGACAGGCCGATAGCCAAAACAACCGATCAGCCGATGGGCCGATAGCACAGTCCCAGCCGATGCCGGTACCAGCCGATGTAGTTAGGGTTTCGAACTATCAGCTGTGTACTAAGCAAACATCTATATAAAGGCGATCGGCTGACGATAACATGATGATATAGCAATGTGATATAGCATAATCCAAATATAAAATAAACATTGATCTGAAGATTAAAGCACTCATCGGCCGGAGGTCCGATGGCATAAACTCTCAATAAGCAGGTAAACAATAAATACTCTATTGTCATCGGCCAGACCCGATCTATATGTAAAACTCTTGGGCCGATGCAACGTCCAGATAACTCATCGGCTGAAACCTCGATGAAACCCTTATTGACAGCCAACAAGCAGGCTAGAGATTACGGTTCTAATCACGACTTAGTAGGTCAAACCGAACTGATGCAGCACTAAGTATGAAAAGAAACGCAAGATCTAGACAATCAAGCCCTTGACTACTTTTCAGAGTGGTGGATATCTTAGCCAATCTAATCTAGCAAGGCGATTTAGTTGATACCGGCGTAAACCCTAAAGCGAATCTCGGCCGATAAGACTAAATCGAGAAGCCGAACCAGATTGACTAAGATATATGATAGTAAGTGCTTACGTCGCCAAGATCAGAACGCAGAAGCCTTAGCCCCGACAGCGCAGGCAGCCATAACGAGACTTACCCCTCGCGAGAAGGGCATGAACTCGCTGAAGAAAACGAAAAGTAAAGATTGGCGATGTGCCGAAGTTGTATTGATCGTGAGATGATTTTACATGAATCTTGGGCTTACATATTTATACCCATAGACTAACAAAGATCCTAACAGATTACGACACAAACTTTCCTAAAGATAAAAGGAAAACACATAAAATCCTTGCCGGACACTAATACACTTTTCTAAAGATAAAACAGAAATCTAACAGACTTATCCTAATTAATAGATACAAGCCGCATCCTCCTCAAATTCGGTCTTCTCTGGATAAGATCTTCCCGAATCTAACAAGAATCCGACTGTTTTTGGTGGTTGGTTTGAGATAACCCCCATCGGCCGATGTAGAACTCTAGGCCGATACTAGCTTTAAGCCGATATAGATCCTGGGCCGATGAGGACTTCGGGGCTTACCAAATTCTGGTGTTAACAATAATATAAGAAATAAGCAAAGATAATAATCTTATACATGAACAAAAATACCTGATAATAAATTGTAGCTTGTTTTACTAACTTGCTGCGACCATACATCAAGAAATCGAATAGTAATAAATTGCAAACTCTTAGAAATCACCACATGGGAGCTCACTGGCACTGAGATGTCCTTGGCTATCCAATGCACTGGTGGTATAATTGGTTGAAGAAAGAAGGGTCTGTTCATATTGTAAAAAAATGAGTATAAAGGTTAGTATTATTTGATAGTATTTATAAACAAGTAGACCAACGTTGGTTTCAATTCTTTACACAAGGCCTGACGGAGTAGGGGAAGAGCAGCAAACATCAAGGCTTTGGCCTCCTGCATGTCTTCTCCCATCACCCCCGAGCTGCTACTGCTGCCAGCACCGAGCTCAACATACCCGGCAGCCCTAGATCTACCAGATCGAACTTGCCCATTAGCTTTGGATCTAGATCAGAGAGAGAGAGAGGGAAAGTGTGAAGAAAGAAAGGATGGGTGAGCAAGGCCTTTCCCTGTGGAGCTCACTGTTGTGGAAGAACGACCAGCGTCGACACTATTGATGAGCCTCTTTGCTAGCGCTCGCCCTTCACTCCGGGTGACCGGATCCGCCGACAAGGATGTCATGGTTGTCGGATCTGGCACCCACGGCCTCCCCTTCGAGGGTGTCAATGGCGGCGTAGCAAGGAGAGAGGCTGGCAGCGAGGACGCTGCAAGGACAACGCGCATACACTCCGGGTGACCGGATCCGCCAGCAAGGAGGGCACCCACGGCCTCCCCTTCGAGGACAGCGGCGACGACGGAGAGGGGTCGGAAGCGAGGGCGCTGCGAGGACAACGCGCATCCACACCCGTTTGAGCGACCGATGGCAACGACGTAGGGAGGAGACTGGACGGCAGTGACAACACTACAAGGAGAGCGGGCGGTGACCACGACGCTCCTAGATCCACAGCGCTTCCACCCGAATCGTGCAAGGGAGAGTGAGAGATGAGAAGGGGCGAAGTAATCCTGGCTTTGTTTTTTTAGGATAGGACGCGGCTGGTGTTTGGGGGTAGAGAAATAAAATTTTGCTCAAAGGCCCCTTAGTTTCTATGATTCAGAACATGGTCCTTTTTTCTCATTTTTGTCAACTTCGTATTGGATTTTCCAAGATACGGAGGGCCTAAACGTAAGCTTGTAAAACCGAAAAAGTTACAATGGGAACATATAACAAATTATCTATAAAAGCGAGGGCTATTCTACAAAATTTCTAAAGACGGCGCAGATGCACGAGAGCTCACGAATTCCCACCGTTTTTCGGCGCCGGCTGACGTGTCGCAACGCGAGAGCGTCCACGCCAATGCAAAATGTTGTGGGAGGTTCATTTTTAGGCAGGTTTGAAGACTTTAGATTAGTAAGCATCTAACTTTTCTAATGGATATACTAGGTAAGATGGTCTGAATTAATTAAGATAGAGGACCTATCGGCAAAGACTAGAAAGAGTCCAATTGTCCAACAAATGGCCAACTAAGACTTTGACTAGTTATCGGTTGGTGCCAAATCTTACTCCCATATTCCTAAATTATAAATAAACTTTCACAAATAGGTTATATTACACTTTTGATTGTCTGAGAGCTAATGCCTCTGCGGAAATGCATGAATTTTCATGAACCAGGCAGAAATTGAATTGTTTATGCAAAAAACGTGCGATTGTACTTTCGATAAAGAAAAAAAATGTGTTTGAATTCACGGTAATTGAGGATTTCTCCTTCAGATGAAATAAACAGAATAGCTTCAAACATATTGCTCTTTAAAGACAAGTTTAAACTCATATTGTACACGGAAATTTCTGACAATTGAAATTGAAAACCCGGTCAAAATTCAGGCATTGTCATCTTAAAAAAAATCAGAATCTTGAAAGCGACGGACATCACCAGGTGACTACATGTTTTAATTTAAAAGTCTAAACCCAAAGGACAAGGGTGTGTTTGGCCATACATGTTCCCAACTTCACTTCCTTGTGTTCCGTGCTTCGTGCGTACGTATTTCAAACTGCTAAATGGTGCGTTTTTTTTAAAAATTTTATATGAAAGTTACTTTTAAAAAATATATTAATCTATTTTTTAAAAAATTAATAAATATTTAATTAATCATATGCTAATATGCTAATAGATTGTATCGTACGAAAGCAACTCATCCAAACAGCCTAATAAATCGAAATAACGAAGCGACCTCGAAGCTAACGGCTACTTTTTGCTCGCTTCCAGCACAGCTTCCGCCGTGGTGGGGACAGGTGACAGTATCTGAGACTAGTAGTACTCCAGAAGATAGTGAGCTGGTTTCGAAGAGCATAATAACGTCAGAATCGAGGCGCGTCACTGAAAAATTCCCCGTCCCTTTTTCCCCCTTCCCTTCCAGTCTTCCACCTTTTTTTCCCATCGGATTCCGCCCCACGCTGTCGGCGATGGCCACGACCACCGCGAAGCCGTCGGCGACGGCGACGTCGGCGGCGGCGGGAGGGGAGGTGTCCGAGGTGGAGCTCTCGGAGGCGGGATCGCCGGACGTCGGCAGCCAGAGCAGCGGGAGCGGGAGCGGGGGGAGCGGGAGCGGGCGGAGCACGGCGGGGTCCTCCGGGTGGGTGTACCACCTCGGCGTGAACTCCATCGGCCACGAGTACCGCCACCTCCGGTTTCTCGTCATCCGCGGCAAGACGGTCGCCATGTACAAGCGCGACCCGAGCAAGAACCCCGGAATCGTCGGTTTCCCCCCACTCTCTTGCTCCCACCTCCGCTAAGTTCCGTCTCCGGATTTCTTATGCGTGTTTGTGATCGCTCTCGCTTCTCGAGGGTTTCGGCTTAGAGCTTGTCGTCGGAGCTGCAGGGGTAGGCGGGGGTTGGATGGAGGCATGGAGCTGCTTTACTCTTTGTTGGGTTCGGCTTGGTTTTGTACGTGTGCCGTTGCTTTGCACGGAGGCTCTTCGAACTTTGTCAGAATTGTAGGATTTGTGTGGCAAACTTTCTACAGTATTTTATTTGGTGTAATGTAGGCGATGCACCAATTGATGCGAGTATGCTACTGCTGTCGAAAATGCGGCTTCAATTGATCTGGCTGATGACAACCGTGTCGTTTATAGCAAGAAACTGATCGTTTATGCATTTGGGGCTGCTCTGGGTTGTAATTTTTTTTATTCTGTTGGTACTGCTTTATAGCCCTGCTTATGATATGATATATCTGTTGTTTGCTTGCCTATGATTCTAAAATCTCAACCTGTAGAAAATGGGGGGAGTTTTAGAGTAAACTGCTAAGTTGTGTGTGCTCAAGTTCTGTATTTGTTCAATTACTAACTGACGACTTGGGGAATGACACTGTCTGCAATTTATGCTGGTAATTTTAGGACCGATGCTTGGGCTGGATGCATTGCCTGTGCCTTATTGGCATTGGAGTTGTTTTGAGTTGTAGTTTCGATCATATTGACCTTTTTTTAAGAAATGGTTATGTTGATCTTGCTAGAATATATCCATAAAGTGATTTATGGCTATTGTTCCCACATGGCCTCGAGGTAGCAAGACAATTGGGTAGATGTGTAGATCTACATTTGACATAACAAATAACATCACAGAATGGTTCCTAATTTGCAGATTTTTTTCTCTTAAGATTGTTTGGACGCTACATTCATATGGAAGCTTATTACCTCTTGTTGTTTTATCTTAGCAACCTATCCGAAAGGGTGTTGTAAGTCACACTCTTATGGTGGAGGAGCTTGGTCGCCAGATTACTAGCCATGGGGTAATGGTCCAATTTTGTTTTATTAACATTTAACTGTGATGTTGTGTTCCTATTTTTCTAGTGCCGCATAAATTCTAGCCATCATGATGTTGTCTCAAACCTAAAAATTTCCTCCTGAAAAATCATGCCTTTTGTGCTAAAATGTTTTGTTCTGAATGACTCGTGTGCTTGCCTTATCAAATATTTTTTTGAAAACCCAGGAATTGTATGTCTTGCGATTTTACAATCGGTTGGACCAAACAAAGAAAGGAGAGGTACACAGATTATTATACTCTTGAATATTCGCAAACAGTGCTCCTATATAATGATTAAAGGTTTACTGTCATTTTCCTTTTACTAGATTGCATGTGGGGACCCCGGTGAAGCTCGGAAATGGATTGAAGCATTTGAGCAGGCAAAACAGCAGGTATTTAATAACTACTATCAAATACTAAATGTTACTGTGTAAAGTAGTTTATGTGTTTATTGGTTCATATTCTATACCCTTTGTGCAAATGTGGGCTAACTTCAGTTACCTGGAACTGGAAGCACTGTATTCATGGCGTTCAGCTCAAGAAATCTACTAATATATTTTTTTATTTCTATTGTTTCCTAATTATGTTGTTGGCATTAAGATTTTGGCTCATCGCAGTTATCTAGAACTTTAGCTATTTATTTATGCACCAAAATTTAACATGTAATCAAATCATTAGGACTTGGGCTCATCACAGTACAATTACCAGAAACCACAAGTAAGAATTATGACAGGGATGCATGCAAATGTGCATTGCAGCAGTAGAAACTTTAAATAGCTGCTCTTGAAATAGAGCTTACTTCCAAGAAACATGATTGCTGGCATGAGGGAGGCACAGGAAGAATGAAATCTTGGAAATGTTGAAGTGTTAACAAATAAGCTCATTGAGTCCTCTACCATTGTTGCACTGGCACCTGTCCCTGAGTGTTAGCACCTTTTTTTTTTGTCACGGGGGGATAGAGATTTCAATATTTCATTACTCACAAGGTCCTTAATACAATCTCCACAGGCTATCTGTTATTGCTGGTGTACAAACCATTATCATAATTTATTGTACACAATGTTAACTTGAACATTGAGTTTCAAATTTATACACAGCACTAGTCTTTTGTTTTAGGTATGACTTCTGATTCCAATTGCCACACCATGTTCATGCGTTGCAACAAATCCCAACTAAATATATTAGTCTAAATTACAAGATTATGATCTGATTCCAATTTCTGCTACATTTTATTTGATTCTTTTGTCCTGATTTCTCATAACAGGCTGATTATGACCTGATGACAAGAGGGGTTAGTAGATCCCAGAATGAAAATGAGTATGGGAGTTTCTCTGTGAGATAATACTTAGTTTTTCTTTTCCAATTTGCAATTTACAGTTCTTTGTTAAGCCAAGCTCTTACCCATATAATTATTTACACCTGGAGGCTTAATCTTGATGGGCATCGACCACGTGTAAGGAGATATGCACAAGGCTTGGGGAAGCTAGTACGAATTGGTAAAGGTAAGATAACAGAATTGGAACATTAATTTGTATCATGATTGTTAGATTACGGTTTTCCTCTATAACTTCGGAGACAGCTCAATTGTGAATTTTAGACAATTCAACCAATTCCTTGACTAAATAAATCAAGAATGTTTGACTTTATTTTTTCTCTATAAATCTGTTTAATAAAAAAATCATTTTGATTGTCCAGAAGGGTTATAATCAAGATCTGAAATCCAAATGTGGTATCAGTCATTGTAAAACTTGCTAATCCTTTTACATTTATTCATCAATTTGATTTTCTTGAGAACAAAATGTACTGTGCATTGTTTATAGGTATCCTAGTTCAATTCTAACAGAGTTTAGGCTTATTTACAGATTGAGTTGTTTTACAGAGGACCGATATTACTCAGTTTCAGAAACATTTCAATTGGTGGGCTCTCTTACTCTGCAAATGTGAGGTTTCCAATTGTTGTCAACTCAGCATGCCAACCCACCTTGACTTGGAAGCTCTGCAGAAGAGTTGGATAGGAGCACATGACTAACTATATGGAAAGCAATTGAGCCAGATATGGAAGTTTGGATAAAAAACGATTTTTGGTTACAAGAAAAATTATATGTGAAACCCTAATATTTGTTGGGTTATTCAGCTGATTGCTGTAAAATGTATAAGATGTGTGTTCTAGAGAGGTCTGTTAGTTAGGAATTAAGGAAAAGCCACTTGATGCATTATTTATATGAACCAAAATGTACATACATCAAGTACATCGGACTGATCCTAGTCTAAAAAAATACAATTATACCTTAACATTTAACAGTCCTAACATAATTAATTCCTCACCTGATTTGAAGTTACAGAAACACTACTTCGCAACAGTTTAGTAACTTAGAGTCTGTTTGGTTGCTTGCCAGTGGCCACATATTGCTTGAATGATACCTCCAGAATTTTGCTCATGAATGTCTTCAGTAAGCTTTTTGCAGTATTTGTGCTTAGGTTGTTCTAAGGTTTTGAGTTACCCTAATTATGAAGTTTTACATGAAAGTGCTAACTATGTGGTAGATCTTTTACTTACCTACAATTCTTTTATTTATGTTTTCATTACAGGGCCAGAAAAGCTCCTGCGGCAGTCTTCAGATCTTCAAAGCCATGAGATAATCAATACAAACTTTGGAGGTGATTCTGGAGATGCATTTGAAGCACACGAATGGAGATATGTTCGAACATTTAATGGTATCCTTATGCTATTCCTATTTGCAACTTATAACCAATCTGGTTCATCTGCCTGTATTCCTCTTTTGTTCCTTTTGGATGTCTACTCAAACCTATGTTAGATGAAGTTACAGAAGTCATCTTTGTTATTTCTCTTGCTGAAAAAGAATGTTGTTGTGAATTACTGAATCTACACTTCACCTGGCAATCTACATGACCAGCTGGCTGTTTTTTTATGAACTATAAGAAACAGTTTTATCTTGGACCGTGAACTTGAGGTCTGATTTCATTGCTAAAAAGTGCTCAAAACAATAGTTGACAGCATGTTCTGATGACCCTGAGGCTCAGTTTGTACCCCTAACATTTTGTCAATAAATATTATTCTATCTGATAAATTAAATTGAAGTTAGATAAATATTTTTTTAACTATTACCCAGTCAATTTCATCCTATATGTTCTGGGACACGATAAATACTCCAATTTGCATCTTGATTGAAGAAAACACAGCTAGCCAAGCACAGATATCTAAACATGGTTCAACACTTCAACTAGCATGACCAAATGGGATTATTTACCTTTATGTCTATCATTCAGTTCCTAGGGGCATATAATGATAAAAAATTGAAACCTCTCTAATCATGTCCAAATTTTCATAAACTTATGTTCTCTATGTGTTCGATTGTTTTTGCAGGTATAAGAATTTTTGAAGATATTGCAAACACAAAGGTAAGAATGTATATTCTTCTTCATAAGGTGAAATGCCTAACATATCACTGTAGCTTTTCTAGTTAGATGAACATATACCCATTTGTCGTGATCCTGGACAGCGGAGGGATCAATTGCTGGAGCCGAATGATGGCCAAGGAATTGGTGAGATAGAAAGGGGAAGAACAGAGGAACACCATTTTCTCATGGTCCATGTTCTTGTTATCTGTCTCTTCCCCTGAAAAGCATGCACGCTTTATGAAGCAATAACGATTAAGCAAGGAGCAAGCCACATAACAACGGTTGCTACATGTCCAACTATGCAGCAGCCAATATTTGGTCTCCATACATAGTGCTAGCGTGTATTTGTCCAGACCTGTTTCTCAGTTTTACCAGTACAAAATTAGAACAAACCAACAAGGTAGTTCTGTTCTTCAATGACCAACTTTCATGCAATGAGCTTGAGCTGTGATCCCTCCCAGCAAAGTTTTTTGCTTCTTAGTGAGTTGTTCTATGGTCCAGAGACTGTTTGGTTTGAAGCCAATAGTTGCCAAAATTTTGTCAGACTGACCACATTTGGTTTGCTGCCAAAGTCTGCGCCTGTTGGTATTGTTGTTCATTTCTTTGCCAAATTATGGTCAGACCACAAGCTGCTAAGTTTCCTGACCAAACTTTCATAATATAAAGTTTTTTTTAACAAACTGGTCAATTTTAGGAATGACCCAAATAGGACCACTACTCTTTCAAGGTGTTATGAAATTGACTATTCACATGTTTCTTAGAAAAAAAAACTTATATATGCAAACCTTTTCCTAACTTTTGTAGGGTGGAAAAGGGGTACTTCTTAAGTCTGTCGGTGTGGTGGGGGCGAATCCTGATACTGTATTTGAAGTGGTTCTCAGCTTTGATAAACATAAGCGATATGAGTAAGCTAGCAGTTGATTGCACCTTACAGTAGAAGCAAATACAAGTTCTACTATTATATATTGACAGCTTGCTCTACTGAAATTATCCTGTGCAGGTGGGATATGTTGACTGCCGATTTGGAATTGGTAGAAACGATTGATGGATACTATGATGTGGTTTATGGGACCTATGAACCTAGATATTTAAACTGGTATTTTTCTTTCAATTTTTTTTTGCATTATTCCCTGAACATGGTGACATATTCCCAAGCATTTGAGGCAAAAATTCTGTCTAAAACCACCCTAACTGGCTGTAATTGCATGTTTGTCCAAGTAAATTTCCCTCCAGCCCTATGAAACTCCATCAGACTGTGATCATTTATGAACTTGTTGAAAGCATCCATTCTTCTCATATCCAACACACCATTTGATTTATCAGAGCAATACCTATAGAGATTGAAATCACCCCCTATCAGAATAGGGTACACACTCCCCCAATTCTGTCAAGAAAATATCTCTCCCAGATTGTTGTGCTGGACCATACACATTCACAATCTTCCACATCAACCCATCTTTCCTGTTCTTAATCACCATGTCCAGTGAGTATCTCGCCTGTTTCCAATCAATAATTTCAAACAGCAGGTCTCTGACCCCAGTTAACATACCCCCAGAGTGTCCATCAGCTGCCACATACCTCCACACATATTGGTCCCCTAGAAGCATTCTCAGGTCTTTCTCAGATTGTTGTGCTGGACCATACACATTCACAATCTTCCACATCAACCCATCTTTCCTGTTCTTAATCACCATGTCCAGTGAGTGTCTCGCCTGTTTCCAATCAATAATTTCAAACAGCAGGTCTCTGACCCCAGTTAGCATACCCCCAGAGTGCCCATCAGCTGCCACATACCTCCACACATATTGGTCCCTAGAAGCATTCTCAGGTCTTTCTCAGAGAAATGCTGTTTCATGGTCTCCTGGATGCAAACAATGCCAACCCTCTTTTGGAATTTGGACAACTTAAAGCTTGACATAGAACATGCTTTTTCTAGGAAGCATGTTGCTTATAGCTGTTTTTGTTTTGGGGGGAAGCACATGCTGGTTAAACATATTTATGCTTTCCCTTTTGTACCAATGGAATCCATAACGATTGTCTGAACATGATCAAAGAGCCCTCCTTTGGAATTTGGACAACTTAAGCTTGATATAGAACATGCTTTTTTTAGGAAGCATGCTGCTTATAGCTGTATGTGTAAGCTTCAGTTTATTAGTTAAGAGTTGTTGCTATTCCTGATTGATCAGTTTTTAAAATATGTCAATTCCGCTCTTAAGTATGGAGAATGCTTTCAGGTGGAAAACAAAGAAGGATTTTGTTTTTTCCAGACAATGGTTTCGTGGACAAGATGGGGCATATAGTAAGTACTCTTTCCATTTCATATTATAATATGTTTTGACCTTTTTCCAAGTCAAACTTCTTTAACTTTGACCATGTTTATAGAAAAATGTACCAACATTTTTAATATAGCATCAAAATATATTTAATATTATATTTAATGAAACTAATTTCGTGTTGTAGATGTTGCTATATTTTTCAATAAATATGGTCAAACTTAAGGAAGTTTGACTTAGAAAAAGTCAAAACGTCCTATAGTATGAAATGGAAGGAGTAACTAAGTCTTTATTACACTATATCAAAGCTTTATTTTAATATATCTTAGATTTCTACTACTACTCTTTGACATTCCTAAACGGATGGTCCTAAAATATATAATTAGAGGTTCATCTAGCTAGATTGAAATAGGATTCAACCTCTTAACTTCGAATTACTTGACAAGTTTCTAGATGTTATGATGTATCAGTTGATTACCCTGTGTGTTATGTTCTGTTAGGTGCTATGAACACCAGGAAATGATTTGGTTAACTTGGACAGCAGGAGGGTTACACAATCCGTGTGCTGAGATGTGAGGTGCAGGTGGTGGTGATCACCTTGGGTCTTGTCCATCAGTAGTAAATACTAGTAATCACTAGCAAAGTGGGGACTGAGGAATATGATAGGAAGGATGGATGACTACAAATAATCAATTGATTCCTAACACTTTTCATGTAGGGCTATAGAGGATGCCCTAGGGAAAAAATATCGACCAAGTTTGATAGGACTGTGCTTGCCAGTGCTTCCAGGAATAATTTTTTACTGCAGTTGACATTGAAGTAGTTGGGTTAATATTAGTTGAGGACAAAATTCCTCCATATTTCTGAAAGAATATTGTGACATGATAATATTTTACATAAGATAGTACACAAAAGTCACACCAAATCGATGTATAAATCACTCATAACCGAATCGAAGTCGTAACTCACTGACCGTGCTGTCCTGTAAACTCATTATGGGTTGGTATGCATCAGCATTGCCCAATCTTTATGTACAGTAACCGGCTATCGAAATGCTATTAAGTGTACATAGAACTTATAGGGCAACCTAGCTGTCAAGTATATTAACAGCACATATAGAAGGTGTCTTCCACAATATACTTTGTGTTATGGTTCAAATGAGTTGGTTATTTGTTCTTTTTCCCCCGTTGCGCAGCCATTTTGCAGACTCCTGCTAGTCACAAGAAAAAACCTCCAAGGCATGGCTATGAACGTACAAAAATCAATTGTAAGATTCATCTTTCCTACCTTTATTTGTACTTTTAGCATGATTCAATGAGTGGAGTTGTTTGCTGGTCCTGTATCTTAGCATTCACCTTGTTTTGTGATGACTTGAAGCAGAATAGGAATAACCATTTATTTTCCTATTTCAAAAAATTTTGGTCACTTCATGTCCTCAGTTAAGTTTTGTCCTACCATGCCCCCATTTATTCCTTATCATATGCATTCATTTACTATTACTTACCATCCTTTCTCTTCTTCCCAAAGCAATTAATGGATGGATCCTTTCTTATTAGAAATTTGACTATGCAACTTTCATGTGCCCAAAACATATTATATTCTAAACAATAATTATGGTCAAAGTAAACTTATTTTGACTGATAGGGTTGACAACGGCGTTCTTTTGTGCCCGGACGTTGTATGTTGCAGTAGTTGCATAGATGAGTATTTCAGATAAAAATGAATCACTTGTAATCAACTTGGGTGGATAGTGATATTACACTAGCCCATTCATAGATAACTTGAGTATGTTGTAGTTTAACTTTTTGCCCGTCAGACCATCACTCGCAAAACTGGAGAAAAGTAGAGTTTCACATTTTATTGTAATTTGTTAATTCCAACATGTCTTTCAGCCTCAACATGGGAACTAAGGAGGTTGAACGCACCAGGATCATCAACTCCAAAGTGCCTTGTTACTCATATGTTGGAAATGACACCAAGTTTTTGGGATAGATGGAAGAGAAGACATATCGTGAATTTTGACAGAAGTATTGCTTTTGCTTTGCTCAGTCAAGTAGCAGGTTGGTCAGGTTTGCCTTTATTGCAAGAAATAATATTGCCATTTTGGATATTATAGTGATGCCCTTGTTTTTCATATGGCCAGGTCTAAGAGAATACTTTGCAGCAAATCCAGCTTTGACGTCTGATTTGCCTTCAACAGTAGTGAAGCCCAAAGCATCCGATTCTTTGATCATCCAGAGTGAACTGGAAGATTCTGAACTTAATGATGAATTCTATGATGCACTTGCTAGAGGCGAATCCTTTGATGAGGATAGTGACGATGATGATGACATGATTCCTAAGGTGATATTTTATGGTCTAAAATTAGCATTACGAAAATCAGACTGTTATATATTACATTATGTTCAGTAATAAATGGAGACTCAATTTCCGTGTGAAATTTCTGCGCAGGCTGGAAAAGTGAAGTTCAAGAATGTTTCATGGGCTATCGCAGGTCTTGCTATGAAGCCGACTAAAGGTCATAATCATAAACACAAAAGACATTTCAACTCTTCTAGCACTAGGAGACAGTATGTGAATAAAAAATACATGCATTTACCATTAGTTTCTCAAACCACAAAATGGACATTTATACACAAAGTGTGGCATACACATAAGGTAGTGCATATGTGGGATATAGTGGATACAATGTGCTCTGTTGCCTTTTTCTATATTTGCCAAAACATGATGCCAATTAATACTCCTTATGTTTTTAGATAACTGTCAAGTTAACTTCTGTTCAAAATCTGACCAAGGAAAATCATACTGTTTGATTTGCCATACTTAAAAACCACAATATTTCATTTTGTTTTGAACTATTTATAAATTTACTACAAAAAGGTTTATGATTAAAGTTTAGTGAAAACCATTTTAAAACGAAGGAAATTGCAGCAGGCCTTTCTCTTTTACTCTTTAACCTGCTAGAATGCACAATTGCAAGTTGCTAGCTTGCATTACAACATTTCTCATGGTTCATTTCAGCCATTTTGGATATGTCTTGAAGTAATCATTGGAGAAGGAGAAGAAGTGATATGTTATAAATTGTAATTAATCAAGTAAAATGTCAGCACAAAACATATGGGATAAACTGAAGAATGATGTATCTTATAGGCATTGTCTTATTTAACCTTGTTGACTTATTGTCACCTTTTTCAAGTGAAGGAGAACAATAGGTGATAAAAATGTGGTACACAGAAGGGCAGTAAAAACCACTAATTCTCAAATCCAGAGATCATGTTGGAATTTTGCTGTCCTTGATTTTTTTTATAGAGAAAGCTGTCCTTGACTTTGATTTTACTTCTAATATAATCCATGGTAATAAAATCAAATTCCTCCATTCAAATATGTTCTCTTGCAGCTTCGGTCGAGAAGAGCGAATTGGTTACAAATTCAACTCCGGTAACTATTGATTCAAACCATTTCCATGGCACCCTTCGACGAGCGAAAAGTGAAAATGACCCAAACTCTTGGAGTGAGCCTGGTGGAGAGAAGTTCATGATAAGAGGAAAGACTTACCTGACAGATTACACTAAGGTACAAGGGAGCACTACATATCTATTCCACTAATTAGAGAATTGCAGAAACTATATTATTTATTTCTCTGTTTGTTAAAATAAAGTTAGAAGCTATAATGGTGTGCTTCAAATAAGTAGAAGGTTTTTATTCTATACATAATGGTGTGTATATCAGAACTTCTTGGAAATTGTCAGGAGATTAATAATTATGTTAGGGGATTAATAATTATGTTAGGAGAATAATAATTATCATGTGGATAAGTTAGTTTATTTGAAGCACTGAAGTGCACTTAGGTATATCAGTATTCTTAGCAAAGACCAACCAGTTAAAAATTCAGATACTAGCCCAGCATTTGGCTATGCGCCTTATTGATTTGAAACCACTATAGCGGGAAGATGCATGGCTAGTTTATGTTTAATCATCCTTTTGTGACAAGGCTATATGATAATATGGTCCCAATTGGCTATGAAGATAACACTGATTATTTTGTGGTTAAGACATGATATTACTCCTGAGAAATATCTTTGTTTCCATAATTTGACCTATCACATGGTGTTAATTTGGCATTTGCATAGGTTGTTGGAGGTGATCCCCTTCTAAAGCTTATAGCTGTCGATTGGTTTAAGGCTGATGAGCGTTTTGATTCAGTTGCCTTACACCCCAAGAGCCTTGTTCAGGTAAAAAGAGTTACCTGACCATTGCCAATATTCCATAGTGATGCAACCAGCTTTTTCTCTATCGTGTTTTTTATGTAACTGATAATCAATATGCCTTTCAAAGTATTGATGCAGTCATGCTAGAGTAAAACTGTCCTTCTGTAAGTCAACCCGAATCAATTTTCATGGTTGCATTGATGTTTCGCATTCTTTTCCCTAGCACAACCAATAGAAGTATCCAAAGCTTCAGTGCCCTCATTAACGAAATGTCTAATACTAATACCCATTATCTAGTAATCGTATGTGTTAGACTGTCTTGTGGATTGTGACTATGCTGCAAACACTTGCTCTTAAGCCTCTAATCCATCATTTTTATTATAAGCTTTATAAGATTAAATCAAAATCTTAGCAACTTGTATCAACTATTCAGTTAATCTGATTTAGCTTATATTCTTCGACAGTACCAATAAGGCATCAATTATTTCCACTACGGTTAGCTTGTTTAGCACTAGTTTGACCTTGAATGGTTACATATTGTCTTTATGATCTTTTGTTTTTATAAATAAAATTGGCTAAATTAAGACTTTATTTTTTAAAAGAGATTAAGACCATATTTAATATCATTGTAAGCTTCATTATTCTTTCATGAATCTAAAGGCCAAAATCTAGTTTAAACTCAACACACATTGAAGTGTTAGATAGCCATGCTGTCTACTTGCTTGCAGTACTGAACTTTATGACATGACCATATGCCTACATCATGATTTTTCTGATCATTGCATATTTACATTACAGTCAGAAACTGCAAAGAAGATTCCCTTCATACTGGTCATAAACTTGCAGGTAAGTATTGGTTATATTATCTAACTTTGTCATTTTGAGCCTTAGATAGCTCAAATTTACAGTAAAAAATTTTATAGCTACAAATATGGCAATCCTTCAATGAGTGGATTTCTTGTAGCGACTTGATCCATGGATTGGAATATGTTCCTGCTTATGATTTTCTAAAGGAGGTGCTAAGTATTATGTTTAGGTCTCTATTGTATAATGTAATTCTTAATTCTATTGGAAGGCAGGGGTCTGGGAGAGCAGAGCTTAAGCAAGCTTATTTACCACCTTGAACCTAGGAACTTCTAATTGTATTGTAATCCATAATATTTAGATATTGCAACTTATGTCACTCACGTTTCCTGACATGGCATTATCATTTTTTTTCCTTCTTGAAAACGCCAGAGAACTGCGTTTCATTTCATTAAGGGGAAGAAAATAAAGTAAAAATATTTACAAAGTAGGAGAACCAAAGCCCCGCCCACCACTGAAAACACACACACAACACAACACAGGCAAGCTCAAGTTGCCCGGGTTAATCGACCCACAAAGAAGCTTATGGAGAGCGGAGGCTCTGGCTAAGCACCAAAGGCTACCCTCGTTCTCTATCTCCTGCAAGACCTCTGCAACGCTAGGATTGGCGCCATTGAAAACACAGTCATTGCGATGCTTCCAAATATCCCAAGCCACTAAGACAACCAAAGAGTTTAGCCCTTTTCGCACTTCCTTTGGCCTGTCTTTACTAGCTTGACTCCACCTCAAGAAACGATCAGTTGAAGGTTGAGGCGCCGCATCTGCTAATCCCAACCTCAGGAAGAGTATCGTCCACACTTGGCGAGAAAAAACACAAGAAATCAAAATGTGCTGGGCAGATTCTTCACTTTGATCGCAATGAGGGCAGGCCGCAGGGTGCTGCAAACCTCATTTAGCAAGTCGATCGGCTGTCCAGCACCTGTTGACAGCCAACCAAATGAAGAACTTGCAACGGAGAGGAGCCCAACTCTTCCAAATGTGTTTCCAAGGAGCAAACTTGATCGAGCCTAGGAAATAAGCTTCATAGGTGGATTTACAAGTGTACATACCATCAGCAGTGAGCTTCCAAACATGTTTATCTTGCACTTCTTGTTGCAAAACCACCCCTTCTACCAAAACCCAAATGACCAAGTACTCAAATCGAACCTGGACAGATCACTCCAAAATTTGGTGTTCTCCCCATCCCCAAATACAGTTTTCACAGCCACATCGAAGAGGGAGTGAACGTCCTGAGGCACATGTATAGATAAACTGGCCCAAGGCCTAGCAAAATCAGTTTTTTGAAGCCATAACCATCTCATGTGTAGTGCCCATCCCATCTTCTCTAGGTTAAGAATTCCAAGGCCTCCATAGGACAGCGGCCGGCACACACGATCCCATGAGACCAAACAATTTCCTCCATTAGCATTTTCTCTTCCCTTCCATAAAAAACCACGGCATTATCATATTTTTCATTTGACTAATGTTTGTTTTTGTTCAACAAAATAGAAATCTTCAGTTTTGATGTAGACCAAAATAGAAATTCTATTGGACAGAAATTTTCTATATAGAGTAGGTGGTCAACATTTTTCTATTTTGATCAAGATATCCTACAAAAAATCTTTGCTCATGCAGTTTCTAAAGAAGTGATGAGCAACCAAGAGCACATGAATGCGTGCTCAAAAGGGAATGGTTGATTCATGAAACTGGGCCATTGCAAGTGATTCTGGGGGCCTCATGTTGACCAATCTTTAGTATCTAATTGCTCTGAGGCTCTATGCACAATATTTTATCATTAAAATAATCTCAAGGACTTAATACCATAAGACTGGAAACTAGGTTTATAGTTTTTTCTTGCAGTATCGAAATAAGTTTGCAGTTAATTTGTTAGTATATTTTTGTGTACCACCCTATCACATTTTATTTGATTAGAGGAAGATATCATCTTTGTTATGTGGATGATCAGGATGGACAATATATTAACTCTTTTTGTCTTTTGGATAAACATGTAGGTTCCAGCGAAGCCAAACTATAACTTGGTCATGTACTACGCAGCAGAAAGGCCAGTAAATAAAGATTCTCTGTTGGGCAGATTCATTGATGGAACCGATGCGTTCCGAGATGCCAGATTTAAACTTATACCAAGTATTGTTGAGGTATGCATTACTTAATTGATATTTCTTATTATCTTGCATGTGAATTGATTTGTGAAACAGGTGATATGTCAAACATTGGATGTTAATTGATCTATAAATGATATCAGGGTTATTGGATGGTAAAGCGTGCAGTTGGGACAAAAGCTTGCCTTCTGGGAAAAGCAGTAACATGCAATTACCTTCGCCAGGATAACTTTCTAGAGGTGATCTAGTGAACTTTGGCTTTGTTGAATCTTCAACATTTTCGAAATATCTATTTAAGCAGAGGGAAGGACTGCTGTGCTGTGCATGGTGGCTTCAAGTTTGAACTCAAGCTACTTAAAGATTTGCATATTTGAAACTTTATGGGATGAACAACGATTATCTGGGAATTAGGGATGCAAACGGGGCTTATCCCATTTGTAGTTCATTTTTTCTTCTAAAATTTGTACTACCATGTGAGAAATGAACTAGCAAGCGGGTTTTTATGCGGGTAGTGGGCTTGCCCACTTGCATCCCTCCCGGGAGTCTCTCAGTTCAATAATTTTATTGTTTTAAATTGAAAAAAAAGAGTACTATATTTATATTTATATTATTTTAAAAGTTAAAAATCCTCATTGACCTTACAAGTGAAATTTACTTTGCAGATAGATGTTGACATTGGTTCTTCATCCGTTGCACGGAGCATTATTGGTCTAGTCCTGGGATATGTCACAGGCCTCGTTGTTGATCTTGCTATTCTAATTGAGGTATGACCTTGTAAAGCCTGAAACAACACTTCGCCTTTTTGTTTTTCATATATTTCCTACTTCTAAGTGGATTAAAACAAATTTGGTTCGGAGATAGCATACTTTGGTTTGGTCTTTCTGTCTTGTGAAAAAAATTCGGTCATCTGATAATGAAGATAAAAATGCATTGCAAAATAATGAAGACCGAACTATTCGGTTTTGGTTCAGTCTTCGGTCATGACCGAAGTAACTGACCAATTTCAGGAGATCCAATAAATCAAAGAAATCACAAATAAATTTTGGAAGCACTTCCCTTCCTTTAGGACATGTTTCGATGGTAAAAAGATCACAAGACAACAGCACAATGTATAACACCAAGATAGCAGTTACAACTTAACATTATTGTTCAGACATACGGAGTAGTACATAATTGGCTCGCAAATAACTTCAGTTAGTTCGGTCAATTTGGTTAACTGAGACCAATGACCAAATTACGTGTACTCAGTTAGAAGTGCTGACCGAAATATTAGGTCTCGGTTAATTTGGCTCGGTTCCTCGATTTAAGTGGATTATGCCCACCCCTTCCCAACATTTTATAGCAAAAGGACCTTATCCCAGTACAATTCTTCACTATTAGTGGACAGTGGCTTGTGCTTTATAACGTATCTCACTACAACCCCCCTTTTTAAGGCTAATCTTCCTGTTCTGTTCCCTATCTGGCATATGCCTAGCCTTTCAGTTCCACTCTTTGCTTGCAAATGTTAAGACTCCAATTTTGTGTAGGAGTCAACTCAACTAACGATGTTCACGCTTTCTAATAAAAAGAGAGTGTACCTTTTTGTGTTTATTGAATCAGTGATGCAGATGTGACTGTAACACCAGGAGTGCTAATATGTTTTATGTTTTCAGGCAAAGGAAGAGAAAGAGCTGCCTGAATACATTCTTGGCACAGTTCGCCTAAATCGCGCGAACCCTGACTCTGCAGTAGCCATCTAATAAGTCGATCCGTTCCGTATTTCTTAGCTCAATTCACCTTTTCTCCCACAGAAAAGGTGGGAGTTTTTTTTTTTTGGCAGATCTGCTTTTCTGCAATTATCCTCTATTATCTGTGGTTGCATACCATTTGTAAAAAAGAAGGTAGCATCAATTTCACATGTACAGATTACAGATTACAGACATTTTGATCGTACATACAAATAGAGGAAATGTGCGTTTATTTATCTCCAGTTTGGGGACTGCAACAGAAGAACCGCTGTGAGCCTGCACTGGACTTTCTCCTTTTCGTGCTGTGCTGACGTGCTGCCACTTCGCAATTGTGGAGTCTGTTTGCGCACAGCTTTTGCCTTGTGGCCAAAAAGGCCTTAAAATAGTTGGTCAAGAGAAGTCAAGGAAGTCTTGAAAAGAAAACATCGCAGTCAACAACAAGGTTGGCTGGTCCACTCGGCAACGTGACGTATCCCAACTGGATACGTGTTCACTTTTCAGCTCTGGTGCTACAACAGAACACGTCTGAAAGGAAGTCAAGGTTTTTGTTGCTGCTTCTTCCAAGTCACATACAGGTTTGTCCACCTATTGGAGAATTCTGTTTTGCCTCTGGACTCTGGCCTGCTGGCTTACGTTCAGGTCGATTTGAGACCGAACTTAGGACTCACCTGATACTTGCCGTGTTCTTTTCAGATTATTCTTTGGATTACTGAAACGGATTATGTGCTCCGTGCTTCAAAAAATATAGTTTCTTTTGTACCGGTACATTGCTTACAAAAACATACTAGTACATTGCTTACACTATTTATAAGTTATTTATTAAGTTTATTTAATATATTTTAAGTTATCTTTATAGTTAAGTAGATAATATGTGACAATGATCTACTTAATAATCTAAATCAAACTATTTTTAACACAAGAGTCCGTTAAGGACTAGATTAGAAAAACGAATGCGAATGTTCGAAAAATACATATACAAATCCAGCTTCTTGACATTCCAAGAATGGTCAACGCGTTTCCTTTAATGGGTCAGCTACCAAAAGCGAAATGGAAATCCGATTTCTCGACATCCCAAAAACCAAATCCAGGAAAACCAAGGGGGCAGTGGGGGCCCAGGTATCGTCGTGGCCGGGCCCGCACGTGGGGCCCAGCCCGCCTGCCCCGGGCCGAATCCTATAAGAGGCGAGGGCTCCACTTTCGCCCACACCTCCGCCTCTCCTCTCCTCTGCTCGACAGCCAACTCGAAACTCGCAACCGAAGCCGAGAGCTCGGCGAGGCCCGCGCGCGCGGCGGCCGCGGCGGCGGAGGAGGAGTCGTCGGCGGCGGAAGGGGGAAGGGCTGCGGGAGGGGGGGATCCAACCGCGTATCCGAGGGGGCGCGGCGCGGCGCCGCCATGAGGCGCTCCTCGAAGAAGTCGTCGTCGTCCGCCGCGGCGGCCACCGCCGGTAACGCCCTCCTCCGCCCTGAATCCCTCCGTTTCCCCCTTTTTTTTTCTTTCGTATTTGTTGAGATGATCGGGCTGTCTGGTAGGGCCCGGGGCCGATTGCTTGCCTGCGAGATTTGGTCGGTCGGTGCTCTTCCCCGAGGGGGAAGATCCAATCTCGAGTTGATGATGGATGGACTCTGTCCTGCCCTGCCCTGGGTTTGTGCTGCGTTGATGGCGTGTTGATTGATGACGGGTTGGTGGGTTGGGGGTTTGGATCGCGTGTACGAGATTGGATGGGGTCGGGTGTAGATTGGGGGTGTGGAATTCGCAGTAGGCGCGTTCCTGGGTTAACGGATTTATGTTTGTAGTGAACTTGATAAAATTTGCCATGCTCTGAACCTGTTTGTAAGCAAGCCTAGATTGAGCTGTTTAATATTACGGTCTGCGTTCTGTTTGCATGATGCAAATTTACAATTACGTTAGTTTAGGATTATTAGGTCATATATGTGAACCACTTCAAGAGTTATGAGGTAAAACAAAATGCAAACATTGTCCTAGCTAAAGAAGCTAGCTAGATTAAATTAAAGGAGATGAACACCAATACCAGTGATTAGTTGTGAGGCCAACTGAAGATTGGAAGAGGCTACCAATAAAAAAGAGATGATGCTTTTCCTGGAATTCACTACCTTAAGAATTTTCAATGCTATGATGTTACTTTAAAAGCCTGTTTTGACTGGTTGGGAAGTTATCCGTGCAATCATGTGTTAGTGGAAGTTCCTGATAAAATTTGTCATTAGCTCTAATTGTGTCTTAACTGGTTTTGATTCATGCATTTTATGGGTTGAAATGCTTGTTGGAATTTCTGTTTTTCAAATGCGTGAGCACAGGAAATCCCTTGTTCTCTTTCTGAGGGTATATATACTTGAAGGAATACTAAACAAACGGTTATATTTAGGTGATGTACAAGTAAATGAAAAACAAAACAGAAAAAGAAAAGGAGTCAGTACAAACCTGACCAGCAGGAAAGCACAATGTGGTGAGATGAACTGATTCCTTTTCTTTCTGTTATTACTCATCTAATTGTTTGTATTTATCCATCTTGGGTGTAATGTGGCTGTGGGTGTTGCTGGATGATGTATCTTCCTACACAAACATGTGTGAATACATATCGTCTTGGATATTTCAGAATTATGTTGTCAGTCTTACCTTTACAGACTGTTTCGGATTGACGTATTTTTAAACTCTGGATTTCACTAATGCTTGCATATGCATGTGAATTGTCAGCATTTTTATGTACCTTCCTACTTGATTAATGAGATCTTGCAGCAGTTGTAATGTTTTTCAGCTAACTGATATATGTCAAACTATTGTTTATTTCCCTGATTTTCGCTTCTTTTAAAGGTTATTATTATGAAATAATAATATAATTACCGAGTGCATGCATATTTTTTGTTCTCACAAGTTCCGTAATAATAATATATGGTGTGTGTTATCTTTGTACCATTAAGAGATAGAGATATACAGTGATCTTCAGCAAACAACATGTCTGTTTAGGTTAACGCGCTTTCATTATCATTATCATATCAGGTGCAACTAGGGGAGTTTCAAAGGAAATTGAACGGATCGACCAACTTTTCTATACCTATGCTGACAGCTCATCGGGCATGATTGAGTATGTTTTTTACCCATGTTCTGCTACACTTTTGTCAGCATTATTTTTTGCTGCTCATTATGGCCATCTTCTGTCATGTAGATGTGCTATCTTTTATGCTCTACTAATTTTGTTAAAATGCTGAACTAGTATTTTCAATCTTAATGTCAGCTACTGCTGATACTGCTGCAATTTAATTTCATCGGATTTGGCTTTGCATTTTGACAGCTAAGTACAAAAAATTTTTGTGATTGGCAGACATAACATTCTACAAAATGGTTTCAAATTTCAAGTGCAACTAGAATACAAATATATACAGTGACACATGATGGCTCTAATTGTAATGGCTAGGTGGCCACAATGAGTAGAACCATAAGAAACATGTACAACTAATTTTACAATTTGGGAATTTGGGGAATTGGCGTGGCACCCAGCACACATAAAGTCTTTTATGTAGCTAATATGTGATTAATTCCCTGACAATATTACACACTCATCACGATGATGGGTTGGGATTCTTTAGCACATATGCTGTGGAGTTCACTCTAACAATTGAAATCTAACTCCAGCTAACAAGGATGCTTGTTTTTCTCTTCCAAATATATTTGTATCGGTGGGTTTACTTCCTAGCTCTGACTGTTTGTCATATTAATGATTGTTATTATTACCTGAGCTCATGCTTCAAGCTTTTTATTGTACTTGATAGATACTGTTTGATTGAAGGTTTTGTGTAAATGGCTTAATTATATCGACTTTATTCTGTCAATTTTTATGCCTACATATTTTGTTTCCTGCTCTGATGAAAATCACTTATGAACTGAACACTCAGTGAGTTGTGTTTTTGTCCATTTCAACAGTCCAGAAGGCATTGAAACACTCTGTTCTCACCTTGAAGTTCCTCATACAGATGTCCGGATTCTGATGTTAGCATGGTATGCCATTGTTTTATAGAGTTCGATAAATGCTAGCCCTTCGGTTCACATATCTAATAAAAAGCCCTTATATTTTTTATCAGGAAAATGGGGTGTGAAAAGCAAGGATATTTTACTTTGGTATGCACTGTTTCTGCTCGGTTTTAGTTGTTATAATCCAATATTTACCAGTACTGTAATATCACACTGTCCTTTTGAGTTGACTGACGGTACTCTGTTTTCAGGATGAATGGCGGTCAGGGTTGAAAGCTCTGCGAGCTGATACTATCAACAAATTGAAGAAAGCATTTCCAGAACTGGTGCAAGAAGTGAGTTTTTGTTCACTTCAAATATATTAATGGATACTGAAATATATTTTAGAAGGTGCTATATTTTACCAGTGGTTAGTCCTATATAGAGTTTTCTGGGATAGGATCTCAGTAGCAAAGGATCGCAAGTTTATCGTGCCATCGCTAGGCAAGGGAACACTGTCCTATGCATACATAACCAACATTGCAACTTGTGATTGTATTAAAATAATGATGTCATTAAGTGACGATGAGTTTAGTTATATTGTAACTGAATGTGATATCTGCTTTACAAATCCAGGTTACAAGGCCATCAAATTTCCAGGATTTCTATCCATATGCCTTTCGTTATTGCCTAACAGGTATTATTGCTTGATATATTGCTCACTTCACTGATTTTCATCTCATAGAAAACTTATCTTTGGTTATGTTTGGTCAGAGGATAAGAAGAAGTGTATAGAAATACCAGTTGCTTGTGAGCTGCTGAATCTAGTATTGGGGTTGCAGTTTCGCCCCCAGGTTGACAAACTTGTTAACTACCTCAAGGTATTGATTGATTATACTTTTGGTTCATTAGGTCCCTTTCTTCTGTGGTACTTTTATTGGTTAACAGCTTACCGTTCTGAAACTGTGTAGCATCAAAGTGAATACAAGGTGATAAACATGGATCAGTGGATGGGCTTTCTTCGTTTCTGCAATGAGGTCATGTTTCAAACCATCTTCTTATTTTGTTACCTACTTATTTCGTTTTCCAGGAGGTTAAACCTTACTAGTCTCATACCAAATTTACACATTTCTTTTTCAACACTGCTGATTATGTGTTATCCTTTTTTACTGCAGATAAACTTCCCATCACTTGACAATTACGATTCAGACCTTGCTTGGCCTCTTATTTTGGACAATTTTGTTGAATGGCTACGAGAAAATAAAAGTTAGCTCTCTTTATTCAAGTGGTGGTGAAGATGTGATTCAAATGTAATATTCAAGAATGTAAGTGAACTGCCTACCCTTCTACTCAAATTTTTGCTATATTGAAAAATGTGGTAGGATATGCAATTCATGGTCCTCGATTTATTCCCCTTTTTGTCTATTGTTGTACGTTGACAAGAAGTATTAGAAAGGTTAGCCCTCTTGATTATTTAAGAGCTTGTATAGAGTAAATGGTGAATTTGCAATGATAACTTTGAGGTGCATGGAACAAGATATGTAGCAGCTAGTAAAAGAAACAGTTCTGTAATTGCAAGAATGTCTATTACTGAATTGCATGTAATTGCCCGTAGTTCTCTATATTAATAAGCCATTTTTTTTGTTTATTTTTGTTATGACACATTTCAGGCTTTCAGCACCTTGGGGGGGCTCTGAAGGATGCAATTTCAGTTTTCTTAGTTCTGTGGTGGAGGCTGATTTCAGAATGATCATTCAATTGCCTTCTTATCTTGTCTTTTTCTTTCCCCATTTTTGAAGCTAGAAAAAAAGTTTGGAGAGATGTCATCTTGAAATTTTGCTTGGATATGCTCTATATTTGTGAGACTCAATGCTATTATTGCATTGGATGGGTTTTTTTAGGTATAGCTTCAAAAGCATGGAAATTGGCTGAGAAAGGCATGTGTAGCTACGTTGTTTGCTACCTCTTCTCCCTTGCTTAGAAGAACAGACACCCCCATGTCTTTTATTTGTGTACCCGCCTATTTTAGGGGATATTTCATTTTGTATAGGTTTATTCATCAGCAGCGACCGACTATGAAAATGACTCGTATCATCTTATTGGTTCTTTGGTAAAGAAGTTGGATAGCATACGAGCATCCATCTCCAAAGTTCACATTTGCAGATTTACAGAGAAGCAAATTAACAGTAGAGTAAATTTCACATAACATTAACATTAGGTATTGGGGTATCCGTAACATAAATCCCAGTTATTATGATTTGTTCAGAGGAACTTCATATTTTAAGACGAAATGTTTTTAAAAACCTTATTTATACAAAATACTAATATTTTATTATTATACTAGTAAAAATATCTGTGTGTTGCAACAGATGAACTCAGTCAATTTAAACGACAAATTAAGACAAGATAAACAAAACAAGAGCAAAATAAAATCAGAAATCATATATAGCATTGAACTTGGTTGTACTTGTTTCATGCGTTAACAAACGAAAAATCTCTTATGTACAATTTTTCATAACCTGACAAATCGAGAGTGGTTATTTCATAAGTTGACATATGTGCATTTTGCTATATCTCGTGGATCAAAGATTGAAATTTTGATTATTCAATTAGTAAAAGTATTTGTAAAATTCCATAAATTGATGTATGTGCATTTTGTTATATTTTATGGACCAAAGATTGAAATTTTGATTATTTAATTAGTAAAAACATTTGTAAAGTAACTAACTTGCCGCATACACACATTAAATAATGATAAATTTAAAAAAATATATTTGAGAGAGAAATTTGAAAGAGAAAAGAGGAGATTGGAAGGAGAGGGAGGGTATCAGATTATCGGGAGAAAAGAAAAGGAGAAAAAAACAAGAAAAAAGAAAAGGAGAAAAAAAACGAGAAAAAAGACGTCGATCGGGGAAAGGGGCGCGCGGGATGGGACGGCAGGATAGTGTGGGCTATTTGGGTTGGGCTGAGATAGGGGTATATAATAGTTATTCTAGACTCACATCGAATTGGATATGAATTTGGATATGTATGACATATAACCAACTCAAACATGAATGACGTACCAAAATTCTAGCGAAAGCATCTTTAAATTTTATAATAGTAAAAATAGAGATAGAGATAAAGATAGAGACAAAGATATGATTATTTTTATATGAATTCACATTAGTTGACTCAAAGTACATCTACCTTTTCCTGTATTCTCAATTTTGCACTTAAAAACTTAAATAATCCTAATAGATAACAACATGGCAATCGGTTAAAATATATACATAAATAATCATACCATAATCAGTTAAAATATATTAGTTCGATGAACGATATAAGGTTGTACATGTGTTTTATGAAACATTTTATCTCAAATCTGATATTTAATGAAACGAAGAGCAAAACCTGGGTTTATACCAAGGGTATTGTGAAATGGAGGCTTTTAAGATGTATTATTTTCTCTTTTCTTTTATCTTAAATCTTAAGATGTATTTCTTTCGTTCTGGAATAAACAAATTTACGATGAGATTAGACCTAACATAGTAATATGAATAGGTCTATCTAAAGGGAATTCTCCTCTCTCCGTTCTAAAAATATAGCAACCTACGAATTGGGACATGAGATGCATCCTAATATTATGAATCAAGTACTTCTCACTCTGTTCCAAAATACCTCTTTCTATCCCAAAATATAACAATCTACAAATTAGGACATGGGATGCATCCTAGTATAAGTCACTTTGAGTTTTTTTTTAGTTATAAATTTTTTATGTTCAACTAAATTTATTAAAAAGAATAAAACAATATTTTTTACACAACACAATATATTATCAAATATATACAATGTTATGTGTAACAAAACTAATTTGGTATTTGTCAGGGTTACGAATAAGGTATACCTTCTATCCTTGGGGTTGTGAAGTATACGGATATGACATATCCTTAGTATACGGGAAGGTTACCTTAACATTATAGAATTTGACTAATAAATAAGAAAATTGTATCCCAAATAGAATGTGTTAGAGTTCTATTTGGGGAAGATACAATCTATGTGATCTCGTAGGCCAAAATATTCTCCGAGTTCTATTTGGAGGTCAAGGCAGTCTGCGGTACAAATACAAGGCACCACAAGGGGTACGAGATCATCGAATCATAAGCGCAAGCCACCACCATAGCAGAGACAAACTGGAGAACTTGAAGACAACTCGTCGGTTGGATCTCGTCGAGTCGTTCTCGATTGGGATCTTGTCGGTACTAGATACTTTATGTTGTTCTCTATTGTAATCTTTGTGGTTCTCGTCGTAATTCCATATAAACTGGAGTATGGCTATTACCTTACGAGGGGCCTGAACCAATATAATCCTTATCTTTTGTGTGCTTGATGTCGTTTCGTGTAGATGCTTGCTCCAGCGTACCCCAATACCCTCAGAATACGGTCTACGGATATAACCTGGGGACTTGGTGCTCAAGGTTTCACTGAGATGGCTTCAAGCTCAAGGCCTTCCGACAACAATTTCCACATTCGTCCTAGCCTGGGAGATCCTACCCAGCCGACGTTTGTTTGGACTCAAGTCGGATCCATCGTCTTTCCCATCTTCGCCGCAACTCCAATCTTGCCTTCCCCAATACCAGCTGGAATCGAGAATGGAGCCATGAGGGCAACGAAAAACAATCCTTCGTCAGCTGTTCCTCTTGTTTAGTCAGAAAAAAGGAAGCCGACGACTTTAGCTCCTCGAAGAACTCCTAAAGCGGCCAAGCCCTAGACATCTGTAAAGGGTCAGGTGCCGACAAGGAAGTCTCCTCTAAACCATCACACTTGGTGTTTGATCCACAAGACATCCCGGCACTCTCTGGTCGAATGTCGGGTAATACTTCAAGTGAAGGCTGAACTCGATGCTTGCAAAGATTGAGATATCCAGCGCACATCTCCGTACAAGGCGTGGTGCCCGATCCATAAATCGAAAAGTCACCCCCTTACCGACTGCAAAATCTTCTTGAAGACCACTAGATCCATGGTCCATGTTCCCTGCTGTCCGATCCACCAACATCGAGATCAACCTCAAGATGCATCGGTGGACGATAGCGAGATGAAAACCCCAGATCGTCTGGTAGGATTCATCGACATCGATCCTCGCGAACCCTCCATTCTTCACGGCTTGGAATCCTTAGGATCTAATTTCCTGCGTGAAGTGAACGTGATCGAAGGGGTCGTCGAGGACGTACGTGAAAAAGGTGAAGGTCGTTCGGGAGAAGAACTGCCTACTCCTGTTACGTCACGCCAACCCACAGAGCTGGTTCGAACTCCTGCTGAGCACTTCACCGTGGTCAACTCGTTGTTGAAACAAACCCCGTTTAATCCAGTAACCTTCCCAGAAGTAGATGACTGGGTCAGACGGATACAGTCAACGGTAGTCAACCTTAACTCTGCCTTTTTGGCCATGGTCGGATCAAACCCCCAAGGTCCTTCTCGAGATCCCCATCCACGCGGTGGGGACTGAGCACCAGAGAACAACGCTACCGAGGACGCTGTTAGTCCACATCCCAGTCAAGATCCGAGCCGTAATCCTCGAAATGCATCACCAAGAAGACAGGACAATCAACCCCTTCCTCATCAAGACGACCGCGATCTTCGCAATCACTTAAATGGGTGTAGGCGGGAGTGACGAGATCAGAAAAATGTCGACCACCGCCAAACCTCGCGCACCTCATGGAGAAAACAGAGGGCAGGATGATAACGACAACCGAGAAGATCGCAACAATGATCGAGATCGTTGTGACCGCCAAAGCCAACAGGGCGAGAATGATCAAGGTCGACAACAATATGACGACAATCGACGACGACGAAACTTGTGATCCTCGAATTCCAGGAGAGACCGAGGACAAGGCCGTAGGTCAAGGGGCCGCACCCCCGACTACGATGATCCTTCATCATCATCTCATCAACTGGAGGTGGTTCGCGTAGGCCGCGAGGACGTCGTCCATCCTTTATAACAGGAGGCGGATGTCGGGCTTTCACACCTGCTCTGCGAGAGGTGTGATGGCCAAACAAATTCTGTCCTGCAGCGATAGAAAAGTATGACGACAGTATTGATCCAGAGGAATTCCTGCATGTCTACTCTACAGTTCTCTACGCGGCTGGCGCAGACAACAACGTGTTGGCAAACTACTTGCTTGCAGCGTTGAAAAGATCTGCTCAGTCATGGCTGGTACACCTCCCACCTCGCTCGATTTCTTCCTGGGAAGACCTATAGCAGCAATTCGTCGCCAACTTTCAAGGAACATATAAGCGGCATGCGGTCGAAGACGATCTACACGCCCTTAAGCAGAACCCAGGCGAATCCTTAAGGGACTATATACGGCGTTTTAACGAGTGCCAGAATATGATCCCCGAGATCACCGATGCTTCTGTCATACGCGCGTTCAAGTCAGGCGTCCAAGATCGATACACCATCCAAGAGCTGGCAACAAGGCGAATCACTTTTGCCATGAAGCTGTTCGAGGTCATCAACAGGTGTGCTCACGCAGATGACACCCTCAGGAGGAAAGATGGAAAAGGCAAGGTGGTCGAGGAGAAGCAATCGGCCAACAAAGAAGCACCGGAGTCCACCAAAAAGAAGAAAAAAATCACAAAAAGGAAGAAAACACAAGGCGGAGACAGAGATCCTTATTGTAGAACAAGCAAACCCACCCTCAAAGCACCCAACCCTTCAAAGTGAGGAACCAGTACGACAATGGTGCCCAATCCACAAGACCGACACTCATACTCTAGAGGAGTTTTAGGTCTTTCAGAAAGCATTGGCAAAATAGTTGGCACTCAAAAAAGGAAAGCGGGTTCGTGTGGTCGAGAGGAGCATTGATGATCTCTCGTCCGACAACGAACTCGTGTTCCCGGACTTTGACCTGCATGTAGCCCATATCTTCGGTGGTTCTATGACGTACGCCTCTAAAAGGGAGTATAAGAAGGTAGAACGCGAAGTCTGCTCTACGTCACAAGGAGTCGCGGCCAAGATGAAGTGGTCTAACTAGAAGATCGAGTTATCTGAGGACGACCACCCGACAACAACAATTGTGCCAGGCTGGTATTCGATAGTAGTCGAACCTACTATTCGGAATATAAAGGTGGCACGTGTCCTCATCGACGGCGGCAGCTCCATCAACCTCCTCTTCACCAGCACGCTCGACACAATGGATATCCCTAGAAGCGAGCTTATTGCTTCCGACTAGCCCTTCCATGAGATCACTCCAGAATCTTCGTCAAAACCGCTGGAGAAGATCACGCTAGCCGTGATGTTCAGCCAGGCTAACAACTTTTGTATAGAATAGATTACTTTCGATGTAGCAGAGTTTGACATGGCTTACAACACCATCCTAGGAAGGACTTCTCTCGCGAAATTCATGGCGACGTCCCACTATGCGTACCAGATTTTAAAGATGCCAGGCCTGAAAGGGACAATCACAATCCCCGGGAACACGAAGGTAGCGATACAGTGCGACAAGAGGAGCCCGACATGGTCGAGCATACCCCCACGCCACACGCCACCTTAGAACTCCATCAGAGAGTGAGCAAAACCAACAAAGCACCCAAGAACGACGACACAATCAAGACCATCCTGTTGGCCAGTAGCAACCTCGACAAGATAGTCAAGATCGGGGCAAAACTCGACAACAAATAGAAACTCGAGCTCATCACCTTTCTCCGCGAGAATGCAGACGTGTTCGCTTAGCAACCGTCCGACATGCTCGAAGTCCCTAGGGAGGTGATCGAGTACAAACTGATGGTGCAACCCTATACCAAGCCGGTCAAACTAAAACTGCGGTGGTTCGCACAAGACAGGAAAGAAGCTATTCGAGAAGAACTGGACAAACTTCTCAAGGCCGGCTTCATCAGAGAGGTTCTCTATCTAGAGTGGCTCTCCAAACCAGTAATGGCGCGCAAGGCTATTGGTAAGTGGAGGATGTGTGTAGGCTTCACCGATCTCAATAACACGTGCCCCAAAGACCACTTCCCTCTTCCTCGCATTGACCAACTAGTGGATTCAACCGCCGGTTATGAGTTGTTGAGTTTCCTCGACACTTACTCTGGCTATCACCAGATCAGCATGGCCAAAGAAGACGAAGAGAAGTCATTGTTCATCATGCCCTTCGGTGTTTTCTGCTATACCAAGATGCCCTTTGGATTAATCAATGCAGGCAACACATATTAGCGAGAAATCTAGGGGGTTTTTGATGACCAGATCGGCAAGAACATGGAGGCATACGTCGACAATGTTGTGGTTAAGACAAAAACAAAGGACAGGCTAATCGATGACCTGAGGAAAACATTCAATAATCTTCGGCGACATCGGCTAAAACTAAACCCGAAGAAGTGTACGTTTGGAGTACCGTTAGGGAAGTTTCTTGGATTTATTGTCTCTGGACGAGGAATTGAAGCAAACCCCGAGAAGATCAAGGCCATCGAGAACATGAAGTCACTGACAAGACTCAAGAAAGTACAAAAGCTTACAGGATGTATGGTAGCTTTAAGCCAGTTCGTGGTCAGGATGGGAGAACGAGGACAACCTTTCTTTGCTCTACTCAAAAAGCAGGATAGATTCGAGTGAACACAAGATGCCGAGAACACGTTTATCGCGCTCAAGCGGTATTTGTCCAACCCTTCTGTACTTGTTGCCCCACAGCCAATGGAAGAACTATTTCTTTATATCGTTGCTACGTCTTATTCTGTTAGCATTATGATTGTCATTGAGAGGGACAAAGTACAACATCTCGTGTACTACGTCAACGAGGCCCTCCACGATGCCAAAACTCGATATCCTCAAATCCAGAAATTGCTCTACGCTGTAGTGATGACATCGCGAAAGTTGCGTCACTACTTCCAGGCCCACAAAGTCACAGTTGTTTCTTCCTTCCCTCTAGACGAGGTGGTAAGGAAGAAAGACGTCGTCGGATGCATCGCCAAATGGGTCATCGAACTCAGTCAATTCGATGTCAACTTCGTCACACGTACAGCCATCAAGTCTTAGGTTCTCGCTGACTTCATTACCAATTGGACCGTTCCTAAGAACACCCTAACCGATCAGAAGAATAACGAGACATGCACAATGGCCTTTGACGGGGCATTCAACAGCCAAGGAGCAAGGGCAGGATTCATCCTGACATCTCCAGCCGGAGATTAGTTTAGACATACAATACACCTCAATTTTCGAGCTACAAACAACACCGCAGAGTACGTGGGACTACTCGCCGGGTTACGAGCAGCCACGGCACTTGGAATGAAGCGATTGATCGTGAAAAGGGACTCAGAATTAGTTGCCAAACAAGTGCACATGGACTACAAGTGCTCAAATTCCGAGTTGACTAAGTACATCGCTGAGGTCAGGAAGCTGGAGCGGAAATTTGATGGTCTAGAAGTGTGTCATGTCTACCACAAAGACAACACCGATGCTGACAACCTAGCACGGTGCGCATCCAGAAGAGAATTTGTCGAACCAAGAACCTTCCTGGACGTCTTGACAAAACCCTCAGTTAAAACCACGGACGACGAAGGCACCTTAGCCTGCGCCGAGAACAGCTCGGGGGCTATCACAGAGGTCAACAACATCGTGGCAGACATCGAAATCACGAAAGATTGGCGTACTCTGCTCATCATTCTCTTGGATGACGACAAGCTCCCGGGCGAAGACACCGTGGCAGAAAAACTTTCTTGTTAGGCAAAAGCTTACTGTATGATCGGCAACAACCTATACAAAAAAGCCTCGAGCGGAGTTCTGCTCAAGTATGTCTCTCCCGAAGACGGCAAAGATTTGCTACTCGACATCCAAGAAGGAATCTACAGATCTCACACCAGCGGGCGAACTCTGGTCGGAAAAGTCTTTCAACAAGGATTTTTTTGGCCAACAACCTTTCAAGACGCTTGCGACTTGGTAAAACGATGTGAAGCCTACCAGTTTCACAGCAAACACACCAAGATGCCGGCCCAAGCGCTCCAAACTATCCCTCCCATCTGGCCGTTCTTGTTTTGGGGGCTCGACTTCCTCGGACCGTTTCCCCGAGGACAAGGCAGCTACAAGTTCTTATTTGTGGTTATTGACAAATTCACCAAGTGGATTGAGGCAGAGCCAACAAGAGAAATCAAAGCTGAACACGCCATCAAGTTTATGAAAGGGATATTCTATTCATTAGCGGTGCTTTTCGGGACTACTACTTCGAATTTGGAGTAAAAATCTACGTCGAATCTAGTTTAATAATATACAGTATTCCAATTTCCTTTCTTTCGAAGTGTTTTACCCGGTGACCCCCTTTTCTTATATCGCCTTGTCTCGAAGTTGATCCTACTATCCTCTTACGCTAGTCTGGCAAGCTTCGGAGTCCCATGGACCTCGGCTGGGGATGCCTAGCACTGTGAAAGTTTGTTAGGCCATGCAAGGTCAAATGACCATGTTAGATCTAGTCATGTTAGAGTACCCACTTGAGCGTATTAACTAAGCCGTGTAACCGGGAATTGATTTTCTCAACTTCACGACTGGAGGCTAGGAATTCGCAGTTTCAGCTTGGTTTGTTATAAGATTCAAGCTGCTTTAGTGGAAAACAATCTTCCCACAAGAACAGCTGGGGGCTAGGGAGAGTACCATACTCTCGGCTAAGGGGTAGCCCTTGTGAGAGTACTCGTACACTATGTTTATTTCAAATGCTTAGGCAATAGATTTCAATTCTTACTTAAGTTTTGATATACAAAATATTAACAGGTACATTAAGTGTTCCCTAGGTACATAAACTGCCAGGATGGCCACTGCCAATTCATTGTAGAGAAGACGTTCTCGGCCAGCGAAGCGAAGGATTGCGCGAGGCGGTTGATCTCATCAGCTTTCATACGAGAACGTGTGAAACCCTCCCAGAGAAAACCTAAGCTCATTTGTGGATGCCCATCTTGGATACAGGCGAGGATGTGACCACCTGCATACCAGCTAGCACGATGACACTCCTGCTTTAAGCTATCGTCGATCCGCTTCTCGATCCCTGCAAGTTGGTCGCACGTACTCCGCATCCATGAGAGGTGACCATTTATGGACTTCTCGAGAGGAGGACGGACCACCCGTAGCTCTTCGCAAAGACATTGGAGCGCCAGACAACAACCCTCGAGGTAGGCGTCGACTTAGACTTCCCTACCTCGAAGGGCCTCTACGTCTTGTTCCTTCTGGGCAGCGCTGGGCATCTTCTCGAGCTTCGTCTTCTCAAACCTCACCTTCCAGTACTCGGTGCGGTGTTCTCGCTCCTCTAAAGCGTTCTTGAGGCCTACACACGATATTTGATCTTGATTAGCTTCCCCTACGTACATGGGGTCAAAGGCTACAAAGGTCAAGTCTTATACCTTGATTCCGCTCGAGGAGAGAGCTAAGTTGGAGTCCTTGTGGATCCAGTGCGCTATCCGAGTTAACGACGACTAAGGCTTGGTTGTCACCACTCAAGGTCTAGAAAGCATGGGGAGAAGGAGGCGCAGTGTTAGAATCGCGAGGACATCCTCCTTGTTGGACGACCTCGTCTTCGATGCATCTAAAACCGGCATAACGACACCAAAAACGTAAGCACAGTAAAGAAGGACATCGTTCTCAGGAGACGACAGGCCTAAAAAATTGTTCTTAAAAGTTACAAGAGAGCAGCGGTTTACTGTTTAAAATAGGGAATGACGCTCTCTCCCAGATCAACGAGTTTCGACATCACGTCCTCACACTTCGCGTTAGCCCCACCCTTCTCTAACGCCTCCTCCAAATTGACCTCGGGGTGCGTGAGCTTTAGACATGCGAAAACGTGACATGTGCTGGTCTGGAGACCGGTGCACATCTCCTCAACAACGTGCTCGGCGTGCTTCGTGGATGTGCCCTCTAGCTTGTCAATGAGTGAACCCAAAGACCCTAAGACGGTCGTTTCGTCAGGGAACTTGGGGCCCTTGTTGTGCATGCCTAAGCTATGGGCCACCATATCAAGTCACTCGTAGTTGTCTTGGAGGTCTTGTCGGAGCGGCGCTAAGTTCTCCTAAGTCTCCTCTACCTTTTCTCCCAACCTTGCCGCTGTCTCTCATGGCCGATGACCAGTTCCTTGAATTTCTTCAAGTCCTTTTGTGCTTCTGCCTGTTAAGTTTCTAGCTCGGCGACGCGTTTGTCCGAGATCGAGGTGGCCTTCCTGAGCTGCTCGACTTCGGCGAGAACGTCGTGCGTGCCGGACTGCAGCAGGCGGTTGGCCTCCACCAGCCTGTCGATCGCGGAAAGCGATACAATGGTAGGTGAGGCACTTAGCGGAGGAAGGGGTGGTGCTGATGCAACAATGATGATGGCAGGGGGTGTGGAGCTCGTGTCTTCACGACCGGTGCTTTGAGCCGAGGTCGCGGAAGAGGGGCTACAACGAAAGGGAGCATACGTCACAGAAAATACTACAAGAACACCAAATATGAAATCAAGGGAGACAGTCACTTACTTGGGCTTGAGCTGCTTCAGGAGAGCCCTCTTCCCCTGAGAGGAGGACTTCATGCCGGAAGTGGTCTGCAAGATGTGTAAGTTAGGACCAAGGAAGCTGCTCAGGTTGGTTTATGGACCACAGGAAGTGTGACTAACCTCAGGATCGCTTGTCTGCACAAGCGTTCCTGCCCCAGACGACTTCGTTAAAGTCGTCCACATCCTCTTGGATGGTTTTGTTCCACTGCTGCTTGGAGCATTCTCTGCTGTGGCTTGCTTTGAGATCACCTTCTTCTTCAGAGAAGCTGCGACCTGGTGGTCGACAAGCGGGCCGATGACGTTCATCAGAGACAGGACCTGCAAAATTGAGATTACTACTCTTTCGGATAATCATAGTTAGAGAAAGGATAGTAATCGAGGTCACTTACGTTGATGGCGGCGTCCTTATCCGATGACAGGAGGTCGCAAAGCGGGGTGACGAAGTTGTCCGGGTTTGGTGGGGTGTCGATCACCAGATGACCAACTCGGGTGGCCACAGCTCCGTCATCATGTTCTGCATACAAGACATCAATATTAATTTACGTTGATTGGCCGTGATCGGATTAAGATCAGGAGGGTTATGAGGTAGTATGCCCCGAACTAAAATCCGTGTTTCATCTTGTGCCCCTGTGTACTCGTACGTTGGGTGAGCGCGGGCTTGAAGGGACTGAATTCGACGACGTATGAAGTCTTCAGCAACTTCATACTCCAACAACCCTTGTTCTTGGAGCTTGCGGATCTTGTCTACGAAGCTTTTGAGAGAAAGGGTTAAGGAGGGTTTGAATGTCCACAAAGTGGAGCACCCGGGCTTCTCATTTGGGACAGCTAGACTGGTAGGGCGGTCCTTGACATGGATGTAAAACCATTTTAACCACCACGATCCTCGAGAGAAAGGACAGTTGAAGGGGATATATTTCGCCTTCATCCCATCTCGGAGGCGAAAGCCGCAGTAGCCGGAGATTCTACGGGTTTCCATCCACCTAAGTTTGTAAAAGTATCTAAATAGATCTAAGAAAGGCGGTACCCTAAGGTATGCCTCACAAAGGTGTGTAAAGATACTGAGAAACACAATGGAGTTGGGGTTTAGGTGGAGAATGTGGATGCCGTAGAAATTCAAAAGGAGAAGAAGAAATTCGGAAGGAGGAGACACAAACCCACACCGTGCGAAATCTTCAAGTCAAACAATTTGGCCAAGTGCGGGGTTAGGGTTTATACCTCCTTCCGATCGTCCTAGGGTTTTCTTCCCCGGGAGGGATCCTTCGATCTGCAGCGCTTCGGATCCTTCACGCCGACGTTAGATTTTTTCAAATCCATTGGTTTGGTTGAGATTGAAGGCGAAGTGCAAAGTTGGAGTTTTCAATTGGCGAAGCTGCGAAGATTGGAAAACGCAAAAGAGTAAGGGATCACTCATGGGAAGGAGACAAAATGAATCTCAGGATTGAGATTTATATGTCATGATCGGCAATTCGTATTTCGAGAAAGAAAGAGAAACGGCCGCCATGATTTTCTCGATTTATTTATGGTAGTTTTTTATACTTCAATTCAAATTCATGGTGGACTATTGCTTTTTGATGGTGTTGTCGAAGGCTTCATACCTTCTCAATAACTTGAGAATGGTTAGGTAGGCACTACATCATTTATTCAAGAACTCCGCCTCGAGAACATTATGAATTCATTTGATTTGAAGTTGGGGGCTACTGTCAGGATTACGGATAAGATATACCTCCTATCCTTGGGGTTGTGAAGTATATAGATACGACATACCCTTAGTATACGGGAAAGTTACCTTACTATTATGGAATTCGGCCAATAAATAGAAAAATTGTATCCCGAATAAAAGGTGTTAGAGTCCTATTCGGAGAAGATACAATCTCTGTGGTCTCGTAGGCCAAAAATATTCTCCGAGTTCTATTTGGAGGCCAAGGTAGTTTGCGGTATAAATACAAGACCCCCCAGGGGGCACGGGATCATCGAATCATAAGCGCAAGTTACCACCATAGCAGAGGCAATCTGGAGGACTTGAAGATAACTCGTCAGTTGGATCTCATCGAGTCGTTCTCGATTGGGATCTCGTCGGTACTTGACTTTCTGTTGTTCTCTATTATAATTTCTGTGATTTTCGTCGTAATTTCATATAAATGGAAGTAGGGCTATTAGCTTACGAGGGACCTGAACCAGTATAATCCTTGGTTTTTGTGTGCTTGTTGTCGTTTTGTATAGATACTTGCTCCAGCGTACCCCAATACCCTCATAATACGGTCTACGGATATAACCCATCGACAGTATTGTAGTTGATGCTAAATTTTTTTTATAAAATTGATCAAATAAAAAAATAAAAAAAATAAAAAGGACTTATAATATAAAACGGGGAAATATATTTTGAGGCAAGAGTATTAGGGCATCTTCAGTGTGTCCTCAATTTTGCTGTGCAAAATCAATAGCGTGTTAGAGCGTTCGAATTTCATATTGTAAACACCAGTTTGTGGGCCCCGTCACTCATACTGACCAAAGAGAAAGCCAACTAAAATATTATTTTTTTACATGCGTCAGTATGTATGTGTTCACTGTGCAATGGTGCATTTTTTTATTCGGCTCGGTTCGACTCTTCCGCTGAATGCGATTTTGCTTTTGACATATACGGTTTGACTCTCTACAATGTGTTCGGTTTATTTTCTCACACGACGATTCGATTTATTTCCACTGTTCTTTTCTTCTTAAAAAAAGAGCTGATAAAGATAAAACTTTTCGTGACACGCTTTTCAAACTCCTAAACGGTGTATTTCGTGCAAAAATTTTTAATATGAAAGTTGCTCTAAAATATCAGATTAATCCATTTTTCAAGTTTATAATAATTAAAACTCACTTAATCACACGTTAATATCATCTCGTTTTACATGAAATATTTTATCTTTATTTTTATTTTTATTTTTAGAAGATTCAAACAGGACCTGAAACTGCTCTAGCTACTATAGGAAAGGCTTGTGTGCACGATGTGTGGAATTGTAGTACTCCTACATGGGGATGCTACAGACGGCGAAGAATCCAAGATACAAGTCTCCCACCCTCCAAATGGGAACCCGGCAAGCACAATCACAACCTTAGGCACTGCACACTAGTCCTGTTTAGTTCCCTTCAAACTTCAAACTTTAAACTTCAAACCAATCACATCGAATGTTTGGACACATGCATGAAGTATTAAATGTGGACGAAAAAAAAAACCAATTACACAGTTTACTTGTAAATTGCGAGACGAATCTTTTGAGCCTAATTGCATCATGATTTGACAATGTGGTGCTACAGTAAACATTTGCTAATGATGGATTAATTAGGCTCAAAAGATTCGTCTCGCAATTTACAGGCGGAATCTGTAATTTGTTTTGTTATTAGACTGTGTTTAATACTTCAAATGTGTGTCCGTATATCTGATGTGACCTGATGTGACGTTTTTTTTCAAAAACTTTTTGAATCTAAACACAGGCTTTGTCCCAGTTTCGTGTCTCCTTTCCCACTTTCCCACGTGGCATTGCCCCTCTCACGGATTCACACTGAAAGTCTCGCTCGGTCGCGCACCTCACCTTCTCGTACTGCTGCTACACATTGCTAGTGCTGTGCTAGCAAGTGAAACTGGTAGCAGATGAGGTGCTCACATCGCACCCAGCCACACAGGCAGCAGCAGCACAGGTTGCCTTGGCTTCCTGGTGTACCATGCCACATATTGCCATCCTATTCCTTCAAAAGATCAAGTGGAAGCGGTCACTCGGTCAGTCTTAGCTATATCTGGCCAAATGGGCAGCCTGGCCCAGCACGGCACGGGCACGTCGATGGCACGGGCCGTTAGGACACGACCCGTTAGGCACGACTCCTTTAGCGGGCCGTGCCGTGTGGGCCCACGTGCCGTTTTCCTGGCCCAAGCACGGCCCAAGGGGAGGTCGTGTCGTGCCGTGCCGGCACGGGCCCATCAGTGTCCCATGGGCCGTGCTTGGCACGTGGCCCACGAGGAGGAGCGGAGCCGAGGAGGTCGCGTGGCCCGCGGCCGCGCCGGCCCGTGCACGCACTCCCGTCGGCCGAAATTTTGAAAAGGCTGGGCGGGAGCGGCCGAGCGGGACGCGCCACCCGCGCGCCACGTGGCCACCGCCGCGCGGCCCGCGCCCGGGCGGCCTGCGCACAACTGACACNCGAGAGATGGTCGAGCCGAGCCGGTGAGCCGGGTAGCGGGCGGCTCGGCCGAGCCGCCGAGGGTAGAACCTGATGCAAAAATAAAAAAAATTGAAGAAAATTTGATGGATAGTTAGAGAAAAATAAAAAAAAATTAAACTTAGAAAAATAATTAAAAATATTTGTAATTAGATTTAGAAAAAAGAGTAATGACCTTTATTGATGTTTACATGGTACATGTTGCCTCGTTAAAAACTTTGTCATATAAAAACTCATATTTGAGAAAACCATGACAAAGAAAAAAGTACAGCCTACTGGTCAATACTTAAAAAATAAAAATTAGCTACTCTAATTGTTCGTTATCTAAATAAAGATTTTCGAACTGAGCAGCCAATTCTTGATTGTCAGTGGTGTATTGGGCATGTTCTGCAGCTAGCTCCCAGTCTTTGATGCTTAGTAGCATTTCTACGTGATCGCTGCTCAGACTTATTCTCCTGTCCTTGATAATTCTTCCGCATAGACTGAAGGTCGATTCGGAGGATACCGAAGATACGGGCACCGTCAACACATCCCGTGCTAGTTTTGAAAACATAGGATATGACATCTGATCATTCCACCACCTGAGTACGTTGAAGTCTGATGATTCATGCCTGATAACGTCGCTATCCAAATAATTGGACAACTCTTCAGCGGGACCATGCAATCTAGCATCACCACTTGCAGCCGACGAACTGCTACCACCGTCATGGCTAGAAGATGAGCCACCCCAAATTCTGCTCCACTGTAATTTTTTCTTTCCGGCTGCAGGGGCAGGTGGGGGTTTTTGCAAGCGAACTCCCTGAAACTTTAATTCATACTTTTCAAATACCTCATGAAATTTAGTTTTAACATCAGAATAATAGGTAGAATAGTCAACATTAATAGTATCTCCAATAAGTTCAAGAATATTGAGGAATCCATATAATTTTCTCCTAGGATCAAGAATAAATGCAAAAGCATACAACATGGGGATGTTTTTTTAATACTTAAGATATTTTTGTTTCATACTAAAGACTGCGGTCATTAAAAATTCATCATTTTCATACTCTTTCAACAAAGTGGCAATTTCAAGAATATTATGCAAAATTAAATTAGCTGTTGGATAATAAACTTAAGATAAAAGAAGAGTACAGTCATGAAATGTTTCAAGAAATTGATTGAACCTCTCGACAATGTACCGGGTATGGTCAGTCAGTGTTGACAGGTCGTCACTGTTTCTTGGGCCATTACGTGTTTGAAGGAAAACAGTAAGTAATTCCTGGTAAGGAAATGCGACCTTTAACATAAAATAAGTGGCATTCCACCGATGTTCCGCATCGGTTAAAAACTTACGTGGGGGCTTACCCGATGCACGACAATACCTTTTCCATTGTGCAATCCGTAGATTTGAAGCAGTTAACCATGTGATTGCTTGACGAACGACATCGATGTGTACATTCACTCTCTTAAACCCAGATTTAACAATTAGATTAATAATATGGCATGCACAACGCTGATGCAAAAGAAATGATTGAGCATAAATACAAAATAATGGCTGCAGAATTTCCATGGCCGTTGAATTTGTAGATGCATTATCCATGGTCACAGCAAAGATTTTATCTGCAAGGTTATACTCATTAATAACCTCTCGAATTCTCTCTGCTATATTTTCACCAGTATGTACGACATCAATTAACCTTAACCCAAGAACTCTTTTTTGCATTTGCCAGTCATCATTAACGAAATGGACGACTACACTAAGGTAATCCTCTTTAGCCCTACTACTCCATATATTTGAGGTGACACTAACAGAAAATGTGCATGTACTAAATAATTCCTTCAGTGATTCACAACCTTTGTCATAGACATTTTTCAAATCATGGGTTGTGGTTTGTCTACTAACAGCTTGAAACCTAGGATTATGAGAAGTTTTGATGTAATTTTCAAATGCAGCACTCTCACCAAAGTTCAAGGGTAAATCTTGTCTAACAATTAAACCGATAAGAGATTCTCGAGCTACCATAGGATCGTACTCCCATGTACGTACCGTACCATCAGGATTTAGTAGTAGTTGCTGCTGTCGTAGTTGGATTCCTTGCTTCTTTGCACAAGCTTCAGCATGCCGCTTCAAGTGTCCTGTTCCACCAGATGATTTTGCAGATAACTTATTTTTGCATATTCTACATGTCACGAATGTTACCTGCCTTCCATCAGGGACTGTCATGGCCACCTCATCGAAATGTTGCCAAACGCCAGAAGTTTTTTATCTCTTTGAGCCAGTGTTCGTCGATGCACTCCCGCTCATAGTGTCGGATCCTTCTGAACCCGCCGGTACCTCTCCACAACTAGTGGTGTTGGAGCCGATCCGGTGACATCATACTCACTAGTTGGGAATGACCCCGATAGGTAATTAGGGTCGAAATCACCTAACGTGAACGATGGAAGGTTCGGATCGTTCATTCTAAAATGTTAAAACAAGATAAATAAAATTCAGAATATTTATTCACATAATATAAAATACAAATAATATATAAATATGAATATATGACATACTTCTTTTTATCACCTTGGCAGCTTGGCTTTACACCTATGGTATGCACTATTTTTAAGTCATAAACTATTTTTTATTTTAGACAAAATTTTGTCTAAATCAAAAAATCGAACTATCACATAAAAGAGTACAAGAGAGCACAAAATGAGAGGTTTGGATGATTCAGAATGTTGGGGGTGGGAACCCTATTTATAGAAAAAAATTCATATTTTTTTGGATTTTTTTCATATTTTTTTCGATTTTTTCGCGCTCCAACGGTCACTTCTAAAAAATAGCCGTTGGACTAGCCGTTGAGGGACACGTGACGTTCTCTCAGTGGCCAGCCGCCCAGCCCCCCGGCCCCCCGCGCCACCTGGCCCAGCCGTCAGCCCGGCCCCGCCTTCCCGTGCCCTGGCCGTGCCGGCCTGCTACAGTACGCGGGCCGTGCTGTGCCGACCTGCGGGCTAAGGCGTTGGCCCAGGCACGGCACGGTCAAACGGGCTGTGCCGTGCCGGCACGGCCCGTTTGGCTACCGTGCCGTGTCGTGCCTGGGCCAGCTACAGTGCTGCCGTGCTCGGGTTAGCCCGGCTTGGCACGGTCCATTTGGCCAGCACTAGTCCTAGCCATGGTCTTCAGTCTTCACACTGGTCGAGAAGAGAAGAAGGTGCCATGCATCTTGCCGCAGCGGGCGGGGAGCCGGGGAGGGCAGGGCAGCTCGTCGCATTATTTCGCGGCGTCCTGTGCAGTGGCTGACAGCGAGCCAGCCTACCTGCACCTGCTGCAGTGCGAGACCTGCACCTGCAGTGTGAGATGCGGATGGTTCGCGTGCCCCGTCGGCTGCCGACTCGATGGCTCAGCTCAAGCTCACTGCACCCGTGCCGTGATCAGATTCACGAAACCGATAAATTTCGTGAAAATCGATTGGTTTTCATGAATTGCTAGATTTCAATTTGTGAAAATCGATCGGTATTAGTCAATTTTTCTATGGCATTGATCGAAAGTAATTGGTTTTTATCGGATTTCGATAAATCGGTGAGAAACGATTTTTACTTTAAAATCGAAAAGTTTAACCCTGTCTCACCGTCGTCTCCGGAAAAGCACTTGTTGCATCAATAGAGTTTTGAGTCGACCAGCTTCCACACTGTTCTCTTCAGCATGAATGCAGCAGTGTGTCGTAACGGGATTGGGATCCCCTGCGGTTTCAATAGAGACCGCAAGTTAGTTAAGGTACTACACACAGTAGGAGCCATAGATATCTTCTTATAAATGGATCAGATCGTTAGCTACATTATCAACGTAAAAGTGCCCAACATTTTTTGCTATAGTGGGCTACAAACGTGTTTTGACCATTGGATTCGGATCTAACACTCACTTGACTGCATAAGTTATAGTCACACGATCGACTACACCTAATCCAAATCTGTCGTAACGATACTTGAGCTAGCTTACGGGTATTCGGTAAGACCGAACAATTCGGTTTGGTCTTTTAAAAATTTTGATTATCCAAATTTAAAGACATACTAGTTGATAGTTTTAGTAGATAAAAAATCGCACAAATTAAAATTAAATGTTGGAAGCACTTCCCCTCTCTTAGAAGTTAGAACATGTTTTTATAGTACATATTAGTACAAGATAATAACACAATGTATAACACACCAAGCTGAGAAGATAGCATCATAGCAATACCACAATAGTGGCTTTGTGTAATACTATTTGGGTTAACAGAGACAAACAACCGAATTAACCACACTAATACTAAGGCTGAGATTAAATCGGCTGTTTGGTTTATATTTTTATTGGCACGTAAAACAAAATAAATCATTAACACATAATTAATTAAATATTAATTATTACAAACTTAAAAAATGAGTTTATTTGATTTTTTAAAGAAAATTTCTATATAAAAAATATTTGTAAAAAGTCATAACGTTTAGTAGTTTGGGCAATAATAGTTGATGCCCGAATTTAGGACTGAAATTTTCGGTCTTATTTGGTTTGGTTTGGTTTTCGATCTCGACCAATTATACCCACTCATCATAACCATGACAGATTAATCATTTGCGTGACTGTCGTGTGATCATTTTTTTATTTACACGGAACATGACAACATATATACGTATGCATGACTCTATAGATCTGTTCCACTAACCTGTTCCCTAACACACCCGCTCAAAATAGACGGAGACCCCATTTGGCGATCGAGATTGAATTAAATCCAACGTTTAAGGTCTTGGCTTCAGTCAACCATGTTGGTTTTTCACTTAGGACCAACAAAATTCACTTAGGAGTAGTAGTCAATCTTAGCAGCCTACTCGAAGATATTTTGCTGCGGCTTATATAAGCCAGAGGCACGTAACTAATAAAAAATAACACTTTTACTTTTTTATTCTTAACTGTTCAAAAGTTAAAGTTGAGTAAGAAAAACTTTTTAAAGTAACTCTAAAATTAAATTCCAAAATATATAAAGTTGGAGTTATGCCAAACAATACAAATTCTTCATTTTTTGAAGCGAAGTTAGCAGAGCTGCTCCACAAAATTGTACTACGCGGGTGGAGCTGGGTTTTTGCTGCTCTATCGTTTCACTCCATCCCAAAAGACCCACTACCCTCCAATTTTTTTAAGTATTTATGTGATATGTCACTGAACTATCCCTCCACACCCTCTCTCTCCTTCCGTTCTCTCTCCTCCCCATCTTCCTAGGGCAGCGACTAGCGGCGTCGGCGTCGGCAGCGGCGGGCGATCGTGGCTGGCNGCGGCGTCGGCGGCAGGCGGCGATGCGCGGGCGGGTGGTGCGTGAGGGCGGCCACGACGGTGCGTGGGCTGAGCGGCCATGACGGCAGCGGTAGGACAACACCAACCAGGTGTTTGTCGAAATGATGACGAGGGACGTGGTGACGTGAAGCTGACCAATCTAATCAAATACTTTCATACTCATCTCTCAGCTTCTGTAAAAACCAACTTTCACTGAAGTTAAAAGTTTAAAGTTGAGAGTTAAAGTTTGGAGAAATAGAACCTAAAATTAGCTGCTTCAGCTCAAGCAAAGCCGCTATTACTTGACCTGTCCGCTTCTCCCGTTGACCTTACCCGCTATTACTTGAAAATGTTTTTTGTGCTGACCAGGTCAGTCTCCAGCCAAAAATATCCAGCTCCGGCGGCTAGCGTGAGGCTCGCGTGACCCTCGAAAACGACCGGACAACCCGTGCCGTGCCGGCGTGGTAATTTCGTATTTGACCGACCAGGCAAGCAGTCACGTCCTCTTAATCTTGTACTATAATAATACTAGAAAATGAGCGTGTTTATTGAGGCGCTTGCTAATTTAGCCCCTGTGTGTTTACTCTTTAAGCATGTATAACATTATCTATTATAAAATTTAAAGATAATTTCGTACTATCAAAATTTCGTCCGTCGTTAGCTGTGTTTGATTTTTATTCATCTTGCCCATCCGCATGATCATGAAGCAGACCCTGTCAGCGTGAAGCAGGACGAGCGATGCAGTCTGGGATAGGTGGGCGAAACGGACTCCGTCCCAAAGTGAAAAAAAATATGTGCATCCCAACTCTAAACCCACATCATTGCAACCCTTCTCCTGATGGATGCCACGTGGACAAGCTAAGGATCGTCGACTCGTTCCTAGCAGAGAGAAGGATGTTTGCCGACTCGGCTCAATGCACAATGCGACAAGGACACCTGTGGTTTGATTCCACGCGCGGATGCAGACGCAACTACCATCTAGATCTCCGTCGTAGCCTTTGCCTCTCTCCTCCGCCATCGTCGCTAGTGGGAGCTGTGGTAGAGGTTGCTCCTACCGTACATCGATGGATCTCTTTCAAACTACCGGTCGTTGCTCGGTGTCGACAACTCCGACGGGTAAAGGCGAGGGTTCGTCGGCGAGTCGGCGTAGAATAGTAGAACATCGTCACCTGTATATGTCCATGCAAATTCTCGTCCGAAATTATCAAACACATGGTTAGGACAGAATGTTTAATGTGATTATCTTTGCATCAGTCACGTGTGTTGCCCTGATCAAGAACGAATCTCAAAACCTCCATGTTGTCCAGATCAATGAACATGGATGTACATTAATGGAGAACACCATTAGAGTCAGATTGCAAGCAATTTCATCAATGGAGGGAGCTAGCCTGCACGGGACAAACCTCGCTGTAGCAGGTGGTGGCTGCGATGACGTGATCGTCGGGAGGAACAGGGTGAGCAGTGCGGCGACATCGCAATGATGGCCTTCATGCCGGAGGAGGTGATGACCGTTGCCTCTGCCCTTTCCAGCGCGTTGATCTTATACTTGAGCATTTTCACTGTTGGGTAAGTTGTCGTACCTACCATACTCGTTGCCATCGGTCTTCTTTGAAAACGACGAGGTTGGCCGAGTCTACTATGTCGTGCCGCATTGATGACGGGGAAGATGGGGAACGAGAAAGGTAGAGGCAGCGGCGAAGATCTCAATGGGACATGGAAATCGTTTCTTCATCGACGTGTGGAGCCGAGCCAATCCTCGTCGCATTGCGCCCTGAAGCCGGACGTACTCCTCTCTGCTGGGAGCCTGGGAACGAGCCGACGTCATGCGCATTGGATTCATCGCATGTCCACTCGCGAGCAGGGCTGCAGCATCATGTGGAGTGCTCTTGCTACAGGTGCAAGAAGAGCGAGGATGTTCTCTTCCTGTAGCATTGATAAAACAAACACTCTATATTCTGATGTTTTGCATATATATTTTTTTCAATATTGTCAGTAACACAAAATTGTTGATTCACTCCATAATCATACTATTTTATATGTGCCAAGATTTCTAGAAGTAATTCATAGCTCGCATGATTAATTTAATAAATTCTATCCATTTAGTTAGCACCAAGGGCATTGACAGTTTCTGACCAGTTTGAATGACTTATATTACTGTATCGTAACGAGTGATTTATGTTCGATTAAAATTATATTCACCCGTTACAACGTATGGGCATTTTTGCTAAACTATTTCTATATTTAAAGATTTTTTGGAATTCAGGATTTTTTTTATAGTAGTTAGTTCAAGACGGGTAAAATTTATGTAAATATCAAACATTTAAAAAGTATCCTGTCCATTGTTTTAAGTTTTATATATACAGTACTGAGGAAGAACTCATAGCACACTCTAATAATATGCGTCCTTGGTAAATATATATATATATGCCAACAAATTGAGATGATGTTATTTTAAAGTTTAAAAGGCGTATTTTATGAGTATTCCGTTTTACTTTTGTAAATTTGAAATTTTGCGTATAAGCTTTTAGAATTTTTACAATTAGAGGAAAATACATTTTATTATGTTTATACTACTTGCTTTTCTTAAAAAAAAGTGAAATGTGGGATAACAGTGCGGTTAACCTGTCACACATCGTGCTTATCGCAACATTTCTCATTGACTTTCCCAAAATTGTAAAAAAACGAATTAGTACAAAAATAATTTTACCGCGTTTTGGAATTAGTAGAAAAAATAATGTTGTCGCCTTTTGTATTTGTATTTATTTATAATTCATGTTTCTTTTTATATGTTAAATTTGTTAGTTATTAATTGTTTTATTTCAAAATAATATAGAGGATGTTAATGACCCGATCTACATACATGCGTTAGTTTTTTTTAATCTACAGCTATAGCCGTACACATACTTGCGTTAATCTATATACTTGCGTTAGTTCTTACTCGATACATCCAGAATTCACGGTTACTCTCGTAATTTTGTTATTCCCCGGTCGCACGGCGACAGCAACGCACACTGAGCAAGAAGAACTACGGCTATTGTGCCACGTGGACCAATGAAATGCTAGCACAATGGCCAGCTTGAGAATAGTACATATATCTGATTTTTTAAGCTACGGGTAATTTTTTATATTATATTATCGTGAAAATTGCAAAAAATATTTCAGAAGTCACTTGAAGTTTGTTATTCCATCCTACAAGTCAGTTGTTTTGTTCCAAATACCCACCCCTTTCTCCATTTTATTGTAGAAATCACCTCAGCACGTAAGTGCTTAACCGAATCAGTTTGTTATCATTGATGTAGAGCTATCGCAGACTTAACTAGCCAAGTCAATCTTATCAAAGTGTTTGCATTAGATTTATTCTTTATGTTTTATTGAATTCTTTTTGAATATAGTAAAACTTAGTGCAACAACATTTATGCTCTCGAATCTTAAAAAAAAGTATCTAGGCTATATTGTAAAAGTATTTAATTTTGATAAAAATCATATTGATGGTTCATAATTTATAAAAACGTGTTAATTCAGTTAAACACGTGCGCACTGAGATGATCTTTACAACAAAACCGAATAGGTGGATGGATATTTATAACAAAATAGAATAGGTGGGTGGACATTTATAACAAAATAACTTATAAGGTGTAATATCTAACTTCAAGTGATTAGGGGGAGTTTTTTTTTTGTAAATTTCCTTATATTATTAACGGTTTAAAAGTTAATACAGGTAAATAGATTGTGATAAAGCAAGTCTAAAATCAACTCTAAAATTTAATTTTGATTGTAGCTACTCCTATAGTTAAGACAATAAGCAGGCGAGGAGAGGCGGATATATATTCATGTTTTAACCTTGACCTTCAGCTTAAAGCTTAGGGGGAAAAGCCGGCTACATGGGGATCACATGCCAAGTGACCCCTCCATTCGTCCAGCAAGAAAGCTACTTACTATCTCATGTAAAGGCTAGGCATTTGGAGTTGGAGAGGATGAAAGAAAAAGGAACTTTTACAGCTGCACAGCAGATTTGCTGGTCCACTCTAGTGACCTACTGGATAGCTAATTTTACTAACATTTTGTAGGAAGAAAATTAGGGTTTTAGATAACCAGAAATGGAGGAAAAGACAATAAACTTTTGCTACCAAATTTAGATCACAGTTCGAGAAAGACTGGCGCTGGCTTCGTGCATCACCTGATATAGATGCTGAAATTTTGAGGGTCTTTTTAGCATTATCAAGAAGTCAATCGCTATAACAACAATAGTCATATCAATCGTAAAAATTCTTCTAGAGGGATTAGAAATGTTTTGTTATGAAAAAAGATTATCACGGATGACATATTATTATGGCCCGCTCTTTCGAGACAAACATTGCATTTCTCTAATGATTAAGGCTCGTTCTTTGAGCTAACGGATGGTAGTATTACGGTCACGCTTTCCAAGCTTCTCAACACTACAGTTTTTTAAAAACAAATCTACATTAACATTTTTTGGAACAACATTTTAACGTATAATTCATTCGTTTATAACTTCACATGATTACTATAAACTTAGTTTCACCCATCCTATATTAAAAAAAAGTCGTCAGGTGGGCCCTTCCGATTTCTTCCGATTCTGTCACCGCCAGGCGGGCCCAGGTCTACTGCTTCATCCCCTTCCCGTCCTCACATTCCAGCGCATGACCCATCGAAGCCTTGGTTAGGGGTGTAAATGATCACGAAAATTCCCGATCGATCGAACGTCGTTTTCGTAAAAAGAGTATCATTTTCGACCGTTATTCTTTTTGACTATATATAAATTTTGTTTTTTTTTAATTACTAACATCATATTAATATCGATATTGAATATTTTAAATGATAAATATGGGTCAGTCGAACATCGTATCCGAATAGGTGCTACCAATTCGGACCGTTTTTACCCCTACCTTGGTCGAGCACGAGTCCACCACTAGTCCACTACTCCTCCCCCCTCCGCTTCGCACCCGCACCGCACGGACACACGCCCACGCCTCCTTGGATCCGCACGGGAACACAGCTGCACGCATCTCGCTCTCGCCCTCGCCCCGCCGCGCCGGGAGTCAGGCGCGATGCCATCCGCGATCGCGGCGTGCTTCCGGTGCGCGCCGTCCGCGGCGGCGGCGGCGGCGGCGTCCGGAGCAACGGCTGGGCCCAGCCTGGCGACCTCCGTGTACGAGACCCACCTCGGCCTCGCCGCGCTGTCCTGGACGCGCACCTCGCTCGGCCTCTCGCTCCGCGCCGTGCTCCGCCTCTCGTCCCCGGCCACCCCGGCGTCCTCCTCCGCGGCGGGGGTGGGGATATACTTCGACGAGGACACCGACGAGGAGACCCTGGCCTTCCGCGTCCGCCCCTGGCTCCTCTGGCGGCGGCGCGGGACGAGGCGGTTCCGCGCCGCCGGGGACCGCCGCGTCGACCTGGCGTGGGACCTCACCCGCGCGCGCTTCCCGGGCTCGGGTTCGCCCGAGCCTTCCTCGGGGTTCTTCGTCGCCGTCGTCGTCGACGGCGAGATGGTCCTCGCCGCGGGGGATTTGTCAGACGCCGCCTACCGCAAGACGCGGGCGAGGCGCCCAGCCGGCCCGCGCCCCGTGCTGCTCTCCCGGCGAGAGCACGTCGCCATGCGCGACGCCGGCCGCGGCGGGCGCGGGCACCGGAGCTGGGTGACCGTGCGTGGCAAGGAACGGGAGATCTCCGTGGATCTCGTGTCCCGCGGCCGGGGCAGGGACAGGAGCAGCAGCAGCAGCAGGGAGAAGGACAGGGCGGACGTCGGCTTGTCCGTCTCCATCGACGGGGAGCGCGTGCTTCACGTCCGGCGGTTGCGCTGGAAGTTCCGCGGCAGCGAGCGGGTCGACCTCGGCGGCGGCGACCGGGTCCAGCTCTCCTGGGACCTCCACAACTGGCTCTTCCCCCAACGCGAGCCTCCCCACACGGACGCGGCGGCGCACGCGCACGCGCACGCGGTGTTCGTCTTCCGGTTCGAGCTCGGCGGCGGCAGCGGCGACGAGGAGCGCGAGGCGTCGGATCAGCTCGCCAAGGCTCTGTCCGACAAGGCCCCGAGGAGAGACGCCGCCGGCATTTTGAAAGGCTACTTCGCGCGGTGGGGGCAAAAGGACTGGAGCGAGACCGGCAGCAACGGCGAGAGGAGGAAGAAGGGGAGAGGCCGGCGGCTGGCCAAGGCGAGCTCCTCCTCGTCGGCGTCCGTGGCCTCGTCGACGGCGTCGTGGGCCAGCGGCTCCACCGTCATGGACTGGGCGAGCCCCGAGGAGGCCGAGATGCAGCGGGGCGACGGCTTCTCCCTCCTGATCTACGCGTGGAAGTCATAGCGGCGCCGGCGACGGCGACATTGTTCCGGTTGGTAAAATTATTCAATATTTTTCTCCCCCCTAATTGCTGTAATTCGCAGTGTTCTTGTGCAATTTGAGCCTCGAGGGATCGAATTGATCTTTGGATTACAGTAGTAGCAAAATGCCAAGTGAAGTGAGCAGAGCTAGTGATGTAGTGGGATTGTCCATTTTCGAAGCACATTTCGCATTTCCTGGTCAGAATTCATTAACTAGGAATCACATAGAGGACTCCTGCCTGATTGGTACTTTTGATAGTTTTGAGCAAATCCATCAAAACAAGCATCATCTACTCTTGTAGTGGTATCTAATTTTGTCTCTCTCGTGCCGCTTGCATTACACCGAATCTAGTATCAATCAAGCAATCAATCACCTGTTGGTTGCAGTAGCAGTCAGCCAGTCGGTTCAGTCCTTAATCATAGGGATTAGATCACAAAAACCGGTTGTTAGGATCGTGATGCTATAATTCTAGTCAAGGGACTGTCTTCATTTTGTGATTGGAGTGTCTTGTAATCTTTCCGTTTCAAAATATAAGATAGCATGTTCAAATTTGTATTACTAGAATCCCTGTTTAGATTTGGAGAGAATTTGCTTGACTAGTCAGGTCGTCAGTTCGTCACACGCCACGCCCAATTGGTTCAACGAGCAATCAAATCCGACGCGTTTGATGGTGTTCCGTTCTACTGAGTAGTACTCTATTAAGGCAAGGCTGTGTTCGTTTCTTAGTTTTGAAAAAATATTTTCTTCGCACAAAAAACAAAACGACTCATTAACACATGATTAATTAAGTATTTACTAATTTTTTTTTAAAAAAATGAATTAATATGATTTTTTTAAAACAACTTTCGTATAGAAATTTTTTACAAAAACACATCGTTTAGCAGTTTAAAAAACGTGCGCGCGAAAAAAAAGAGATGTGAGTTGGAAAAGTTGGGTGAAGAACTCACCCTAGAGATTCTGGAGGAGTGAATGAACATCCATGGCCCCATTCATACCAGAATAATTGACTTAAACAAGATATTTTAGTGCACATAGCAGTCTAGTAGATAGAGTTTCTAAGTTTAGTTAATTAACCTTGCCATCGAAGTCACTCAACCTTTGTCAAAGCAACTTAATAATACTCGTCTTCTACTGTAGTTTCAGCTCCCTTTCCGTACCAGGCAAGCGTTTTTTTGCACCCCCGGGAATCCAAGGATGGACGGCCACTGCCTGTGCCGGACGCGATGCCCGATCGATGGTGCTCGTTGCGGAGTTCGGACCACCGCGTCGCGCGTGGCGTCCCAGCCGAGCCTTGTCAGTTGCCACGCGCGGCAGCGGCAGCAGCGACGCCGTTGCGCTCGCTGCATGCACGGCGCGAGTGCGCGACGCAGGCGATTGCATGTGGGCAGGGGAGCAGCGCGTGGGCGTGGGCGCTGCCGCGTGGGCCGTTGCCCCGTTGGTTTGGGTTCCCCCGGCTGGGCTGTTGGTGGCGCGTGTCGCGGCCGGCCGCGGCGCGCGTCGGTGTACTCCGCCCGTTTTCGCTAGACGCGACGCCTCGTCTCGGCGGTATATTTTGTTCCGTAGGCCGGCCGGGCGCCGGGCGAACGCGAGCGAGGGTTGTTTGGTTGTGTGTGCCGTGGATTTTTCCCCACGGCATGGGTTGTTTGCGTTGGATGGACTCTTGCCGTTCCTGTGTCGTGTGCCCTGCCCACGCTAGGGCGCTGTCAACGATCTCTGTACCGGCGATGCAGGGTGCACATCCTCTACCGTAACGGTACTAATCATTACAGGCACTAACAAGTGAAACAATAATCATTACAGACACTAACAAGTAAAACAATAAGAGAATAGAAATCATATATGATAATGGTGATATTATAGTAGAGGATTCTCACCCGACGATGCAGTGCTTGCTGGAATGCTACTTGAACGGAGTGAAGTATTGTCTCTTTCCAACTTCCGATGCATAGGTATCCAACCTTCAAGGGTTATAGCTCGCACAGGCATAACCACAGTCACATGTGTAAGTGGGCTGACCCGTGAACCCACTTCTTAACTACTTAAAAAACAGTAACTTTTTCATCGTCACATCAATTTTTCGTCCATCAGTCTACCCGAGCAGCACCCTCCGTCTTCACACACGTGATCGGAATCTTCCAAAAATCCTCAAAGAAACAGATGACAAATCCTAAAATCCCCTAAAAAGATCCAATCTTTAGAGTCTCGATAAATCAGGACTTCACTAGACAAAGAAAAGCAAGCAACTTCAACCAAATGGATCGAATGAGTCTGAACAGATCAGGACTTCAGCAAGCAAACAAAAGCAAAACAATTTCAACCAAACAAATCCAAGGTGAGAAACGAAAATCCAAACAGTCACTGGAGCCCGCAAGGTCGATTCCCCACTCCAATCTGCTCCTCCCGCCACCTAGAGGGATCCGCGTTTCGCTGCCCAAGCTCCAGCACCGGAGTTTCGCTGGCCCCACTGCCCGCGCCGATTGTCTCCACCAAGATTTCCTCCGTCGGATCTATCTGAGCTCCACCCGCCTTCTTCATCCTCCGGCTTCTCCCAGGCACCTCTGAAACCCTAATTTTTAGTTTCCCCAAATCAAGAACCCTAAATTTTCAAAATTGAAAATCCCAAATCAAAATCCCAAATCAGTGCAATCCCTAAATAACTTGGGGCTTAACTCAGCAGATCATGACCGAGCGCCATGCCACATCTCACATGCGCGCCTGTTGACGACGGATTTTGGTAATCGACTTGGAAGGAAAGAGGAAACCGAAGCAGAGAAGAAGGATTGAGTTGGAATCGGACCAAGCTTTGTATCGGACTCGGTAACTGTATCGGACTTGGGGAGTGTTGCTATAAAAGGCATATCGGCCGATACGGATTTGGTTGGTCACGGGCCGATACGGGTTGTGAGTTGACAGTGTCAACGTGGGCTTGGTCTGGGCTCGAAGTAAGCTTCAAGGAAGTTGCCGAATAGAGATAAAGCTCGGTTTTGGGCAATTGTATCTTGTAAATTAGGTAGTTTAGATCTAATCTGCGGCTAGAGTCTGCCGCAAAGACTTGTTTGTTAGTTGTAGATAAGATCGTGCCCTACAAGGGTTCTGTTGTAACCTCGGGTATAAATATCCCGATAGTTTGTACAGAAAATCTCTCTCGAATCAATCACAAAAAACCAGTTCAATCTACTTTCGGCGCATCGCCAACCCTCGCAAGAGGTCTTCTTCAGCGAGTTCTTGCTTCCTCCGAGCAGAGGTAAGAACTCGTTCCCGACGATCTGCATCGTCGGGGCTAGCGTGTCGCTTTAGACACGTTAAGCCTCGATGATGTGATCGTCGATTATCATGTCTTGGATAATTTTGACGAGTGTCTCGATTAAGCCTTGCCAGCGGTTTACTCGTTTTAGGGTTTATTGCCGACGATGGTTTAATTCTCATGCTTGGCTAGATTATTCAATGCATCTGTCATCCCCAAAAGCAATCGACGGCCTGATTTTCTTTGTGTTAAGTCTCAATTCACACTCTGAGTTGCTATCGACCTTAGTCCTGTTTTGAGATCTAACGCAAAGCCTGTTTTCGGTTGTAATTAAGGATAGTACCGGGATTTTAGCCGGTCTTACCTAGCATATGTAATTGCTTTATATTACTTGCATATGTTTGCCACTTACATGTGCGGATCGATGAGTATAAATGTGTTGATCATGAAGTAATCTTAAGATCTCTTTCTGGTTGATGTATTTATACTGGCCGATTGGCTTATATAAGGTTGCACTAGAGTACTAGCTGGTGTAGTTGTCTTAGTCATTCTTATCGGCCGATATTATTAGTTGAAGCCTACATGTCAATGAAGGCCGATAAGGTTAGATTCATGTCTTACATATTTTATGAGTGAGCCGATACAGCTTTGCCCTATCGGCTGGGCTATGACAATGTGTCATCGGTCTGTTGACCGATCGGCCATTGTTTTCTGACTTGGTTCGCTTGTTTCTTGTTGATTGCAGATCAAATCAACTGGCACGCTCTACTTACGACTAGGCAAGCCATTTGGACCTGCACTGGAGCTAAGCAGATCTCCCAGGCCGCCGTGGTAACGCAGAACCCGTTTGGTTGCTGGACGGGTCGAAATTCTGCGCCAACACGCTTTTGGCACGCCCAGTGGGACCTCAAGATTCAAGCTTCTCACCAGCAACAAGAACACCTCGAGATGTCGAAGCAGGCCGAGATCGTCGAGGAGAACGTCATTCCGGTGACCGCCGACCAGCTTAGCGCAGAACAAAAAGCTGAGATGGACAGTCTGGTCGCGCAGTTCCGGAATATGTACCTGCAGACATATTCCATGACTCGGCAGGGCACCTTGATTCAAAAGTCCAAGGTGGTCATGCCGAGTTCTGGAGATGGAGCTGGAACGTCGGCGGCGGCGCACGATCAAGCCGTCAAAACTGAAGACACTGCAGCGCCGACGTTGCAGGACCGAATCGACTCCGCAGTTCACTCTGCGCTAGTCAACCAGTCGGGGATCCTGGTGAACACGTTGACCAATACGGTCAAGTCGATCCTGGATGGTTCAATCCATCAGTACAAGCCTCAAGGCCCGATTTACCTGCCAGAAAATAAGTTCCCTGCTTATCGGACTTTGAGGAACGACCTGAGCACGGCTCAGCCGACAGCGCCGATGCCACCTCCATCGGCGCAACCAACAACGACCCTGCCGCTGGTCCTCACCAAGCAGGCGGGAGGAAGCCCTCAGCACATCACGGAGGAGCAGTACGCTGAATGGACCAAGGGGAAGCAACCGGTGGTTGAGCCGATGCAGCAAGTTCCTGTCCATCAGCCATCGGCCGGACAACCGCAAGCCCCGGCATTCAACAGTCCTCCGCTTCAAGCTGCATACAACGTGCCGCAAGGCTATCAGCAGTACACAGCAGGGCAGTACGGCGCGCAGAACCTGGATCACCACTATCAACCGTACTCCCCCAGGCACTATCAAGCAGAGGGCCTCCAACAATCCTACCAGCAGGACCTCCCGCATCGGCCTGCAGGATACTGGGCTGACATGATAGCCGAAGTGATGCGGGATCAATTCGGCTTGAAGCCCAAAGAAAACTCTACAGTGTATCGGCACCCGTATCCCGAGGAATTTGACAGGGTTCCATTGCCGGGCCGATACAAGATCCCGGATTTCTCCAAGTTTTCGGGACAAGACAATGTCTCGACATATGAGCACGTCAGCCGATTCTTAGCGCAGTGCGGGGAGGCATCGGCTGTCGAGGCATTGAGGGTGAGGTTTTTCCCTCTGTCCTTATCAGGGTCTGCCTTCACATGATTCTCTTCCTTGCCCTGCAATTCCATCAGAGGATGGATAGATCTGGAGAAGCAGTTTCATAGCTATTTCTACAATGGTGTACAAGAGATGAAGCTGTCCGATCTGACTGCCATCAGGCAGCGAATGGATGAATCGGTCCCTGAGTACATACAAAGATTCAGAGATATACGCAACAGATGTTATAGTCTCAGTCTGACCGATTCCCAGTTAGCCGACCTGGCATTTCAGGGATTGCTAGGGCCGATACGCGAGAGATTCTCTTCTCAGGAATTTGACAGCCTCGCTCAGCTGGCACAACGCGTATCGGCCCACGAGCAGCGATTCCAGGAGGCGAAGAAGTTCGCAAAAAGGGTTAACACGGTGTATCAGTACGACTCCGACAATGAAGACGATGAAGACGCCGATGTCGACCTAGCCGAGTGGGCCCGGATGAAGAAATCAACAACCTGCCAGTGGGCCAAGAAAGGAGATAAAGACGATAAATGTGATTTCGACATCAACAAGGCTGACAAGATATTTGACCTGCTGTTGCAAGAGAAGCAGATTCAGCTGCCAGTAGGTCACGTATTGCCATCGGCCGAAGACATCAAGAAGAGGAGATATTGCAAGTGGCACAATTCCTATTCACACCATACGAATGAATGCAAGATCTTCCGGCAACAAATTCAATCGGCCATTGAGCAGGGCAGAATTAAGATCGATGATGCTAAGCGGCCGATGAAGATTGAAGGCCACCCGTTTCCCAGTCAACATGGTGCGGGCGGACAGGGCCGATGGCGGTGGTCATCGGACTGGCAAGCGACCTCGTCAGACCTCTGAGGGATTGATCAGAAAATATCAGCGGAGGCGGGAAGAACAAGCTCAAGACCAAGCCGATCAAGACAACTCCTACGACCCACACTGGGAGTGCGAGTTTTTTCGCTTCTGCTGGAATGAAGGGATGAGGTTGCCATCTGTCCAGGAGTGCCCTGCATGCAGTGGTACAGAAGATTCGTATCAGGGCAACTCAAGCAGACAAATGCATCGGCCGGCCAAGCAACGGAAATCTGTGTATGAAAGGCTGGGGCCGATGCATCAAGATCAGCACAGTGAAGATGAGGAGCAAGTCCAGAACCCCCAATGGTGCCCAAGTGATGTATTCACCAAGACGCAGAAACGGCGGGTTCAGAGGCTGAGGAGGAAAGAGCAAATCCAAGAACAACAAGCTGAAATACCCCATCGGCCAACCAAGACCAGAAAAGAATGGAGAATAAAGTCCACGGTGGCCAGGGCCGATGAGGGCACCTCCAATACAGCTCAGGGCAGCTCAGCTCCAAAAGGTAAGAAAACGGCATCGGCGCCGGTCAACATGGTGTTTATATTGCCGGCAGAATACAGTGTGCAGGCGGCCGATGAAGCGATGGCTGATGAGGAACAAAGTTCAGCCAGACTACGGTTGTCACCGGACCAAGCCACCTTCGACAAGCCAGTTGACGCCAGCTATAGACATCTTCGGCCGTTGTACATCAAAGGATTCATCAACGGGCGGCCGATGACGAAGATGCTGGTCGATGGCGGCGCAGCAGTCAATTTAATGCCATACACAACCTTCAGGAAGCTTGGAAAAGTACCTGAGGATCTTATCAAGACAAATATGGTATTAAAAGACTTCGGTGGCAACGCATCCGAGGCGAAGGGGGTCCTGAACGTGGAACTCACCGTGGGCAGTAAAACAATTCCCACCACCTTCTTCGTCTTCGATGGAAAGGGTTCCTACAGCTTGTTGTTGGGACGAGATTGGATCCATGCTAATTGCTGTGTCCCTTCAACAATGCACCAATGCCTCATGCAATGGCAAGGGGACCAAGTCGAGATCGTGCAGGCCGATCGGTCAGTACATGTCGCCAATGCCGATCTCGCAGTTTGGGAGATGGAGGGAATCGATTGCTTGTCCGGGCGAGTCTGGGACGCCGATTTCCTCAAGGTAACCGATTGCGATATCGAGGCAATTGAAGATCAAGACCAGCGGTTACTTTAGCGAAGATGCACCATCCGCCGTTGATAATGACCTCTACACAGATGATGCGGTGGATGAGTTAGACGGCAAGTTAGGACAAGGTTTCACGTCGGCCGATGAGTTGGAAGAAATTGACATAGGGATAGGTGATAGGCCTAGGCCGACGTATGTAAGCACTAATTTGCCAAAGGAATATAAGAATAATTTGATAGATCTTTTGAAAGAATTCAGAGATTGTTTTGCATGGGAATACCATGAGATGCCTGGATTAAGCCGATCGATCGTAGAACATCGGCTACCAATCAAACAAGGCTATCGGCCTTTTAAGCAAGCTCCTCGGAGGTTTAAGGCCGATATGCACGAAGCCATAAAAGCAGAGATCACAAGACTTTACGACGCCAACTTTATCAGGCCCTGCCGATACGCGGAGTGGGTCTCCAACATAGTTCCGGTGTTGAAAAAGAACGGCAAGCTAAGGGTATGCATCGATTTCAGAGATCTAAATAAGGCGACGCCCAAAGATGAGTACCCTATGCCGTTGGCCGATTTGCTCGTTGACGCCGCTTCTGGGCATAAGATCATCAGTTTCATGGACGGCAATGCGGGCTACAATCAGATCTTTATGGCTAAAGAGGATATTCACAAGACAGCCTTCAGGTGCCCAGGGGCAATCGGCCTATATGAATGGGTCGTCATGACATTTGGTTTGAAGAATGCTGGGGCTACGTATCAGAGGGCTATGAACTATATTTTTCATGATCTTATCGGCTCTCTGATTGAAGTCTATATAGACGATGTCGTCGTAAAGTCAAGGGAACATGATATGCACTTGGCCGACTTACGCAAGGTACTAGAAAGGGCGAGGAAATATGGTTTGAAGTTGAACCCTAATAAATGTGCCTTCGGCGTATCGGCCGGTCAGTTTTTGGGTTTCTTGGTCCATGAGAGGGGGATTGAAATCACACAGAAGAACATCGATGCCATCAAGAAAATCAAGCCTCCAGAAAACAAGACCAAGTTACAGTCTCTGCTTGGCAAGATCAACTTCGTCCGGCGTTTTATATCAAATTTGTCGGGTCGTATAGAGCCATTCACTCCGCTGTTAAAGATAAAGGACGACGAAGAGTTTATATGGGGTGACAAGCAACAGAAAGCGCTAGACGATATCAAAGAATATTTAACTTCTCCGCCGGTCTTAATCCCTCCACAGAAAGGAATCCCATTCAAATTGTACTTGTCAGCCGATGAGAAATCCATCGGCTCAGTCCTGGTTCAAGACGTTAACGGCAAGGAAAGAGCTATTTTTTATCTCAGCAGGAGAATGTTAGATGCGGAGACAAGGTACACGCCGGTGGAGAAATTATGCCTTTGTCTATATTTTTCATGTACTAAATTGAGGCATTACCTGCTTTCCAACGAGTGCATAGTGGTGAGCAAGGCCGATGTGATGAAATACATGCTATCGGCCCCTGTGTTGAAAGGACGAGTTGGGAAGTGGATCTTTGCTTTAACGGAGTTTGATCTTCGATATGAATCGGCCAAAGCGATCAAAGGACAAGCCCTGGCCGATTTCATCGTTCAACATAGAGATGACTCAGTTGCATATGCAGACATTGTACCGTGGACGTTATATTTCGATGGATCCGTCTGCAGACACGGTTGCGGTATCGGCCTAGTCATCATCTCCCCTCGGGGGGCAAGTTTCGAGTTCGCATTCACTATCAAGCCTTATTATACCAACAATCAAGCAGAATATGAGGCGGTGCTCAAAGGCTTGCAGTTGTTACAAGAAGTCGAGGCCGATGCCGTGGAAATCATTGGTGATTCACAGCTAGTAATTAATCAACTTTCTGGGGAGTATGAGTGCAGAGATGATATTCTCAAAGTCTATAATGAAGAGTGCACAGAGTTGTTACACGGTTTCCGGATCGTAACGATGAGGCACATACCCAGGAAGCAGAATTTCGAAGCCAATGATTTAGCTCAGGGGGCATCGGGGTACAGGCCGATGGCTAAAGACATTCCAATTCAGGTTGCTCTCGTGCACGCCGATGATTGGAGGTTTGATATCATTGAGTATTTGAGAAACCCTTCCCAATCGGCGTCACGCAGAATGAAATATAAAGTGTTACACTATGTTTTACTGGACGATAACCTATATTATCGGACGGTTGATGGTGTCCTACTCAAATGCCTAGGTCCTGAGGAGGCTAAGACCGTTATGGGCGAAGTACATGAAGGGATTTGTGGCACCCATCAATCGGCCCATAAAATGAAATGGCTGATGAAGCGCGTCGGATACTTTTGGCCAACCATGCTAGAAGATTGCTTCAAGTATTATAAAGGATGTCAGGATTGTCAGAAATTTGGAGCAATTCAGAGAGCACCGGCATCGGCTATGCATCCAATCATAAAGCCGTGGCCGTTTCGAGGATGGGGAATAGATATGATCGGCCAGATTAACCCACCATCTAGTAAGGGACACAAGTATATATTAGTGGCTACAGATTACTTCACAAAGTGGGTTGAGGCCGTTCCTCTCAAGAAGGTTGATTCCAAAGATGCTATTCAGTTCGTCAAGGAGCATATCATATATCGGTTTGGGTTACCTCAGACGATAACCACAGATCAGGGATCGATCTTCGTGTCCGATGAGTTCGTCCAATTTGCTGACAGTATGGGCATCAGATTACTCAATTCTTCTCCTTACTACGCGCAGGCTAATGGGCAGGCAGAGGCTTCCAACAAGTCTTTGATCAAATTAATCAAGAGGAAAATTGACGAACAGCCAAGACAATGGCATACAACGCTGGCCGATTCCCTTTGGGCGTATCGGATGGCTTGCCATGGTGCAATCCAAGTGCCTCCCTATCAGCTGGTCTATGGGCATGAAGCTGTACTGCCGTGGGAAACCGCCATCGGCTCAAGAAGGATTGCTTTGCAAGACGACTTGACAGCCGATGAGTACCATAATCTTATGGTTGATGAACTGGACGATTTGGCACATGTTCGATTACGGGCCTTGGAGAAAATCAAGCGCGATAAAGATAGAGTGGCCCGTCATTATAATAAAAAGGTTGTTGCCAAATCGTTTGAGGAAGGAGACCTTGTGTGGAAATTGCTAATGCCGATCGGCTCCAAAGATAACAAATTCGGCAAGTGGTCACCTAATTGGGAAGGCCCTTTTCTCATTCATCGATGTGTTCCTCACAATGCCTATCTGCTCAAGGGATTAGATGGCGAGATTTATGGACGAGCTCTCAATGGCAAATACTTGAAACGGTATTATCCCAGTATCTGGATTGATTCATGATCGGCCCCCTAGCCGATTTATGATAACAGCCGATGTAGTCAAACATCGTCTCTAGATGGCCGATAAATACTATCGCCCTTAGTTCAAATTTCAGAACATGAGCCCTCATCTTCCAAAATTTGGGGGGCATCATTACATACAGGAATTTTCAAGGAATTATCAGAAGACTTCGGCTTGCTGGCCGATGCGATGGTTTATGCAGGAATTTTCACAGATTGTTCAGTTTGGCGATTGACTTCGGCTATCTGGCTGATGAGATTGCGTATAATCGGATTGTTCATCTTGAAGATACATATGGTTGGAATTTTCAAAACAGTTCGGCTGCACGGCCGATAAAGGGTAAAGAGGATTTCAGAATCAATAAATTAAGCTGGAATTATCGAAACAAATTCGGCTGCATGGCCGATAAGGTGTACGGTTCTACATTGTAGAAATAACATGTGCTACATCACCCAATGAAGTCTGCAATAGCAGCAATGGCCTTACGACGGATGTGCTCAACGTCTTCGATAGCCTGGGCATCATCGGCCATCGTCCCTGGGATTGGTTTCAGTGACTTGCTCAGGGTTGCGAGGTACTTGGCCGATGCCTTGAGCTTTGCCGTCTGGTCTTCTATGATCTTGGGCGATGCAGCTATCCCGGCTTCGACTTCCTGGATTTCTTGGCGTGTAGCGGATAGCTTCGATTCTAGCTCTGCCTCGAGGCGACGGAGTTCTTCAAGCTTATTTTTCAGCACGATCGGCTCCACCGCTAGCTCGTCCAACCTGGTCTTATCGGCATTCACCTGAGCTTTGCTAGCGGACAGAGCCGATTCCATTTGTTCGCGCTGTCGTCGCTCTGCAAGTCTTTCCTTTGCTCTGAAAAGCTTGAATCGGTACTGTTCCAGGAAGATGGCCGGCGTAAGGATTTCCATCAGGTCTTCGGGCAGTTCGTCTTGGATTTCTTGTACCCTGACTCTGATGGAGGAGCAGTCTTCTACCAAGCACTCCAGCGAGGCTTCTAGCCGATTCCCAATGTCAGTCAGCCGGTTCTTCAGATCGTCGGAGATTGGTGCCTTGGCTGCGCTGGGTAGTTCCTTATCCTCATCATCAAGGAACTGGCCGATATCGAAGGAGAACATATCGGCTAGGTTCTGCAGATATCAACATGGATCGAGGTTAGCCTTGTTAATCAGGAATCGGCAGAAAGAGGATCAGGGTAATCATGGTTACCTGTGTTGGAGTGTTGGTAGTGCTTACATCGGCCTTCTTTTGCTTTGTTGACATAACAGGCGAGGGGGCTGGCCGATGTGGTGAAGGTGATGGAGCCCTAGGCTGAAAAAGCAGGAAATTGGTGAGTAGGGTTATGTGGTTAGAAAATTATGCAAACAATTGACTCTTACCGAGACAGTCGGAGAGAGTGGTGGAGAAGGAGAAGGGGTTCTCAATCGAGCCTTGGCCCGTTCGCGTCGTTGTAAAGTTGTTTTCTTGGATCTTGGCATAGGGGCCGATTGAGTTCTCTCCTTCAATACAGACGACACCGCAGCCTGAAAAGGATAGGAAGTTAAAATGTGACAGTGCAAGAAGATTATGCAAATACAAAGAAGAGAGTATGTTGACCTTGCGAACTGCGTGCCTAGTCCTTCTTGGTTGTGGGGCATCATCTTGGTCATCGGCCGGTGGGATCTCAGCGGTTTCGGCCGATGGCTCTTGGGTGGTTTCGGCTGATGGATTTTCTTCTTCGTGGGTATCAGCCGCTGCTGCATCGACCTCCTCCTCCATCACTTGTTCTTCGAGGAATTCTTCCAAGGAGGGGTCTAGTTCTTCGGCATCGGCTTGGTCATCAGCTCTGGCCTTCTTGCTGGCTTTCTGCGATTTGCCTTTGGCCGGCGCTTTCCTCTTGGGGTTTTCTTTAAGCGTCGGGCCTTGAAGAAGCGATGCCACTTTTGGGGCAGTGAGGCCGATGATGGATTCCAAGACGGTTGACCCCGATGGAGCTATGGCTTGAGTGTAGAAAATCTTCCGTCCACTGTTGCTCACAGATGGGATCGGCTCATCCGGGACTTGAGGGCTGATGCCTTGGATAAGTTCTGTCACATAGAACCTGGCCGATTGATGAAAGATGTGAGCGGCCCACTCTTGCCACCAGGTTTGGAAGTTAATATGCACAAAGGCACTCAGATGCAGCCGATCGCAGTCGCCGAGATTAGGGAGCTCGACTTCCATTGCTTTGTTCATGATCAGGGCCGATGGGACTATGCCTCTGCTCTCTAGGAGCTTATGAAGATGCAAGCTGATGGGAAGTTGTCCGAGCCCGCATTGTCTAGCAGCTGTCATTGGGGTGTAAAACTCATAAGACAAGCTGGTGCTCCTTCCCTGAAAGACACCTACTGGAAGCAGGCATGGAGTGAGGCCGATCATGAACAATTCCCTTGATTCCATGTCGTCATTTATTAAGCTCAGTTGCAAGTCGTCTGGAAGCTCGAAGTCTCGGTCCGATGTATAGACAAACATATCCATCCTGGCTGATGGAGGGCCGGTGAAGAAGCGGATGAACCATGCAGCCATATCATCGGCCGATTGATCTGCGCCGGGGTAGATGGAGGCTGCTTCCCCGTACGACATGCATCTTCTGTCCCTCGGGTCTTCGTGATCGGCATATTTGGATGGAAAGCGGGAATCTGATAGAGGTGGCCGATCAACCATGGTGTTGGTGTATATGGTTAGCCAGAGTTGAACGAACCACCATGGTCCTCCATGAGCCACAGTCTGTTTCAGCATCAGGTCTTGTGTGGCAACATGGAGTAGCCGATATACAGCTCCTAGAAGGTATCGGCCCAAGGGGATTTGTCTCTTGTCGACCAAAGCTTGAGCCAAGTGTTGACAGTTTGTAGTAGGGCCACAGGTCGATCCGCAGAAGACAAATCTCTCCAACCATAGCGTCAGGAAAGCTACGTGTTCTCGCTCTGAAACTGATCCCTGTTCCATGTGTTCAGAGATATATCCGGACCAGCCTCCGATTTTCTTGGTCTTCAACTTGTGACTGCTGTTTACTAGGAGGCTGAAGGGGTTGATCTCAGAGCTGATATCTAGTCCTGTGAGTACCTTGATATCTATAAGGGTTGGGGTCATCGGACCTTGCTTGAACATAAAGGAGTTCAAGGTATTTGACCAGAAGTAGCTGGCAGCTGACATTAATGGCTCATTTTTCTTGGTATCGGCCAGGGACAGAGTTATGCATTGGCCGATTCCAATCTCATCCCAGTGGACTTGTTTGACGGCAGCGATCCTTTTGTGCCAAGTCCTATATCCAGTAAGCTTTGATGGCCATGATCTGAAGGTGTGCTTCCACGCCGAAACGATGGGTTTGGCTTGTCTGAAAGGGATTCTGTCTGTCTCGGCGTTGATGAGCCAGGTTGGGTCGCAGTCGCCCATGGGGCCCAAGAGGAAGCGATGGGACTTATCGTCGGTGGGAATCAGGATTTGGTTCTTGAAGACCTAAAACGTGAGAACGACGATGAAAATATAAGGCCTAAGGGGGGCAGAAAGTAAAGACCTAATTTGGGGAAATCGGCGGAAATGATAATAATGCGGGTTTTGAAAGAATCGACTTACCGCAGGGATCTCGGAGGCGTAGAACGGGGCGGAGGCCATCGTTGTCGTTGGAGGGGTCGCTGTGAAGGGGGTCGAAGTTGACGAGACGCCGAGGGGTCGCCGGAATTAAAGAACACGAGGGGTTTGTCGAATCGGCGGCGAGAGGATTCGAATCTGGATCTGTGCGGTTTTCAGGTTAAACCTAGCAAAGAGTCGATGAGTTCCCTGGAGCTAATTCCGCCACATTATATAATGAAGCGGAATTGGGGGGCATGTGTTGACGACGGATTTTGGTAATTGACTCGGAAGGAAAGAGGAAACCGAAGCAGAGAAGAAGGATTGAGTTGGAATCGGACCAAGCTTTGTATCGGACTCGGTAACTGTATCGGACTTGGGGAGTGTTGCTATAAAGGGCATATCGGCCGATACGGATTTGGTTTGGTCACGGGCCGATACGGGTTGTGAGTTGACAGTGTCAACGTGGGCTTGGTCTGGGCTCGAAGTAAGCTTCAAGGAAGTTGCCGAATAGAGATAAAGCTCGGTTTTGGGCAATTGTATCTTGTAAATTAGGTAGTTTAGATCTAATCTGTGGCTAGAGTCTGCCGCAAAGACTTGTTTGTTAGTTGTAGATAAGATCGTGCCCTACAAGGGTTCTGTTGTAACCTCGGGTATAAATATCCCGATAGTTTGTACAGGAAAGCTCTCTCGAATCAATCACAAAAAACCAGTTCAATCTACTTTCGGCGCATCGCCAACCCTCGCAAGAGGTCTTCTTCAGCGAGTTCTTGCTTCCTCCGAGCAGAGGTAAGAACTCGTTCCCGACGATCTGCATCGTCGGGGCTAGCGTGTCGCTTTAGACACGTTAAGCCTCGATGATGTGATCGTCGATTATCATGTCTTGGATAATTTTGACGAGTGTCTCGATTAAGCCTTGCCAGCGGTTTACTCGTTTTAGGGTTTATTGCCGACGATGGTTTAATTCTCATGCTTGGCTAGATTATTCAATGCATCTGTCATCCCCAAAAGCAATCGACGGCCTGATTTTCTTTGTGTTAAGTCTCAATTCACACTCTGAGTTGCTATCGACCTTAGTCCTGTTTTGAGATCTAACGCAAAGCCTGTTTTCGGTTGTAATTAAGGATAGTACCGGGATTTTAGCCGGTCTTACCTAGCATATGTAATTGCTTTATATTACTTGCATATGTTTGCCACTTACATGTGCGGATCGATGAGTATAAATGTGTTGATCATGAAGTAATCTTAAGATCTCTTTCTGGTTGATGTATTTATACTGGCCGATTGGCTTATATAAGGTTGCACTAGAGTACTAGCTGGTGTAGTTGTCTTAGTCATTCTTATTGGCCGATATTATTAGTTGAAGCCTACATGTCAATGAAGGCCGATAAGGTTAGATTCATGTCTTACATATTTTATGAGTGAGCCGATACAGCTTTGCCCTATCGGCTGGGCTATGACAATGTGTCATCGGTCTGTTGACCGATCGGCCATTGTTTTCTGACTTGATTCGCTTGTTTCTTGTTGATTGCAGATCAAATCAACTGGCACGCTCTACTTACGACTAGGCAAGCCATTTGGACCTGCACTGGAGCTAAGCAGATCTCCCAGGCCGCCGTGGTAACGCGGAACCCGTTTGGTTGCTGGACGGGTCGAAATTCTGCGCCAACAGCGCCGTAGCAGTTCGACTCCGTTGCTCGGATCGGCCCCGCGCGGCCGCGCCTGCCTGAGTTGGCCACGCGAGACCGAGGCTCGCCTCGGCTATGGCCTCAATCGTATGAAGCATCTAGACCCCGTTGTTAATTTTGGTAATTAATGACAAGCGCTAATTGTGGACTAACGATTCTTTTGAGTTACACATATTTGAGTTAGGGTTACTCAATATGAGTGCATAGATGATCACTGAGGACGTTTTTCGATGTTGCAAAGTGAAAGGATTGAAGACGGTAAAACTAGCGGTTTTATTTTAATTGATCGAGGAGTTTGGACGATCAAATTTGGTAGAATTTATTTATAGCTTTGCCGTACTATCAAGGGGGGTAATGACCTAGTCATAGAGATGATCAAAATGCCACATTAGGTCATTTACACTTAAATCTTGGTTTGCTCTTTAATTTTCTCCTATTGACTGTCCCTGGGCGGTCTGACCGAAGTGCTATATCCGGTCTGACCGTGCCTTTGCGCCGGTCTAACCGTGGCACACCAGCCGGTCTGACCGGCCCTTCTCGGTGGTTTGACCGGCCACTTGCCGCCGGTCTGACCGGTCGGCTGTAGGCTGGATGGCCGCCTCTGGCCTGGCGATCCAGAGCCGCCAGAGCCGCAACCGGTCAGACCGAGCCATGGGCGGTCTGACCGGCCGTTTGGCCTTCGGTCTGACCGGCCCTGTGGTCCCAGTGCATTTAATGCAGTCCAACGGCTAGTTTTTCAGCCGTTGCGAAGTAGTCCGGTCTGACCGGCCACACAATTGCGGTCTGACCGACAATACACAGAGTTGGTGGATTTCGTCCCCAATGGCTAGTTTTAGGGGTTTGGGGTATAAATACCCCCCATTTGTAGCAAGGGGGCTCTCTTGGCACTTGCTTCAATTGCATACATCCCTTGCACCTCTGTTACACATAGTTGAGCCTTTGTTCATCTTTTAGTGTGGTTTGAGAGTGGATTAGCCAAGAGTCAAGTGCTTTGGCTTTCTTGTTGAGTTAGTGTGGCACTTGATCATCTCCAAGCCGAGTCATCGCTTTTTACTCTTGGAGGTTGCCGCCTCCTAGACGGCTTGTGGAGGTGCTTGCCCGGTGACGTCTCCAAGGAGATTGTGGAGGAGGCACGGTGCCGATTGTGAGTGGTTTGGAGTTCACCACCTTCGGAGTGAAGAAAACACTACCCTAGTGATCGAGGCTTGGGTAGTCCTCTCTGTGGGCCGGCTCCCATCTTGCCCACCCCTTGACGAAGGGGGCGTGCGGTGGCTTCGTGGTTGAGCGGTGGAGTTGGTCTCGCCTCAACGGGGACATAGGAAACCGGCGAGTTTCCGAACCTCGGTAAAAAACTTCTTTGTCTCTTGTCCCTTTACTTATTGCATTTACTTTTGTGCATTTCACATTGCTAGAGACATACTTGAGCCACTATCATCCTAGGTTTGCAAAACATAACTTAGTTGCTTAGATAGACTTGTCCCTTACCGAGCCTAGCAACTTAGGTTAGTTTTGATTAAGTGTCATTTAGTTTTAATATCGCCTATTCACCCCCCCTCTAGTCGACATCTTTGATCCTACAAGTGGTATCAGAACTTGGTCTCTCTTGATTGGGCTTCACCGCCTAGAGAGAAAATGTCGAACGAGGTGAACCATGTAGGGAAGGCTCCCATGTTCAATAGCACAAATTATTCCACTTGGAAAATTAAAATGTCTACTCATCTTAAGGCTATGAGCTTTCATATTTGGAGCATTGTGGATGAAGGTTTTGCCATCACCGGTAGCCCCTTGACGGAAGTTGATCACCGCAACCTCTAACTCAACGCTCAAGCCATGAATGCATTGTTCAACTCTTTGAGCCAAGAGGAGTTTGATAGAGTGAGCAATCTTGAGACCGCATATGAGATATGGAACAAGTTGAGTGAGATTCATGAGGGCACTAGTGAGTACAAGGATGCTAAGCTTCACTTCCTCCAGATCCAATATGAGACTTTTGCTATGTTGCCTCATGAGAGTGTAAATGATATGTATGGGAGGTTAAATGTGATAGTCAATGATCTCAAGGGGCTTGGGGCAATCTACACCGACCTTGAGGTGGCTCAAAAGATGCTAAGGGCTCTACCGGACAAGTATGAGAACTTAGTCACCTTTCTCATCAACTCGGACATGTCAAGAATGACACCCGCTAGCCTCTTGGGCAAGATCAACACCAATGACATGTACAAGTTGAAAAAAAAAGGAGATGGAGGAAGCCTCACCGTAAGGGAAGACAAGTATTGCTCTTCAAGCCGAGGTGGAAGACAAGGGAAAGGCAAAAGCTAGTGAAGGCAATGATGACTTGGAGGAAGAGATTGCACTTCTTGCTAGGAGATTCAATGATCTTTTGGGAAGAAGAAAGGAGAGGAGAAATGGCTCTAACTCCAATAGAAGAAGAAATAGAAGACCCAACAAGACTCTCTCCAACTTGAGATGCTTTCAATGTGAAGAGAAATGACACTTTGCTTCCAAGTGTCCTTCAAAAGGTGATGATGGAGACAAGTCATCCAAGAAGAAAAGTGGAGGCTACAAGCTCATGAAAAAGCTTAAGAAGGAAGAAAAGATGATTGAAGCCTTCATTGGATAATGGGACTCAAATGTTGAGAGTACCGATTCTCAATCCGAGTCCGACAATGATAGTGATAATGATGGAGGTTCTAAGAAGAAGAACATGGCCGGAATTGCTATCAAGGAGGCTCCATCACTCTTCTCTCCATTTTGCCTCATGGCAAAGAGCTCCACCAAGGTAGCATCAAGTAGTGATAGTGAAAGTGATGATGATGTTGATGATGTTTCCTATGATGAGCTTGTGAGCATGTTTGAGGAGCTCCATATGTATAGTGAGAAGGAGATTGCCAAGTTCAAGGCTCTAAAAAAGTATCATACTTCTTTGGAGACCTTGTATGAGGAGCTAAAGACTTCTCATGAGAGACTCACCATTTCTCATGAGAAGCTTAAGGAAGCTCATGACACTCTTCTTACCACTACACAACATGGAGCTCACATTGATGTTGGCATATCTTGTGATTTGCTTGATGATAGTGTTTCTTGTCATATTGCTCATGTTGCATCATCTAGTATATCTACTTCTAGTGATGATCTTATAGATATGCCTAGCTCTAGCTCTTGTGCTTCTATTTGTGATGCCTCGCTTATTGTTGAGAACAATGAGCTTAAGGAGCAAGTGGCCAAGCTCAACAAAAGCTTGGAAAGGTGCTTCAAGGGTGAGAACACTCTTGACAAAATCTTGAGTGAGCAACGGTGCATCCTTAACAAGGAGGGACTTGGATTCATTTCAAAGAAGGGTAAGAAACCTTCTCACCGTGCTCCTCGTTTTGTCAAGAGCAATGGTAAGTATTGCCATAAGTGCCGTGAGGTTGGGCATATGGCTAATGATTGCACCGGTGGTAAGTCTCCTAAGACTTGCATATTCGATTCTCACTATATACTTAGGAAGGCTCATGATGGTACTATCTATGCTAGATATGTGGGTTCCCCTATACTTGGTGGTAAAAAGAATGCCATTTGGGTGCCCAAGGCTTTGGTCTCTAACCTTCAAGGACCCAAACAAGTTTGGGTATATAAAAGAGCTCGATCTTCTTTTGTAGGTGAACTACCACACCGGTGAAAGCCATTGGGTGCTTGATAGTGGATGCACTCAACACATGATCGGTGATAGGAGCATGTTCACCACATTTGAAGTAGGAAGCAAAAATCAAGAGAGAGTCACTTTTGGTGATAATAGCAAAGGAAAGGTAATTAGGTTAGGTAAAGTTGCTATCACCAATGATCTATCAATTACAAATATTTCTCTTGTTGAATCACTCAATTTCAATTTGCTTTCGGTTGCACAAATTTATGATCTTGATTTGTCATGTACCTTCAATTCTCAAGATGTGATTGTTACTGGCCTTCATGACAAATCTTGCATCTTCAAAGGCTTTCGTTATGAAAATTTTTATTTGGTTGATTTCAACTCTAGTGAAGCAAATTTGAAAACTTGTTTGGTTGCGAAAATTTCATTGGGTTGGCTTTGGCATAGGAGACTAGCCCATGTTGGTATGCATCAATTGAGAAACTTTCAAAACGTGATCTATTTGTGGGCTTGAAAGACGTGAAGTTTGAGAAGGACAAACTTTGTAGTGCTTGTCAAGCCGGCAAGCAAGTTGCATGCTCTCATCCTTCCAAAAGCATCATGTCTACATCTAGACCATTGGAACTCCTACATATGAATTTGTTTGGCCCAACAACCTATAAGAGCATTGGTGAAAATAGTCATTGTCTTGTCATTGTTGATGATTATTCTCGTTATACTTGGGTGTTCTTTTTGAATGACAAGTCTATTGTTGCTGAGCTTTTCAAAAAGTTTGCAAAAAGAGCCCAAAATGAATTTAACTGTACTCTAGTGAAAATAAGAAGTGACAATGGTTCAGAGTTTAAAAATACCAATATCGAGGACTATTGTGATGATCTTGGTATTAAACATGAGCTCTCCGCTACCTACTCACCTCAACAAAATGGTGTAGTGGAGAGGAAAAATCGCACATTGATTAATATGGCAAAGACTATGCTAGATTAATATGGTGTTTCCGATTCCTTTTGGGCGGAAGCCATAAACACCGCTTGCCATACAATAAATAGGCTTTATTTGCATCGTCTTTTGAAAAAGACTTCCTATGAGCTAATTGTTGGGAGGAAGTCAAATGTTGCCTATTTTCGTGTTTTTGGTTGCAAATGCTATATTTATTGAAAAGGTGTTAGACTAACCAAATTTGAAAGTTGGTGTGATGAAGGTTTTCTTCTAGGTTATGCCTCAAATAGCAAGGCATACCGGGTCTACAACAAGAACAAAGGTATTGTGGAAGAAATCGCCGATGCTCAATTTGATGAAACTAATGGCTCCTAAAAGGGGTACGAGAATTTGGATGATGTAGGTGATGAGGGCTTGATGAGGGCAATGAAGAACATGTCTATTGGAGACATCAAGCCCGTTGAAGTGGAAGACAAGCCTTCCACCTCCACTCAAGTTGAGGAAATTACTTTCACTACGCCAAGCCAAGCTCAAGTTGATGTGGAGGAGGACAAGGCACAAGATGTACCTATGCCGCCAAGAATTCATAATGCTCTCTCAAAGGATCACCCAATTGATCAAGTTTTGGGTGACATTAGTAAGGGTGTTCAAACTCGATCTCGTGTCGCTTCGATTTATGAGCATTACTCTTTTGTTTCTGGTTTTGAGCCAAAACATGTAGATGAAGCTCTTGGTGATCCGGATTGGATAAATGCTATGCATGAAGAGCTTAACAACTTTGCAAGAAACAAAGTGTGGACTTTGGTTGAAAGACCTAGAGACCACAATGTCATAGGGACAAAGTGGGTTTTTAGGAACAAGCAAGATGAGAACGGGTTGGTGATAAGGAACAAAGCAAGATTGGTGGCTTAAGGTTTCACACAAGTTGAAGGTTTGGATTTTGGTGAAACCTTTACCCCCGTGGCAAGGCTTGAAGCCATTCGCATCCTACTTGCTTTTACATCATGATTTGATATAAAGCTTTTTCAAATGGATGTGAAAAGTGCTTTTCTAAATGGTGAAATTGTGAAACTTGTCTTTGTTGAGCAACCACTCGGTTTTGAAGTTCCTAAAAATCCTAACCATGTTTACAAACTTTCAAAAGCTCTCTATGGCTTGAAACAAGCTCCTAGAGCTTGGTATGAAAAATTAAGAGATTTTCTTTTATCAAAGGGTTTCAAAATTGGTAAAGTTGACACAACTATTTTCACTAAAATCATTGGTGATGACTTCTTTGTGTGTCAAATTTATGTTGATGACATCATATTCGGTTGTACTAATGAAGATTTTTGCAAAGAATTTGGTGATATGATGTCTAGAGAATTTGAGGTGTTCATGATTGGAGAGTTGAGCTTCTTCCTTGGACTAGAAATCAAGCAACTCAAGGATGGGACCTTTGTGAGCCAAACCAAATACGTCAAGGACTTACTCAAGAGGTTTGGTTTGGAGGATGCAAAGCCCATCAAGACTCCAATGGCAACAAATGGCCACCTCGACCTTGATGAGGGAGGTAAACCGGTAGATTTAAAGCTTTATCACTCTATGATTGGTAGCTTACTTTATATTACCGCATCTAAGCCGGATATCATGTTTAGTGTTTGCATGTGTGCACAGTTTCAAGCCGCCCCCAAGGAGTGTCACTTAGTGGCCGTGAAAAGGATTCTTTGATATTTAAAGCATTCCTCAACTATTGGCTTGTGGTACCCAAAAGGTGCTAAGTTCAAGCTAGTTGGCTATTCCGATTTGGATTATGCCGGTTGCAAAGTGGATAGAAAGAGTACATCCGGTAGTTGCCAATTGCTTGGTAAATCCCTTGTGTCATGGTCATCCAAAAAACAAAACTCCGTAACCCTCTCTACTGCCGAGGCGGAATATGTTTCGGCGGGTAGTTGTTATGCCCAATTGCTTTGGATGAAACAAACCATGTTGGACTATGGCATTACCTTCACCAAAACCCCACTCCTATGTGACAATGATAGTGCCATAAAGATAGCAAACAACTCGATCCAACATTCTAGAACCAAGCATATTGACATTCGCCACCACTTCCTAAGAGACCATGTTGCCAAAAGTGACATAGTCATTAGCCACATAAGAACCGAAGATCAACTAGCCGACATCTTTACCAAGCCTCTTGATGAAACCCGTTTTTGTAAGTTGAGGAATGAGTTAAATGTCATAGAATTCTCAAATGTCACTTGAGATCATGCACCATGGTTGCTTTTTGTTAATATTGACTAGTCGCTTGCCTTTTTCTTGGGATTTATTGTTATTTGGCTCTTCTTTGCGAAAATGGAGCTTGTCACATTAAGGGGGAGTATTGCACTTCTACATGTGCTCTACTACTCCTTAGGTGTGAACCAATCAAATACAAGTGCTAGTAGAGTTTTCAAAATGCCCAAATCAACATTAGTCAAAATTTTTGGAAAATCAAAGTAATTTGAAAACTATCTCTTGGAAAAGGTTTGAAAAGGTTCCCTATATGTTTTCCAAGCCTCACATTGCAAAAAAAAAAGTTTGATTGAAAATGACCTTTTTGCCCTCTTTTGAAGAAACTAGATTCTTAGTTTTGGTCAAAATGAATTTTAACTCCAAAATGAGTTTGAGAAGGATTTTGAGAAAAGTGCCAAAACAAATTTGGTAGAGAAGACTTTTTCAAATGTTTTTGGTATTCAAATCTTATTCAAAAACCAAATACTTCAAAAATTGTTTGAAAATCAAGTTGGCCCAAAAACCCCTATAGACCATAATAGATCACCTCCTAGCACTTAAGTGAGTTAAGTTGCAAATCATCATAATTCTCAATTATTATGCATGGTTAGCAATATTCCAACTCATACATTTCAAATTGCTCCAAAAATTAAAATTTTATTGGATTTTATTGTGTGGGGGTGCCGGCTTGTGCAAGGGCTGTGCACAGCCGGCAGGGGGCCTGGCGGTCTGACCGGTGCTATATGCGCGGTCTGACCGGCCGGGTGAGGCGGTCTGACCGGCATCTAGCCGCCGGTCTGACCGGCCTGTCAGGTGGACCCATGGTTTTTACCCCTTTCTTCTTCTACCTGACCCCTTCTCTCTCCTTCTCATCCCCTCACTTCTCCTACCCGAAATAGAACCCTCTCTCTCTCCCCTCATGCCCTAGCCACCTCTCTCCACCAAATCCCTCCGGTTCAACCGTCAAAATCACTTCGGTCACACCGTAAGTGATTCTCCTCCGCTTCCTCTCTCTATTCCATGGATTATTTCGCGTTTTTGTTGATTTTGTGATCCATGGCATGGAACCCTAGGTGAAGGAAGAGGTGTCTTCGATTTGCACCAATAGAGAGTAGTTTCTTGGTGTAATTCAACTCCTTTCAACCGGTAATCACTCTCTTTCAATTTTATGCACATCAAATCAGTCTATTTCAATCTCTAGGGTTAGGGGTAGTTCCTTCCTCTATATCAATTTTTGATGAAATAGACCTATCCTTTGTTGTTCTTGCTCATTATCTTGTGCAAACATTGGTCCTAGCATGTTTTAGATACACTTGGTGTTTGTGGAAAGTTTGGGTGTTTGCGCTCCCTGCCATGGGCGGTCTGACCGGCCTGATGCCGTCGGTCTGACCGGCCGTCGTCCAGCGGTCTGACCGCCCCTAACAGGCAGTGAACACCTCTTCTTCCACATATTCAAGTGCTCTCTAAATAGTTGCTAATATCCTATTCTTTGCCCTTTTTGGATTCAGAGATGCCTTCTCGCACTCGCCATGGCCGTCAAGCTCTAGTGCTGCACCACCTCCTCCTCCTCATATGTTTGATCCAAATGCCTTCTTCAATCCTCAATATGCCTACTTTGGGATGCAACCTCATGAGTACTTCAACCCGGTGCTTGGGGCTATAAATACCCTAAGTGATAACATTTCAAGGTTAACCACCGGGCAAGAAGCCATGTATGAGGATGTGCAAAGTTTGAGAACGGATATTGGGGGATTGAATGCGACGGTTGGAAGGTTGAACACTCGAGTTGGTACTTTAGATCAACGAGTTCAAACCTTGGAGAACTCTCATGCCTATGTATTCTCTCGACGCCGTGGTCCCTCCGGTCCATCTCACTATCCCATTTCCCGTCCTCCTTCCCCTCCTCAAGAGTAAAGGTCTTTTTGGTTCTTGATGTCAAAAGGGGGAGAAGAATGTCCTCTAGGCTGTTTTTATATTTGGAATGAGATTAGTAGTAGTGAGGTTAGTTACCTCCTATCTAGTAGGCTAAGATGTTTGGGCTATATTATGTATGGGTATGGGCTATTACTCTATCTTGCGTGTTTTTATCGTTTTGTTTAACTCTTGTGAGATTTAGGCCCTTCGTGGTCTTGTAATAGCTTAGAGAATTCTTCTTGTGGATTGGATGATCCTTGGATGAACTCTATATGTTCTGATGGTTTTATGGACATCTTGTGATCTCTATGCTATGATGGATGATTATTGTCTTTATGATATTCTTTTGTGATCATCCTATGCTTGTATGAGATTTATGTGTGGTGTTCATTCAATCCTTGTTTTTATTTATGACTTGCTATGTTGAAATATGCAAAGTATAGTGTAAACTCCCTATGTCATTTGTTTGACCCTTGTGATTGTTATGCACTAGTTTAGGGGGAGCTTATACTATCCTTAGCTCATTTGTGTCCATATATTTCATGCCTATTATATATTGGTAGTGTTTGTCATCAATTACCAAAAAGGGAAAGATTGAAGCATCTAGACCCCGTTGTTAATTTTGGTAATTAATGACAAGCGCTAATTGTGGACTAACGATTCTTTTGAGTTACACATATTTGAGTTAGGGTTACTCAATATGAGTGCATGGATGATCATCGAGGACGTTTTTCGATGTTGCAAAGTGAAAGGATTGAAGACGGTAAAACTAGCGGTTTTATTTTAATTGATCGAGGAGTTTGGGCAATCAAATTTGGTAGAATTTATTTATAGCTTTGCCGTACTATCAAGGGGGGTAATGACCTAGTCAAAGAGATGATCAAAATGCCACATTAGGTCATTTGCACTTAAATCTTGGTTTGCTCTTTAATTTTCTCTTGTTGACTGTCCCTGGGCAGTCTGACCGAAGTGCTATATCCGGTCTGACCGTGCCTTTGCGCCGGTCTAACCGTGGCACACCAGCCGGTCTGACCGGCCCTTCTCGGTGGTTTGACCGGCCACTTGCCGCCGGTCTGACCGGTCGGCTGGAGGCTAGATGGCCGCCTCTGGCCTGGCGATCCAGAGCCGCCAGAGCCGCAACCGGTCAGACCGAGCCGATGGCAGTCTGACCGAGCCGTGGGCGGTTTGACCGGCCGTTTGGCCTTCGGTCTGATCGGCCCTGTGGTCCCAGTGCATTTAATGAAGTCCAATGGGTAGTTTTTCAGCCGTTGCGAAGTAGTCCGGTCTGATCGGCCACACAATTGCGGTCTGACCGGCAATACACAGAGTTGATGGATTTCGTCCCCAATGGCTAGTTTTAGGGGTTTGGGGTATAAATACCCCCCCATTTGTAGCAAGGGGGCTCTCTTGGCACTTGCTTCAATTGCATACATCCCTTGCACCTCTGTTACACATAGTTGAGCCTTTGTTCATCTTTTAGTGTGGTTTGAGAGTGGATTAGCCAAGAGTCAAGTGCTTTGGCTTTCTTGTTGAGTTAGTGTGGCACTTGATCATCTCCAAGCCGAGTCATCGCTTTTTACTCTTGGAGGTTGCCGCCTCCTAGACGGCTTGTGGAGGTGCTTGCCCGGTGACGTCTCCAAGGAGATTGTGGAGGAGGCACGGTGCCGATTGTGAGTGGTTTGGAGTTCACCACCTTCGGAGTGAAGAAAACACTACCCTAGTGATCGAGGCTTGGGTAGTCCTCTCCGTGGGCCAGCTCCCATCTTGCCCACCCCTTGACGAAGGGGGCGTGCGGTGGCTTCGTGGTTGAGCGGTGGAGTTGGTCTCGCCTCAACGGGGACATAGGAAACCGGCGAGTTTCCGAACCTCGGTAAAAAACTTCTTTGTCTCTTGTCCCTTTACTTATTGCATTTACTTTTGTGCATTTCACATTGCTAGAGACATACTTGAGCCACTATCATCCTAGGTTTGCAAAACATAACTTAGTTGCTTAGATAGACTTGTCCCTTACCGAGCCTAGCAACTTAGGTTAGTTTTGATTAAGTGTCATTTAGTTTTAATATCGCCTATTCACCCCCCCTCTAGTCGACATCTTTGATCCTACACCGCACCGAGGAGGAGAACCATGGTGGGGGAGCGGATCGCCGACCTCAGCCCACTGTGCGCCATCGCCGCCGCCGCCATCACCTTCGCATCACTGGCCCTTCGCACACATGGGCACCCATCTCGGGTAGACTTGGGATGTCAACTCATGGTGCACCGCCAACTTGACCTTCGTTGGAGCCATGCGCGGACTAGGCCCGCTGCGCACGGGCACGCCGTCGTCACCGCTCCGCCGAATCGCCGCCGCCGCCGCCTCCCTTGCTCACGCCGGAGAAATTAGGGGAAAAAAGGGAGAAATGGCCTAAGGTTAGGGTTTTTCAACAAGGGTGCGTTTTGTCGCAAGCTCACGAAATCTCAGTCGTCCAATCAAGATCCTACGGACATTGTCGAACGCGCTGGCTCACACCATCGCAAGCAATCCTGGCTGTTGATTATGATCCAACAGCACAGGCTAATGGGCCTGCGGACGGTAACTGGGCCGCACATGCTCGCCCGCGTATGGGAATCCTGGCTGTTGATTATGATCCAACAGCACAGGCTAATGGGCCTGCGGACGGTAACTGGGTCGCACATGCTCGCCCGCGTATGGGCAGCTCGCGTTTGCCCGTGGCTTGTTCAACTGCTCGCACGCGCTACGGGTCGCGCATGATAAAGGGCCTCCTCGCCTAACAGGGCGTGCTGACCGAGCCTCATGCATTATCGGGCCGACGCACGCTGTTTTGGGCCGCCGCCAGCTTTGTGGCCTTACTCATTTTCCCCTTATTTTTTCGCCCAAAAATCATTTAATATTTACAGAACTAAATTTTAATCACTTTGAGCCATCATTTTAAGATATAAAATTGTTGTAAATTTTGTATGTGCATTCTAATTTATTTCTATGTAAATGGAACCAATGGGAAGAACCTAAAAAAATAAGTAAGGCTTCCGATAAAAGTTTTCGTCCATCGTCCATCGCACGTGGAATCACCTTCGGTAATCAGTTATTTTTGGCAATAATAAGTTTTTTAGGTAATGACATCCGTTTCCTAATCTGTAAAGCTGTATAAAATTTAGAGATATTTGCGAGGTATGTATAAATTTGAGATTTTGTGCATGTGTTATAAATACACAAGCAATCTTAACCATCCATATTTGTTTAATATTCACCTGTTGCAACACACGAGCATATTTGCTAGTATAGATAAATTAGTGGATAACCCGTGGGTTACCTACTAATTTGACCTACAAGTAGGTTCACAGGTCGATTCACTTGCATTCCTTGGTGCGGCAAGCTGGGCCACGACGCGGGAACCCGCGAGTTACTCACCTATAACTAGGTTCACGGGTCGACCCACTTGCATCCCTAACCACAGAGTGTCGTGTTGATTTCCTAGCCATAGAGTGCCATGCTAATTTGTTGTTATCAAATTGGCCCCAAAATTACCGTCGGTATGGAAGATCTATACGTGGTAACCGAACATGGAAGGAACATCATGGAAGATCTAAACGTAATAATGATACTGAGACATAATATTTATTAATAAGGTTTAGCCAAAACCTACGTTCTCGACAAACTGATTACGAATGCTCCTTTTGGATATAATATAATTACAGCGTACCAGAGTTACGACGACCCTTGATCAGATAACACCAGTATCCGTTTCTTCTCATCTATACTAGGTCGTCATGCAGTCTATTTAAGAGAGAATCTAGACAAAGTTCAACTACTTTATGCTACACCTATTATAACTGCGAGTTCTAAACTATAACCGATTTTATACGAATATCCGACACAAACTCTAACATTTGTGAAGAGCGTAGCACCTTGCTTCTGCACACGCACGCATGGAACGAGGGAAGGGCAAGGCAGGCAAAGCCGAGTGCAAACTTGCAATAGACTTGCAGAACTGTATTCCACGGGCCAAACTGTATGGAGCTAGGCCCTCAAATCTGGCCCATCAAAACCCTTCCTGGCCTGCAAATTAACTGGGCCATTCCTTCCAAGTCCTTCCCGGCCCAAAGCCTCAAACTGCCTCAACCCAGACATTAACTAACCCGTCTACCCACGGGCGTCCGTCTCGCACCGCAAAGCCGAAAACCCCACTTCCCCAAGCATCGCCGGCTAGCCGCCATGGCACGCCGGCTGCTCCACCTCCGCGCCCACGCCTCCGGCTTGTCCCAGCGCTTCGCCCCCCGCCTCCTCCCCTCGCGCCCGTACATCTCCGACATGCGCCGCTCCGCCTTCTCCGACCGCCTCCTCCGCTCCCTCCGCTCCGAGATCTCCTCCTGCCGCGCGCCGTCGCCCCCGCCCTCCGCGGCGCCCTTCGCCGTCGACGACCGCCCGGGCGAGCAGTGGATCCGGCTGCGCCGCGCGTTCGATGATGACGACGAGGAGGTCAGGGTGGACGCCACCATGGTGGACGGCGCCACGGCGCCCACCCGCTCGGGGGAGGTCGCGGGTGCGTGGTCCGTCGCTGCCGGCTCGCAGCTCAGGATGCACATCAGCGTCAACGTCGAGGTCACCAAGGCCGCGCGGCCTAACCTGGCGCTCACCTTCGAGTGCTCGGCGTGGCCCGATGAGATGGAGGTGGAGAGGGTCTACCCCGTCCGCCGCGGCGGGCCGGCGGCGGTGCAGCAGTACATGGGCCGTCAGTTCAGGTGATCCTGCATTCTGAAATTTGCTTGAAATAACATGGCAATCTGCACGTTCATGCTGTTGCATCTGCTCCTTGATTTGTTGATAATCTTCGCGCTTGATGAATTATGACTGGACTACTTTAGTGGCCAAGTAACAACAGAATAGATTGAATGATTGATCTTTCTTTTTTTTTTGAGGGTAGATTGAATGGTTGATGTTGGGAGAGAGAATTTATACATGACGTTGGCCAAATTCAATTGTGTAGTAGGAGTAATAATAAGTTGTGCTCCTAGATTGCAGTTACAACTTGCTCCAAGAAAATAATTGGATAAAAAAAGGAATCGCTAAAAGAAGAGACTATGTATGCATCATAATGTCTTATAACTTAAGAATCAATAAACGAATTGAATCAAAAAAGGAATCACCATTCACCAAGAGACTAAGTATGTATCATAGACTCAATAGTGTCCGGAAAGAGGTGGTGATCTATTATTATTTTTTCTAAAAAAAAAGAGTGGCGTCTATTTTTATTTTTGCGAAACCTTTTCTTTTTATTGCAAACCACATGTACTAAGTATTATATAGACCAAGGATCTTACATTCCTAAGGTTCTTGTTTGCTACCCTAGGTACATCATATTTTGGTTTGTTCAAACAGGAGTACTGGGTTTAAACTATTGTTACAGTGGGCAAATCTTCTCTCTTGAACTCTTGCTGTCTTGAACTGGACATTGCTTACTAACCTGGATGTTCCAATAACAGTGAGTTGGATGAGGAGATGCAAAGCGCGGTACATGATTACTTGGAGCATCGAGGGGTGAACGATGAGCTTGCAGCATTCCTGCACTCATACATGGAAAACAAGGAGCAGACAGAACTTGTCCGGTGGTTCAAGAACGTGGAGTGCTTCATCAAAAAATAGACATCTACTAGACACTTTTGAGACAATATTAGTTGGTTTTTCTTTGCAACAATTACAACCCAGCGATCATTTTGGCACCAAATGTTCCCAGTGCCATAAGTATTTGTTGTTATTGTTGTCCTAGATACACGAAGGTTGTACCCTCCAGTTCAGGACGAATTGGTTCACTAATTTATCAAATGGTTTATACTCTACTGCGCTTCTCATCTTGAATATGGTACATTATGACAGTCGATGTTAAGCATGATACATGAATAAGTTACATTACGATTGTTCATGTTAGGCCCATTAAAACAGCACGCCTGCATTCCATTTCATTGCTCATAAATAATATTTCCAGATCAACGTCTCCATTAAGAAATTGCTCATGTTTCTTCATTTTTAAGAAAAAACACGAAATTTGTCCAAAAACTTCTTCAAAAACACAAAATTTGTCCAAACAATAGGGCACCAAATAGTACTATGTGCTGCTTGGATCGCTGGTAATGTCAGTTCTTGGTAACTAGGGTACCCCCAAAATATACTCCTGGTTGAGTATATTTGGAACTGAACTGAAGTACGGAACCATCCAAAGTTCCAAACTCTTTGGACAACGAAACCCACCATAATCAGCCTTTTACAGTCTAGATTCAATTTTCATAAACCTTTATACGGAAGAGGGGGAATACTTAAATCAATACCAGAAACTTATTTTTCTTTGTCACGGCTCACATGTACAAAAGGGGTTGAAGTAGCTCAATCAGAATGATAGTTAATGTAGCTAGAACAGCAGGTAAGATATAACATGGGGCGATATTGTACAAAGACGGCAAGCATGTATACTACTTTCCAAACAGACAACACTATAACGCCTTCATTTGGCAAGATTACTTTGACATCCAGTAGATAAAAATAAGAAATGCACAAACAGATGCAACAAGGGATAGAATAATGGTGTCCATCGATTTCTTTCTTTTGATGGATGAAAGAATTTGATTAATCTGTCAAAAGGGTATAAAAGATGTTAGATACTCAGATGTACACAACGTTAGAATGGGTTGTTTGATAGCAACTAAAAAGGGTATCAGGGTATACCGTAGGGAGCCGACTGCTAACATTGCTTATCTTTGTAGTAATACCACCAAATGTTGATCGTTGCAACATAAGTGTGCCTAATGTAGCTTGAGCTTGTGATATCACATTATCCATCTGTAACACCATTTCAATGTTTATAGTTTCAAATGAGAATGGTCTAGTTGCCAGAATATATAAACAGGAAGAGAAACTAAATCCTGAACCATTAATAGAACTTTTCCCACATACACCTGCATGAAAAGAAACTTACATAGAAGTATCGACATGCAAGCCTAAGATAGTTGAGTGCAGAATGTCTAGGAAACACTATGTTAAGCATTGAGATAGAAGGATATGGCCAAAACAGTGTCAATTGACAAATGGAAATGTGGTGACAAGGAATTGGCAGGCCCTAAAAAGGATTTATGTTCCATGCACTCCATAATCTTCGAGACCCCAGGTGGGTGCTATGCTGGGGGAAGTGGGCAAAGCATAATATGAATGCAATCATCAAGCGGTGGTGCAAAAAGGGAAAAAAGAGGTTCAACTAAACTTCCAAGTCCCAAATTATCCTTGTGCCAGTGTAGTAGTGCAATGGATTAAAATACTGATTTAAGCCATTTACATTCTTCTCCAACCTTTTAGCCAGCTTTAAGATCGCTGTCTTGAAAGTGGAAACATTTTTTTCAGACCATAATAACCATTTCACATATATTTTTTATTAATCCATCATTTTGGTTTTATTTCATTACCTTCAAGGGTAGGTTCCCCTCTTATAGGTCAATATTATCATAAATGCAATTTCTAGTTGAGGTTTACCTGGTACTCATTTGACTTGATCAGGAATGTTGTAAAGAGAAGGCACTAAAACAAAGAACAAGAGCATGAGGTGAGTTAGTGCTAGAGTAAACCAGCCATACCTGCCCAGTACTCCTGCTGATCACAGCTTGTTCTTTGAGCAGAGCTTGATCAGAGGAGTCAGCACCCTCTTCAACATCAAACTTTGCTCTGTCAAAATCTCTCAAGTCAAGAAGAGAAGCATGTTGTTGCTTTGCTCTAAGGCTTGATCGGAGGCGATAGAATTCCTGCATTCAATTGTAGCAACATTAGGAATCTGAAAGTATCGTTATCATGTATTCGTAAAGTTTTGCTCCACTGAGCATCAGAAAAACCTGTTGTGCTTTTAAGATTAAGTAAAGCAATTCTCATGAAGAAGGCAAGTTAAAAGAAGCTTGCCTGAAGCTTATTGCAAATGGAGCTAATCACAATTGCTAGGAACTAAAAAGAGGTGAAGGAAACAACTGTAACCTGTGTAAGATCTTGCAATATCTCCATATGGCGAGTCAATGTATGAGAAAGGACTTCTGAGCCTCCTGATGATACCCATGTCTGCATTTGAGAATTTACTTGCTGAAGTTGCTTCAGTGATCTTTCTATATCGGACTCGATATCATTCTCAGAACCATCAGATTTCATGGAAATCAATTTACGGTAAGCACTCATTTGGTCATCTAACTGAGCTTCGAGCCTCCTTGCCTTCAATGAAACAAAAGGCACTTTAAACATCGCAAATAATTAAAGTAAACAAGTAATGCACAAAAAAAAATCTCAACTATCTTTTTAACACATAAAACCAAAATCCAATAGTTTCAGCAAATGAAATTGAAGCAAGCAAGGGAATGCATCAGATGATTTTTTTTCCCTCTTAAAGTGGAAGAAATGGAGAATAAAATGGTGAGGTTTAATAACAAGCAACAAAGCTACCAGTGCCAATGTCCCAAGATAACTGCTCCAATGCGTAGATCTGACAGACACGTTTCATTCGGTTTTCAGTTATGCAGTCAGTATTGCAAGTTTACCTTTCTTTTTCCATTTTCGAGCATGATTCATGGCATCTATATGCGAAAAAAGAAGGGTTTGGTAATGTGGTATGAACTCTTTCCTAACACAGGCTTGTATTGGGCCGTCACTCGTTTACTTTGTGCAGAAACATCCAGTGTAAAGTCAGAATACCAAAATGACGCTCATCCCGCATGCATCATCCATGTCAACAAATGCCAAACACCCAACAGCCAAGTCATCCAAAACTCCATTGGCTCCATGTGCAGTCTAAGCTTAGCCGTTTCGAATTTTGGTTGCATCACACACCAATGATACTCAACACAGTAATTAGAAACTACAAAAGGATGCCAACTTCATAGGCTGCAGCAACTAGTCGCGCAATGCACTTGGCAACACTAGACAGACAGTGAAATACATGCCACAAGTACACCTCAACATGGAGCTTGTACGAATTACAGCAATGTTTCGCTCCGGCGACCATCTAGATCACGCCTCCTGCTCTAAGCCTCCACAGGAAGGAGCAAATTGGCAAATCCCCATGAGCCGGCCTCTCTTCAGTGGGAAATTCTCGCCCCCGCACCAGTCGAATTCGCAGATAAACTAGAGAGAGTACAACTCCGAGGCCAACCAACACCCCCAGTCCCCAGAAGCCCAAACGTAACACGCAACTGCGACGACCAGCCAGATCTCGAGCGTCACCGAGCGGGCAATCGGAGTCAGCGAGCCACGGGTGGGGAGGTCAGGTCGACGAGAGCCGAGACGGTAGAGAGAGAGAGAGAGAGAGAGAGAGAGAGGCGGGTTGGTTAGGGGGTGGGGGGAGTTGACGGCTCACCTGCTTGCGGAGGGCGTCCCAGGAAGACGCCTCCATGGCGGCGGCGGCGGCGGCCGACGAGGCGCAGCGCGGCGCGCGGGGGATCTCGGTGGGAGAGCTTGGGTTTGGCTGCTGGATCTCTCCCCTGTCGGGGCGCGCGGCGCGGAGGTGGGGAGAGTATCGGAGAGAGTAGTAGTAAGTAGGACGCAACGCAGAGGGGACGACGAAACAGGAGCGGTGGTTGGGTTGGGGAGTTGGACGAAGACGACGATGGACGAGCAGAGCAATTCGGAGAATTTTTATCATTTTTGATTTTTATTTTTTAAAGATTTACAAAAATAATTTTAGGTTTCGAAATATTGCAAAAATAATCTCCTCTCGCCCTCTGGGAGGGCGATTTTTCCGACGTGGCAGACGGCCGTTGGGCGTCGTCTGCCGCGTCGCGGCTTTTTTGCAAAAAAGTCCCTTGCCGTCCTCGGCAAGGGCGTTTTTTTACTGTAGCATTATTTTCGGACAACTCCGAAAATTTCCAGAACGCACAACTTGGTTCTGTAATTTTTCGGAAGTTTCGAAAATTATTTTCGGACAACTCCGAAAATTTCCAGAACGCACAACTTGGTTCTGTAATTTTTCGGAAGTTCCGAAAATTATTTTCGGACAACTTCGAAAATTTCCAGAATGCAGAAATTGAGAAAAAACATTTTCGGATTAATTAATATTCAAAATTACAAATATAATATATTTCAGTAGATTTTCAAACTTTGTTCCTCTTGATACCCCTGGGAATTATTATGTATTATTTTATTACATTTGTATAATAATGTATCTGTTGCTAAATATGTAAAGATCATTAGATCCGATGTAATTATTGTTTATGCTAAAATAATATTTTTTGTTGCAATGAACTGATTATTTCATATCATCTCGCTAAGATTTTTAAAGTTGCCCTAATTTTTTTCCCATTGCAACGCATGGGCATCCAACTAGTTTTTTATAAACTTGATTATGCTATATTTTTTTATAAACTTGATTAAACTTTTAAAAAAATTGATTGAAAAAAATCAAAACGACTTATAATATGAAACATGCAACAGATAAATTGTAGTATGTTTTATAAGAAAACAAATTTCCTTGCAATTTGCTACTGGCCTATCGATGCCTTTCGATTTCATACTATATTCTGACAGATCAACACCATCTCGACCATATCTAACGTTGCCTTCACCGTGAACTATCTGAAATATGACCTTGCTTGCCATTATGCCTGATAAACAGTGCACAAATGAGTTTATTTCATACTACGAATATGTTGCCGAGATCATTCTGTGCCTAAGTTAAATTCTATAACATTATGTTCTCTGTTCTAGATTTTAAAATATACCGAATTGATTTTTTCATCTAGATGTACCGCCAATCGTACTTATTTTGTATATTTATTCATCCAAATCGGTCAAATTACCTAAAATAAATCATGTCGTAATTCATAAATCAATAACTAAGTGCTACACATCCATTCAAATATTAAACAAAATTCTACGCAAAGAAATGTATACATACATAAGGACATATCCTACATATGTTCATTTAAATCGGTTTGTGCTAGGTCAAATTGACTAAAATAAATCATGCCCTAATTTTTAAATACAGATTATAGTGGTACACAACTATTTAAATAACATACACATAGATCAGAATGTATTCTACGTAGGTTCGTCTAAATCGGTATGTCCTAGGTCAAACTCCCTAAATTAAATCGTGCCCTAATTTATAAATCAATATCTTACTACTAAACAACTATTCAAATATTCAAAAAAAATTCTTTTCTTATAATATTCTACACAAAATAAATAACACAAACATATATACATCGAGATATTGTACTAACCTGCGATCGAGTACGCACACCGACAGGGCTTCGTCGCTCTCCTTCTTCTTCCTTACCCCTCCCTCTATTTTTTTCCTCGAGTTTCGACGGCTGCAAATGACGGCCGCGGAGTTCGAATGGCATTTTATAGGAGGAGGGCAAAAATCGCCCTCTGTAAGGGCGGCAAGGGGGCCGCCTGCAAAATTGCCAGGGTGGCCGCCCTTTTGCAGGCGGCCCCCTATGCTACAGTAAAAAACGCCCTTGCCGAGGGCGGCAAGGGACTTTTTTACAAAAAAAAACCGCGACGCGGCAGACGGCGCCTAACGGCCGTCTGCCACGTCCGAAAAATCGCTCTCTGGAAGGGCGATTTTTAAAACTCGTCCTTCCAGAGGGCGAGAGGAGATTATTTTTGCAATATTTCGAAACCTAAAATTATTTTTACAAATCTTTAAAAAATAAAAATCAAAAATGATAAAAATTCGCAATTCGGGTGCCGAACTGGGCCGAGAGGTGCCGAATTCGGGCGCCCGAGCCGCTCGTGCGCCAACAATCTCCCAAGTGGACTGCAGTAAACTCGTTTTTTTTTTGTCTATTTGTCAAAGTCAGAAGGGGATCTGGGAATGGATAGATTTCAGACACATAAAATTCTCAAACTTTCCATTTGAGTTTACTGCCTACATAGACATGAAAGTCCGTGCATTTCATCTTTTCCGACGATAACACAAATAGTAAAAGACTGTTTTTTATTTTTATAGGGTGGTTTGAAGGTGACGAACAATGACGATACAGCGGCGGCGACGGCACCAGCATCGGAGCTATGGGCGAGGAGAGCCAACGGTGGACAAGGTTAACAACAAGGGGGTGAGGAGACCAACTAGTTAGAAGGAGAAGAAAAATAGCAACACAGATCACCAAAGACATGGAAGGCAAGGTAAGATCGGACATCTAACCGATAAAGGATAGAAAAGAGCATCACGGGAAATGATGAGGTGAAAAAAGGGAGGGGCAATGAATCAAAACATTATTTAAAGATTGTGCATCGATATTTCAAACCACGTAATTTATTAGTTATCAACTTCTATATCATCCTTCCATACAGTGGCGGATTCACCGCCCAGTTAGGGCGGGCAGTTGCTCAGGCTACGTGAGCGTAAACAATTAAGCTGGACTGATTTCTCTATGATAAAATTCCTTGATGTAATAACTTCCTAGGCAAACCTAGTAGATTAGACCTTTAATTACTCTAGTTGGGCTGTACAATCAGCAAGCCTTGCAGCCTTGTAGCACGCAATTGAGCGTACTAGTCACCAGTTGCCAATTTGCATTTATCACAATAGATAACGTGACACACCCAAGCTTATATGAATTATCTGTTTATAATAAAATTGTCTTGTTTTTCAACTATTAAAAATTTACATGTATAATGAACTAACAGAATTGTTTTGTCTTTAATTAGTAGTAAAATGAGTGTATAGACAACATATGTGGATAGCGGTTTTGGTTAGGCTTGCCCAGGCTTCACGAAATTTTTTTGCTCCGCCACTGCTTTCATGTATCTATTGTCATCTACACCAAACTACGCAACATCTTCTTACTAAGATCAATGTTGAAATCGTATCGTTTGACATTCTGTCAATCCAATCCATCCATTCTAAATCAATGGATATAGATCAATTTTCTTATGACTAATCAGCAGATTGTTAGTTAATGAGTGAAAGCGAGAAAACCATTCCTCTATGGTCCTCCGTTGGCACTAAAGCAATACGCCCATCTCTATTAGGCCAGCAACTTCTTAGGATCATGTCGTTAGTCGTTAGTAAGAGTGTCATGCTTTGAAGAAAAGAAATATTAAGACTCGGGATTATCTCCTCATGGAGGGTTGCAGCACAAGAAAACCAATGCACATGATTCACTTTTTCAACAGAACCATATGTCAATATTAAAATAGCTACATCAACATGTAATTAAAACCTAAATGTTTTTAGGAGTAAAACCTAAATATTGTTATACGCTAGCTATATTAATTCTTTTACGATTCAGTTATGTTTGTATCCTTGAGCTTTGTGTCGAAGGGTTATACCCGCAGACAGTATTTGTAGAGTATGAGAATCGTTAGAACCAGGGTATATGCGAGATTGAGGTAAAAGAGACGGAAGACATGATTTTTATACAGGTTTGGACCCCTTAACTGGCAGGTAATAGTCATACTCTTGTTGACCAAAGCCAGTGTTGTCTTTATATATTGATATCACACGAGTACAATATTTGGGATGATCTAATCTCATCGACGTCGGCTTGACAATATGGAGCTTTCACACGTAGTCAACGGTTAGTGTAGTCTTATTTCTCGAATATGAACTCGGCGAGATTGGAGATAGCTGTAGATCCCTCATGTCGACCTTTGAGGCTTTATATTGGGTCTGTCTAGGCTTGTATTCTAACTTCGCCTCTCCCCTCTCCTCCTAGAGGGTTTTGTATTTATACCCTCGGATGTTCGTTTGTTCAAGTAGAACTAGGAAGATAAGTATAGATACGATCTGAGTAGTCCTTGTAGTGTCCGAGTAGGACTCCATTTCTTCTTTCTTATCCGAAACACTTTCTATTCTGGAAAGATAATTATCTACTTTCGCCGTATTTCCTTAACCAAATGATATCTTCTGTCAGTATAAAGGATAAGGCATACCTACTATATACGGGTTAATAAAATACAGTAAAACCATATACCCGATAGTATACGAGAAAGTATCCTTTAATAAAGGAAGTACGGTCAAAAGGGAAAGAAATTATCTTCCTCGAATAGAAGGTGTCTGAGTCCTAGTCGGGGAAGATAAGGTCTCCTTAGACCCGTATTCTATTCTGCCTCTCTGAGTTCTACTTGGAGAAAAATAAAATCTTTACTATTTTAAAGGAGGTCCCTGTGTTCAAATCGGGGCATCGAGTTACAAGCCATAGCCAAACCCACGCCCAGAAGTAATCCGGAGGAAGTCAGCACTGTATTCGCTGAATAGATCTCGTCAGGCCGTTCTTAGTAGTCTCTAATCGGCGGATTCATTCAGGTTTTTTACTTTCCCATTGTAATCTGAGCGACAGTCTAATCTGTAATCCATATAAACTGGAGTAGGGTTATTACTCATCTCGAGGCCCCGAACTAGTATAAATCTTTGTCCCCTGTCTGCTTGATCGATTCTCATGAATACCCGGGTTCCAACGATTCCCATACTTTATAAATACTGTGGTCGGTGTATAGCCCACCGACAGTGGCGCGTCAGGTAGGGGACTTGGTGCTTCAAGGTTACGATGAGATGAGTTCAAGAGCAGAATTCTCTGACGAGGGCTTCTACGACCAACCTGGCCTAGAAGATCCAACCCAACCAGCCTTCACCATGGTACAAGTTGGTTCCATCGTCTTCCCAGTCTTTGTTACCGTACCGATCTCGGCCTCCTTAACTCATGCCAAGAGCGAGGCCATGACAATGGCACAAGCATCTCTTTCAACGGCCGCCTCTCCGGTTCGTTTCGAGAACGAGGCATTGAAATCTCGATTCATCGACAAAATGCCTAAAGCAGCCCAATCTTCGGCTTCGGGCGGCAAGCGTGTGCTGACAAGGAAGTCTACCGACAAAGATAGTGCATGGTGTCCGATCCACAAGACTTCTAGTTATCCATTGGCTAGATGCTGTGTCATAATTCGAGTGAAAGCTGAAGTCGATGCTTGCGAGGAGCGAGGGATTTAGTGTGTTTCTCCATATAAGGTGTGGTGCCCAATCCACAAGAGCAATAGTGTCACGCCCAGAAATTCGCTAACCCGAATTCCAAGCAGGATGTGTATTAAATCCCCGTCCAGGACCGGCCAAGGTACACAAACGACAAAGTTGACATACAGATCCACGTCTTACAAACACCATAGAAATCTCTTACAAAAATACAGCGGAAAAAGAAAAACAAGCTGTTCTAGTTAACTAGATGCTCGCAGTGTGGCAACTCCATTCCACGGGCATCCTTGACGGCAACCACAAGCCTACTTCTCTGAGTAGCCTCTATCTGACACGTACTTCAACTCTGATGTGGGGGGAAAATGAAGCAAGACTGAGTACTACCCACCGTACTCAACAAGTCATACCGAAAAGGGAGTAATGATGCAAGTAATAGCAAAGGAGGCTGAAGGTTGGACTCGGTCCACTGGCCGGCGAGCGGGCGGCAAACCACATGGCGCTGACGTGGTGCCGACATGGCGGCCCCACGGCAAGTGCGGAGGGGCGGCGCGACTCCACGCGGTGCTCGCGTGGCACCGACGCGGCGGCCAGCCGCGACCACAGCGCAGCCATGGCGCGGCGGCGCACGCGGGCAGCCGGCGCAAGTGGCGCAGGCGGCAGCGGGCGTGGGCGGCGGCCGGATGCGGCGGGCGGGCGCGCGTGAGCGGCAGCCGAGCGAGGCGGTGAGCTAGCGGCACCGAGAGGAGATAGAGGGCGGGGGTGGGTGATCACCTAAGAGGAGGAAGATGACGGCGGCAGTGGCGCTAGGGTGCACGGGAGGCAGCGGAGTTAGGGGAAAAAGAGAGAGGGGAGCGCGGGGAGGAAGATTTATAGGGGTTCGGGGGCTAGGGTTAGGCCGACTGCTCCGAATTTCTCGCCGGAGTTTGGAGGGGAGAGAGGAGAGAGGGCCGCGATTCGGTTGTGAATCCCAGGCTCTACGACGCGGGGGAGAGAGCGTGGAGTGGGGGGAACAGGTGCGGGCGGCGCGGGCGTCTCGGGGAGGTGGGTGGCAGCGGTTGTGGAGGCGTGTACAGCGTGGGAGATGCGGGCGGTGTGGGCGGTGGCGGCCGGCTGCGTGGGAGACGGCCCGGGCGAGCGGCCCCACCTGTCGGCGACCTGAGAGGGAGAGGGAGGCAGGGTGGACTTCGTGGCAGCTCGGGCCGCGGCCCTGGGCCGGCCCGGGATTGAGAGGAGGGGGCGGCGGGGCGATGCGGGCGGCCTTAGGCCGGCCCGGGAGGGGGAGGAAGATGGGCCGACGGCCCGAAAAAGGGAAAAAAGAAAACGAAAAAGGAAAAAGAATTTCCCAGGGATTTAATTATTGCGGTGAAGGTTTTTAATTGATTAAAATTATTTCTACGGCTCTGAAAATTCCACTAAAAATCCTGTTAATGTATTTTAACATGGGGAAATCAAGAAAAATTCCACCATGCCATTTCTACTTGATTAAATATATTTTTAAATTAGAATTTTGCTCTAGGTTAAAAAGGAAAATTTATTTTAAGCGATTTATTTCACGAATTTTAACCTGGAAAGCAAACTTCGGGGTGTGACAAATAGTCACCCCACTGACTAGCTAGAAGACGTTCTTGAAGCTCTCGGAACCAATTACCCGACTTGTAGGTTGCCCAATCCACGCTCGTAGAGATCGATCTCATACGACGTCTGTGGACGACAGCCTTTCAGATCGCATGGTGGGCTTCATCGGAATCGATCCCGATGAACCAACTGTTCTTCATAGCCTGGATGATATGGAATCCTTCGATTCAAGCTCTCCACGCGATATAAACATGGTTGACATTGAGGTCAAGGAAAGAGGTGCGGATGACCGGACACCACGGGGTTCTACAGAGGAAGGCGAGTTCGTTCAATCTCGAGACGCAGCCCCTTCTCAATCAGAACTTGTCCGTACTTTCGTCGAGCACTTTACCATCGTCAATAACCTGCTTCAACAACCTCCTTTTGATCCAACAACCCACCCGGAAGCGGACGCGTGGAGTCCACTATCACCAATCTCGACTCTGCTTTTGCTGCGACGATCGGTCCACCACCTCCAGATGTTCTCCCTCAGGTTGACGAGGTTGCTGAGAACGTGGGCATGGCCAACGCCCCTCGAAACTGTGAACCTCGCATCCCCGAGAATGTCTCGCCACAATAGCGAGCTCAACTGGCGCCTCCATGACAAGATGCTCGCGATCTCAATGAACAACTAAACGGCCGAAGGCAACAACAACAAGATCAGCGTGATGACGGACGTCGACAACCCCAAGATCATCAGCATAGGGGCAATCGTCGGGATGACAACCGAGATCGCAACCAAGCTCGTGGTCACCAGGATATGAGGTGGTTCGCGCGGCCACCGTGGTCGCCAACCACCTTTCCTACTTGGAGGCGGATGTAGAGCCTTTAAGACTTCCCTTCGAGAAGTAAATTGACCCCCAGAATTCTGTCCCACAGCAGTAGAGAGGTACGATGGGAGCAGAAATCTAGAGGAGTTCTTACACGTCTACTCTAATGTTCTAGATGCCATCGATGCAGACGACAATGCACTCGCAAATTCTTTGTCATCAGCATTGAAAGGATCTGCTCGGTCGTGGCTCATTCATTTTTCCATAAATTCGATATCTTCTTGGGCAAATCTTTGGAAACAATTCGTCGCGAATTATCAAGGCACCTACAAGAGACACGCGGTCGAGGACGATCTACTCGCCCTCACATAGAAGCCTGGTGAAACCCTCCGAGACTTTATTCGATGCTTGAATGAGTGTTGGAACACAATCCTTGGGATCACCGATGCATCCGTGATACGGGCCTTCAAATCTGGTGTCCGAGATCGCTACACGATTCAAGAACTGGCAACAAGGCGAGTGTCGTCCATCATGAAACAATTCGAAATCATTGATAGGTGTGCCTATGCAGACGAGTCCATCCGAAGGAACGATGGGAAGGAGAAAGCGGTGGAAGAGAAGCAACCAACCAAAAAAGAGAACCAAAAACCAAGTTGCAAACCCGGTCGCAAGAAAGGAGGAAACAGAAAGGCACAATCGGAGGTTCTTGTCGCGGAACAAGATAAACACGCTCCCCAACGACCTCCTCCTCAAGATGACGCCCCAGTAAGACAATGGTGTCCGGTGCAAAAGACTAGTGCTCACACTTTCGAGGAGTGCAATGTATTCCAGAAGGCCATGGCTAGGAAGTTAGCCCAAGAAAAGGGAAAAATGGTTCACGTGGTAGAGAAGGATGATCATAACCCTCCGTTTGACAACGAACCCAACTTCCTCGACTTCATCAATTTCGGCCAATATGTGGCCCACATCTTTGACAACTCAACCTCTTATTCTTAAAAAAGGGAATACAAGAAGGTAGAACGCGAGGTGTGCTCCACAACACAGGGAACGGTGTCTAAAATAAAGTGATCAGATCAGAAGATCGAGTTCTCCGACGCCAACCACCCAACCCTAATGACAGCCCCTGGACGATATCCGATATTAGTCGAGCCTACTATCCGGAACGTTAAAGGTTCCCAAGTTCTCATCAACGGCTGCAGCTCCATCAATCTCCTTTTCGCCAGCATGCTCGACGCAATGGGGATCCCGAGAAGCGAGCTCATCCCCTCAGAACAACCCTTCCACATCATTACCCCAGAGTCATTGTCAAGGCCTATAGGAAAGATCACGTTGCCGGTAACATTTGGCGAAGCTGAGAACTTTCGAACAGAGTAGATCATGTTCGACGTAGCCGAGTTTGACACCACCTACAACGCTATTCTCTGAAGGACAGCACTCGCAAAGTTCATGGCAAGTCGCACTATGCCTATCAGCTGATCAAGATACCAGGACCCAAAGGGATAATCACGATACGGGAGAACGCAAAGATGGTCGTGTAGTGCGACAAAAGGAGCCTCGACATGATTGAGCAAGCTCCTACCACGCCCGCCCCAACTGAACCTCTTCGGAAAGTGACCAAATCCAATGCAGCACCCAAACCAGACAAGGCTATAAAGATAATCCCGCTGTCCAGTAGCACCCCCAACAAGACGATCAAGATCTGGCCAGGCTCGACAGTAAATAGGAACTCGATCTCATCACCTTCCTCCGCGACAATGTAGACGTGTTCGCTTGGCAATCGTCCAACATGCCCGGTGTCACCAGGGAGGTGATTGAGCACAAACTAATGGTCTATCTCGATGCAAAACCCGTCAAGCAAAAATTATGTCGTTTTGCTCCAGACTGCCAAGAGGCTATACGAGAAGAACTCAACAAACTTCTCAAAGCTAGTTTCATCACAGAAGTCCTTCATTTAGAATGGCTCGCAAATCTAGTCATGGTGCGCAAGGCCAACGGCAAGTGGAGGATGTGCGTAGACTTCACCGATCTCAACAAGGCATGCCCGAAGGACTAATTCCCCCTTCCACGCATCGACCAACTGATAGACTCTACAGTCGGACGTGAGTTGTTGAGTTTTTTCGACACCTATTTTGGGTACCATCAAATCAGCATGGCTAAGAAAGACGAGGAGAAGACGACCTTCATCATGCCCTTCGATGCATTCTGCTATGTCAAGATGCCCTTCGACCTAGTTAGCATCGGGTCCACATACCAGCGCGAGATTCAGAGGGCTCTTCGATCTCAACTCGGCAACAACGTCGAGGCCTACGTCGACGACATCGTAGTCAAAACAAAGATGCAAGATTGCCTCATCGATAACCTACGGAAAACGTTCAACAATCTTCGACGATACTAGCTCAAGTTGAACCTGGAGAAGTGCACATTCGGAGTACCATCGGGCACATTGCTCGGCTTCCTCGTCTCCGGGCGAGGTAGCAAAGCAAACCCGGATAAAATCAAGGCCATCGAGAACATGAAGTCACCGATAAGGCCCAAAGAAGTTCAAAAGCTTATAAAATGTATGGCAGCCCTCAGTCGATTCGTGGCAAGGATAGGAGAACGAGGACTACCCTTCTTCAACCTTCTGAAGAAACAAGACAAGTTTGAGTGGACATCTGAGGTTGAGGAGGCGTTCTCCGCACTCAAGCGTTACCTCGCTAATCCACTTGTCCTCGTCACCCCACAACCATAGGACGAGCTCTTCCTCTACATTGTCGTAACACCGTACTCCGTAAGCACGGTCATCGTTGTCGAACGCGAGAAGATACAACGCCCAGTCTATTATGTCAGTGAAGTATTGCACGACACCAAGACTAGATATCCTCAGATCCAGAAGCTCCTCTACGTCGTGGTCATGACATCTCGAAAGCTGCGCCACTAAGGTCATGGTCGTTTCCTTGTACCCCCTTGGTGAGGTTGTCAGAAACAAAGAAGTCGTAGGATGCATTGCCAAATGGGTCATCGAGCTCAACCAATTCGATGTCCACTTCATCCCATGAACAGCCATCAAGTCCCAGGTACTCACAGATTTTGTCGCCGACTGGACGGTCCCTGAGGACGGCAAAGTCGATCGAACGAACAACAAGCGATGGACAATGGCCTTCGACGAAGATTTCAATAGCGAGGGAGCGGGAGCTGGATTTGTTCTAACTTCACCAACCGGATATCAATTTTGATACGCCGTGCAACTAAACTCCCGGGCAACCAACAATGTTGCCGAGTACGAAGGACTTCTCGCCGGTCTAAGAGTTATTGTATCATTAGGGGTCAAGCGACTAATTGTGAAAGGAGATTCAGAAATAGTCACTAACAAGTGCATAAGGACTACAAGTGCTCTAACTCTGAGTTGTCCAAATATCTCGCCGAAGTCAGAAAACTGGAACAAAAATTCAATGGATTTGAGGTACGCCACATCTATTGAAAAGACAATGCCGATGCTAACAACCTCGCCCACCGAACTTCCAAAAGAGAACCAATGGAAGTTGGTACATTCCTTGAAGTGCTAACCAATCCCTCAGTTAAGAGCTCACCAAACAACGACATCTATAGCATCACCGACGTTGGCTTGGGGGCTACTACTCAGAACGATAAGCTTGTCGCAGACATCGAGACGACTACGGATTGGCGCACACCACTCATCGAATTTCTCAACACCGACAAGCTGTCGTTCGATGACATGAAAACGGAGAAACTCTCCCGACAAGCCAAGGCCTATTGTATGATCGAGGACGATCTATATAATAAAGCCGCCAACAGAGTACTGCTGAAGTGTATCATGTCCGACGATGGTAAGGAGCTACTGCTCGACATCCACGAAGGAATCAGTGGATCACACGCCGAAACAAGAACATTGGTCGGCAAGGCCTTCCGACAAGATTTTTACTGGCCATCGGCTCTTTAAGATGCCTCCGACATGGTACAATGGTGCGAGGCTTTCAGTTCCACAGCAAGCACACCAAGTTATCAGCTCAAACCCTCCAAACCATCCCTTTGTCTTGGCCGTTCTCATGTTGAGGGCTCGACATCCTCGGACCCTTCCCAAGAGGACAAGACGGCTATAAATTCTTATTCATGGCTATCGATAAATTCACTAAATGGATTGAAACGGAGCCAACAAGAGAAATCAGAGCCGAGCACACAATCAAGTTTATCAAAGGGATATTTTGTCGATATGGGCTTCCAAATTGGATATTGACAGACAACGGCTCCTAGTTCATGAGTGCCACCTTCCAGGACTACTGCTCGAAATACGGGGTCCAGATTTGCTTTGCTCAGTGTCTCATCCTCAAAGCAACAGACAAGTCAAGCGGGCAAACGGAATCGTGCTCTAAGGGATCAAAACACGTGTATACGATAGGCTTTTGGCCTATGACTCACGATGGGTTAAGGAACTCCCTGGGTCATTCGTACCACTACAACTACACCAACCATAGAGACCCTGCTCTTTCCTATGTACGGATCTGAAGCTATGCTTCCCACCGAGCTACGCTATCGATCAACACGAGTTCCGGAGTACTTAGACGAGGACCAGGATGACAGGTGAGCAGACAACGTCAACCTGCTAGAGGAACACCGAGAACGAGTTGCCATCCAAGCAGCCGGATATCAGCAAGCCTTATTTCACTACCACGAGAAGCGCATTCGAGCTCGTACACTTGACATCGGCGATTACGTCCTCCGACGAGTACAAAACCAAGCAGGGCGAAACAAGCTCTCATCGAAGTGGGAAGGACCATACACGGTAATGCAAGTGTTATGAACAGATGCGTACAAAATCACCACCGACGAAGGCCACGAGTTATCCAATTCTTGGAACATCAATCAACTACGAAAATTTTATGTGTAAGACCAATGGCTAATCTGTAAGTTGATTATCAGTTTATATATATATATACACACACACATATATATGTATGTGTGTGTGTTTGTGTGTGTGTATATATATACATCTTTTGTATCATATATTACAATATTTTGTCCAATGAACCCCTCTTCCTTCATAATGCCGCAAATCGAAGTCATTTCTTATCGACCTATTACGTTAAGTCTGATTAGTTACCAGGTCTCAACACCTTGGCCAGAGATACTTGGCACGATTGGGCTAGTCGAATACTAAGGGTCAAATGGCCATGCCAGATTTGGCCATGTCAGAGTACCCACTGTAACGTATTAACTAGCCGTGTACTCGGGAACTGGTTTTCCCAACTTCACTGCTGGGGGCTAGAAATTCATAGCTTCAACACGGTCAAATATGAAAATTTAAGCTACTTTCATGAAAATATTTTCCTTTCCATAAAAATAGCATAGGGATAGGAAGGGTACCTAACTTAACAATGCCGACATTGGCGAAAAATAAGAAGTACTCTTTTACTGTCATGCATACAACGTGTTTTAACAGTTTACAAAAATTGATCAAATTTTAGTTTCTACTAATGTCTTGTCTAGATTGCTTTACAGGGTAGTATGACGACTAAATTTATCAGGAAGGCCATTGCCAGTCCATGGTGGAGAAGACATCCACAGCCAAAGGAGCAAGGGATTGCGCTAGTTGGTCGATCTTGACGGCAGTCCTCCGAGAACGAGTAAACCCTTCCCAAAGGAAGTTCAGGTCCATCTGTGGATGAGATTCGCGGATACATGCAAGCACGTGGCCACCAGCATATTGGCTAGCTCAATGACATTCCTGCTTTAGGCTATCATCAATCCACTGAGCAGTGTCAGCAAGGCCATTGCATGTACCCCTATCCACCCCAGATACCCGAAGATCGACTTCTCGGGGGGAGGATGGGCCACACGCAACTCTTGGTACATCCGCAGTAGTACGGAGCAGCAGTTCTCGAGGTGTGCCAAGATCCATATCTCTCTTCCCCTTAGAAGCTCCGTGCTCTACTCTTTCCTGATGTTGTCGACGGCTCTGACCAATTCTTCCTTCCCATACATTGTCCTCCAATACTCGGCCCACCTTTCCATCTCTGCAAGAGAACGTCCAAGGTATAGAAAAGATAACATCGTTAGCAATCTTTGGCCTAAGTACAAAGACAGTGTGCTACAATGTTACAATTTTCTTACTCTGGCATTGTTCGCGCAGCAACGTCACTTGGTCCTCTGAGGAAGCCAAGGCGTTGTGGGAGGTAATGGCAAACAGGGCACGTCTTTCGTCACTTGGCGTCGACGAGCCCTAAGGCATATTGGGTTCAACAACTATGTCTAACGAGCATCTGCCTTGCTAGACATACTCATTCACGACTTCAAGAAATCTACAAATACATAGATACCGAGCAAACCAAACTCGGAGTAGGATACAACAAAATGTTAATGTTCTCTAAACATCAAACCCAATACTTGTCGCATTCATTACAACAAAGGGTGAAATGAAGATCTACTCTTCAAAAAATGGGATCATAGAGTCCCTGAGATCCTTCACCTCCGACATGGTGTCGTCGCGGCATTCATCAGTTCCTCCCTTGGTCATCGCCTCCTCCAAGTTGATCTTAGGGTGGGTGAACTTGAGGCATGCGAGGACATGGCACGTCCTGAACTTAAGCCCGATGCGCACCCTATCCGCCACCTGCTCGGCGTGGTCATTGGCGGCGGTCTCCAGTGTCGTGATGAGAGATCCTAGGGACCCCATCACGGTCGCCTCATCAGGGAAGGCTGGGTGCTCGACGTTTTTCCCTAAGCATTTGGCCACCACGTCGAGATGCCCGTAGTTCTTGTGTAGGGCTTGTCGGAGGGACGCCGGGTTGTCCCTTGTCTCCGCAAGCTTGTACTCGAGACCCTGGTGCTATCGCTTGTTCCCCACCACCACCACCCGCAACTTGGCATTGTCGGCCCGCTCTTTTCTCAGATGGGTTTCTAATGTCATGATGCGATCGTCGGCAGTGGACGCGGCTTTTCTAAGCCGTCCGATCTTGGCGATGATGCCCCGGGTGCTTATCTCAATCAGTCGATAAGCTTGCAAGAGCTTGTCAACAGACGAAGACGGCCCTGAGACCGTGAGGACGCCAGTCAGAGAGGGATGGCGGGAGAACGGTAGCCACAGCAGTCGAGGGGGGCGATTTGGAGCTCGCTTCTTCTCGGGCCCTGGTGCTCTGACCCGAGTTCGAAAGGGAGAGGCTACATTCAAAGGAGTTTTATTACTATAAGGAATGTGTGATGAGCAAGCCAGATGTCGATAAGCCAAGATTTTACTTACCCAGGTTTCTGCTTCTTCAGCCGCAGCACCTTCTTCGTGGGGGCCGGCTTTGCACTGCAGGTTGTTTGCAAAAAAGAAAGGTGAGGACAGAAACGGCTACTGTAGTTATAAGATGAACCTGGGATCAGGGTCTCATCTCGGCACCACTTGTTTAGACCAGTTTCCCCACCCAGAGGACTTCGGTAGAATAGACCAGCATTTCCTCTTTGTTCCACTACCTCTGGGGGCGAGGACCGCGGCAGCTTGCTCGGAAATCGCATGCTCCTTCAAAGAAGCAGATGCCTGGTGGTCGACAAGCAGGCCGATCATGTTCATTAAAGATAATGCCTAATAGAATCAAGATTACTTCTCCTACGGGCATAGAAACGAATGACGTGGAATAGTGATCGGAAGTGCTTACATTCACGATGATGTCCTGCTCCGTCGGCAGGAGGTCACATAGTGGTGTGGGGATGTCGGCGGTAGACGACGACGGGTCGACTACCACCTTGCTGACGCGTTCCACCGCGGTGTCCTCGAAGAGCTATGCAATTGAAGCAAAAGGGACAAGGTTATCAACTGAAAAAAATTGTGGTTCTCTATATCTATAATAAAAGAACTATAAATTGTACCCCAATGCGATAGCCGCATCTCATCCTGTTCCCTCGAGTACAAGTACGCGGGGTGAGAACGGGCTTGAAGAGGTTGGATCCAACGACAAACAAAGTCTTGAATGACTTCGTACCCGATCAGACCACGTTCTCGGAGATCATGGATTTTCTCTACAAAGCTCGCTAGGGCAGGAGTCGTTGAAGGTTTAGAGGTCCATGTCTCTAGGTGCATTGGTTTCTGGTCGGGGATCGCAAGGATAGGCAATCTATCCTTGATGTGGAGATAAAACCAACTTTTTCACCCATCTTTTCTTGAAGATGGGCAGTTAAAAGGTATATACTCGTCCTTCATTGTAACATCCTGAATATTTCGACTTTGGAATACGGAATTAAAAATTCAGAATAACCAAAAATCTTTTTCAAAATACATTCATGCCTGAACTAACTCAATTCGATCTGTCGTTTTTCGTTTACACGTGAGCTAATAGACGAACGTCTGAGGATACGTCGATATTTGATTTCAAATATTATTTATTCAAGGAGCTATGATTTGCATATGCCAATTATTTTCGAAAACAAAAACCCTCGAGCATATTTACTTTATAAATAAAGCTATATATCTAAATGTATCACCATTTTGGATAAAACCCATTAAGGGATAGTTTATTAAAACAAATATTGTTCCACTAAAGAAATAGCTTTGATTATTTTCTATGCACCTTTATATAGAGTGATAAGCTTTTGGAAATTAATTGCAAAATAATGTCTATTGGTAAAATATTTACTAGAAACCTTAATTGCGAAATATAAATTCCTAATAGGCTATTTTCAAGGATACGACCTCCTCAGACAAAGTCTAGTCCTCAGGTATAATTTTAGTTTGCTTGTTTATTGTTTATTTGTGTGTGTCTAGAATCTGTGCCAAAAGATCTCGATTAAATCCTTTTACCGAAAAGGTTGTCCTCTGTACAAATTCTATCTCAAACCCCCTTCAAATTTCCAAATTTCATATCCCAAAGAAAATATTCGAACATCCTATTTCTTTGGGCCACATTTCCCTCTGTTAGCCCAACCCATTCCGTAAAACAAGTTCATTTTCACTCCCTCTACCGTGGCCTTCCTGCTGGGCTTTTTCTGGAAAAGTCCATGTTGCCTCCCCGAGCCCTTTCATTCCTATTGGGTTGGTAGTAAAAATAAAGTCTAATCCTTCCCCCATACTGTTTTCGGTGGCGACGTCGCCGCACGCCGCGCCGCTACGACGAGGCCGCTGCGACACCACCGGCTGCCGTCTTCCGCTCCCGTATCACCGGCGAGCTTGCCGGCCATTCCACGCGCATCCTGCTCGACCTCGCACCGCCGCCAGCCATGCAACAGGCTAGTTGTGCATGTGCATGCATGCAAACAAGTCAGCCACGAGCATGCACCATGCAGCTGGCTAGCTATGCGTATGCCTGCATGCAAGCGGCTAGTCGAGCCTAAGTTGTCATGCGCACCAACCCACGCGGCCGCTGCAACTACCCCGTCCCTGCAAATCGGAGATTAGGCCCCGTCCTGCACTGTACACTAAGCATGGTTAGGCACCGTCGCCGCCTTCTCCGCCAAGCATACGACCATCTCTACACACGGTCCAGTGCGCCATGGCACCGCGACGAGCTTGCCGGTGTCACTCGTCCACGCCGAACGGTGTGAACCGAGCTCACCCATGCCGCACCGACCACTGTCCTCGCTCTGCGACCGCCCAACAGGACCGTCGGCCCCACTCGGCCGAGCCAGCTTATCGCTGTTCGCCGGCTGCGACGTCTATAAAAGCCGCCCTATTTCGCTCACTGTCGCCATCACACCGACGGGTCGAACGCCGTTGTCGTTCGATCGGCCGCCTTCTTGCCGTGCACTGCCGCTCTGCGTCACGCGCCGCCTCCACCTGGCCGACGCTCAGCCCGGCCGTCTCCCAGGGCGAGCCAAGCCACCGGCCCGAGCCACCCTCGGCCTTCTCCTACCGCAGGCCGTCGCCACCGCATGCGGCCACGCTGGCCGCAAGAGGGCCGTATCCCGGTCGTGCCGCCCAACTGCGCAAGCCGCGCCGCCCCTCCACCTCGGCCCGCGCCGCCTCTACCGCGACGCGCGCACCTCCACGCCCGGCCTGCGCCCTCCCCGGCCGCGCGCCACAGCCGCACGCCGACGCCGTAGCCGCCGTACCCCGGCCGCCGCGCGCCGCGCTGCAGCCACCCGTGGCCGCCGCTGCCGCCGCCCTAGCCAAGCTGCGCCGCCGCTCCCGGCCGAGCGCCGTAGCCGTCGCCGCGCCGCGCCCGTGCCACGTAGCCTGGCCTGCACGCGCCGCCCCGGCCGGCGCGACCCCCGGCCATGCCGCCGCCGCCCTGGCCTCCAGCCGCTGCGCCCGCGAGCACGCGCGCCGCGCTGCCGAGGCCGCACCGCCCAGCCTCCGCGCCGCCGCTTGCCGGGCCGCGCCCGCGCGCCCGCGCCGCAACGCCGCCGTCGCCCCGTGCCCCGGCCTGCCGCTCTCCCCCAGCCGCGGCACTCTCCTCTCCTCTGGAAGAAACAGAGAAGCAGGAGCAAGAAAAAGAGAGAAGGAAGAGATAAGAAGGAGAGAGAAGAAGGAAAGAAAGAGAAGGAAAGAAAGAGGAAAAGAGAAAGAAAAAAAAAGAAAAGAAAAGAAAAAGATGGTAGGACCCATCAGTGGGACCCACCCCTTTCTCTCTGTGGGCCCTCAGAGCTTTGAAGAAGTCTAAATGAGGTCCCTCTTATTTGGGCTACCCAACTAGGAAGTCCATAAGACCTCCCTCCTTTTCCATCGGGCCGAGTCCATGTAATCTTTTACAAAAGTCCATATTGCCTCTCTCTTCAATTTCGGGCCTAAGCCCACCAGCAGCCCCAAGTCCACACTACATCCCTCTACATTCCAAGCTTCTCTCTAGAAGTCTGAAACACCTCTCCACCGCGGCCGGCTCCAAGCTGGGCCTCAGTGTGAGCAAGAGGACGGATAAGCCGCCGCGCCGTCATCGGAATCCCGAGAACGACTAACTTATTGAACGGCTAACCTCTAACATCTAACATTTGACCCATTGACTCACTAACCCGCTGACTTCTAACTCACTAACCCGCTGACCTCTAACTCACTAACCCGCTGACCTCTAACTCGCTAACCCCTAACCCCTAACCTGCACTAACCCGCTAACATTTATTCCTTAACGCTGTGTGTTCGTTTGTTGCCACCGATCGAACACGTGGTGTGCGAGGACGATCCGCGGGCCGACTGTCCCCAGGCTGTACATCGACGACCGTAGTTTCGTGTGAGGACCACCGCTCGGTGTGCCGCTACCCGGCTGCCGCAAGGTGAGCTCCTCTCCTGCTCTTCCTCTTGCTTTTGTTTCCTTACCGCCGTTGTTGCCGCGGCACGGTAACGTTGTGAGGCGCAACACCGTACCCGTTCCCTACGCGGTTGCCCTCCGCAGCGATCACCGCTGTGCCGCCGGCCATGCATGCGCCACACAGCTAGCTGGCTGTACGTGTGCATGCATGCAAGCAGCTCACATGCATGCAGCTAGCTAGCCGTGTGTATGCATATGCATGCATGCTTGTAGCTCGCCCAAGCCCTTCACCTCACCATGCGCACACTCTTTTAAAAACAAAACCTGTACGTGAGGAGTTAAGGGCGGTTCCACCCGTCAGACCTTTCCCTTTTCTTTGTTTTAAAACTTTTTCAATCTTTCGAATTCCATATCTCCCTCGTTTTAAGTCGGATTTGAACGAAACTTTCGTCAAAATCTTTCTAAAATCAAGATCTACGCAATGGCACTAGTTTGGTTATTTTTGATTGTTCTAGAATTTTTGGCTCTTTTTGTGTTAGCGAATAGTTTGTGACGTTAGTATTCAACCGGACAGGGTACATCTGCGAGGAGGAAACTGAGCTAATCGAGAACGAACCCCCAATTGAGCAAGGCAAGTCACTACGCCCCCTTCCTCGAACATGTTGATCCTATTTTTATAAATGTGTTGATTGCAAATAAAATTGCATGCTAATTATAAAACGCGTACCTACATTTGCTTAAAGCCTTACCTTTGATATTGTTTATCCTTATGTATTTACACACCTTTGTTACCTGAGTATATTACTTTACGCGTGATTATTTACTCACTGCTTAGCCCTGCTTACATAGACGTTATACACTCCATATGTGGGATATGTGGATGTGGTTACACTGATCACTCGATGGGAGTGATTGATAGAGATCGGGTGGAGACATAAGCGCCACCCACAGCATGAAAACCTTTGTGAAAACCCAAAAACTTAATTAAACAAAAGTGATTTCGACTGGGGCGGCACGGATAGAATATGGGTGGTTCTGGGAACGGTAAGCCGCCGACCCTGGTCAGTTAAGGACCGAGTCAAGAAGCTAAGCAGGAAACGAACCGAGTACGACCACACTTCTTGAGTGGGGTTAGACCCGGTGGACTAGGTTATTCTCGTGGGGTGGCACCCCAGACATGGTAGGTTCTGGATATCGGTATGGAAATGTGGAAGTGTGTGGTTTAATGACGTCAAGCTTTATATATGTATGATGTAACCTTCAATCTCGGGAGCGCCAGGACTCCCCTCACAACCGGCTCGAGGTAGGAATGTGGCGCCGGGGGTGCAATGGGGATTCATAGTCCTTGGAGCGGGTGCCGCCATGCGAGGGTAACTAAAAAACCGGGCCGTGACAAGTCTCATGTGTTGGGTGCGTCACGGAGTGTGGGATTAAAAGCATACATCCACTGCAATGTGAGTAAACTAAGCTATTCGAATAGCCGTGCTCGCGGTTAATGAGCGTCGGGACTTGCATTACTCTTGACTAGCCTCGTCAATTTGTAATATTGCTTAAAATATGATGGGTATGGAAGGCGTGACCTTGCCTGATGTGCAAAAAGGTCGTAGTGGTTAAAACTGTGGAAATTGGATGCGAGGGTAAACCGGACCAAGCGAGGCTTGGGGAAGGTGGATGAACTCTCGCAGGTTAATGACAACTTCAACTTAACGTGGTTTTCAGTTAAAACTGTTATGGCATAGGTTTGTGAAATAATTTGTGAAAACTAGCTTCATGCAAATAAACCAGGCCATCCTTGAACCCCTATGAACATTATATGCATTCTGTAGTGGTGGCTTGCTGAGTACGGTTGGTACTCACTCTTGCTTATTTACATCTTTTAGAAAGGTGTTGGTGTCGACCTGTACATGTGCTATGCTGGCAAGGAGTTACCGAGGACGGTGGAATAGGGACCTAGGTTCACCAGTCGATGTGTGTGGGATAAGATGGACCGCCGCTGCTTCGCTTCCGCTACTTCATTTAGTTGTTTTGGTATTTTGTGTTGCTGTCGACCATGCTTGGTCTATTCGGGTTCCATTTGGGCTACCCTTGTATTATTAATATATTGTAAGACCTGTAAGACGATGTCAGCTTGAGATATACAACTGTGCCATGTGTGTACCATCTACTGATCCAGGGAATGGTATTGTAATACACATGGGGTTCCCGGTATACAAAACCGGGGGCTCACATTCATCCCATCCCGAAGACGTAGGCCATAGCATCCTGAGACTTTTGAGGCTTCCATCCATCTAACATCATAGAAATATCTAAACAAATCTAGAAAAGGTTGTACCCTAAGATACGTCTTGTATAGATGGGTAAAGATGCTCAGGAAGGCAATGGAGTTGGGGTTGAGATGAAGAAGGTGAATCCCGTGGAAGTCAAGAAGTAAAGGCATAAATTCGAAAGGAGGAACAAAAAAACCACATTGAACAAAAGATATAAGAGTGATCATTTGCCCTAGGTTGATCAGGGGTCAGTACCTCCTTCCGAGCATGCCACTTGTAGCTCCCTCATCTCGGTCTGGCAGACGTTGGACTCTGGGAGATCCATGGAGAATCGACAGAGGGAGTTGAGGGAGGCTGTGGTTTAGGGTTTTCATGAGCTGGGGTGATGGAGATTGGAGGCACATGAGAGAAAGATAGGGCTCTGTTTGGGCGACCGAAACCCAAATGGATCTCAAAAATATGATTTATAGGTCACGTCCGATGGTTTGAATTTCGAGGTCACCGCCAAGATTTTTTACTGGTTTGTTTATAGCCATTAAAGTTTTTGACTTCAGTCCAAATGAAATCCTACATCAAGTTTTTGGATTTGGGACAACCATGTCACATGCTCTATATCTTCTCGAGTGTCCGAGAACGGTTTGATGAGTTTGACAACGGTTGTTCTCGGAAAAGCGGGAGAGGGATGTCGGTAAAAAATGAAGTCGGGGGGCTACTGTTAGTGTCAAGGATAAGGCGTACCTCCTATACACGGGTTAATGAAATACGGTAAAACCATATACCCGATAGTATACGAGAAGGTATCCTTTGATTAAGGAAGTACGATCAAAAGGGAAGGAAATTATCTTTCTCGAATAGAAGGTGTCAGAGTCCTAGTCGAGGAAGATAAGGTCTCCTTAGACCCGTATTCTATTCTGCCTCTTCGATTTCTATTTGGAGAAGAAGAAAATCTCTACTATTTAAATGAGATCTCTGTGATCAGATCAGGGCATCGAATTACAAGTCATAGCCAAACCCACACCCAGAAGCAATTCGGAGGAAGTCAGCGCCGTATTCACCGAATAGATCTCGTCGAGCCGAATAGATCTCGTCGAGCCGTAATCTCTAGCCTGCCTGTCGATTGCCAATAAGGATTTCACCGGGGTTTCAGCCGGTGAGTTATCTGGACGTTGCATCGGCCCAAGAGTTTTACATATAGATTGGATCTGGCCGATGACAACAGAGTATTTATTGTTTATCTGCTTATTGAGAATTTATGCCATCGGACCTCTGGCCGATGTATGCTTTAATCCTCATATCAATGTTTATTTTAAATTTGGATTATGCTATATCACATTGCTATATCATCATGTTATCATCAGCCGACCAGTTGTTTTGGCTATCGGCCTACCAGCCGATACGTTTTTGCCCTATCGGCCTATCGGCCGATAGACCTTCCGTTCTGCTATTTTGCATATCTTGTCAGTGGCAGGATCAAACTGACTGGCACGCCCGCGCTTCATCAATTTTAGGACCTGCACTAGAGCTAAGCAGATCTCTCGTACCTTCGTGTGTCCGCACACCGGATCCTCATCGGCGGTACGGATTCGGCGTCAACACCAGCATGCTCACATACCCAACGCATATCGGACGTCCGTTCGCAATCATTGTCGAGTGATCAAGCCGATAACGTTCGTGAGAAGATTGTACATAGTAATATTTTCACAAATAGACCAATTTGTAACCGGGACTAGATGTGAGATATGCCGCCAGTCTTTGTTGGTGGGTTTGGTCCGACAACTCCTTGCTTGTTCGAGAACGTTTTCAACAATGGGATGTACTTGACCTTTGCCCACTAGACTGCTCGATTATTCCTGAAAAATATTTTCTAGAAGGCAATATATATAGCAAAGAATACCGAGTATATACTCAAAAAGTTGTGTAAGTCTTCTAGCATTGTCAGAATATAATGAGCAGATTTAAATTGAATATTAGGTGTTATATTTATCATAAACAAGCATGATGTACGCACAAGAAACAGATCGAACCCCAGTATTAGACCATAGTCAGTCTAATATAGGAAACACCCGCACAATAGATATTGTATAAAAAACATGCTTTAAGTAAACATAATAAATTATGAATCTGAAAATCGGTATGATAAATTATACATATAAAATATTACGTACCTGTGTATAAAATATTACGTATGATATCTATGAAATTAATAGAGTGATTAAAAAATAAATCTACTAATTACCTTTATTTACGTGTACTTGGAGTAGAACGCAAATCCATGTGATTATTGATCTCCATGTACACGGCCCCGTGTATCAATGTGTCGTACAATTGAATATGCATGCACATGTACGGCATGATCTTGAGTGACTCCAATTCAGGTATGTCGTCAGTGCATATGTCGCCCAGTTGAGTCCGAAACAATTTTGGTCTTGGTCAGGGTATTTCATCTTGGTCGCTGTCATCCACGGTGACAACATGGCAGACCAGAAGACCTTCTGAATTAGATAGAAACAGACCGATCGATATCGTTGTACAGAACGACAATCTGGTCGATGTGTAGCATCGTATCCCACTAATTTGATCTTAGTCGAATTTTGACGGCGACGTCAGTTCGGAAGTAGTCGGCACAGATTGAGGTGTGACCGATAATATTGAGTTGATGTCCTCTGTGGCGGCGGTGGCGTATTGAACCTTGGTTGATCTTGATAGATGGAACTATTGACGGCGATGATTTCAATTTGGTTGAGGAACGTACTCTGGTCGGATCAGATCTCTCAGGGCCAAAGTTGTTGAAGTATTCCTCGTCGAAAAATCTATAGGGTAATATCTTGATGAAGATTGAGATAATGAGGGTCCGAATCCAGAGTAGAACGCACTCCGGTCAGATCGTATCTTCCAAAGCCAAAGTCGTCAAGAGTTTGTCGTCGGAAAATTCGCCTCTTGAAACCCATCTCGTCAAAATCTTAAAGTATCAAGTCCCTCTACCTGACGTATCACTGTCGACGGGCTATACCCGCAGACGGTATTTGTAGAGTATGGGGATCGTTGAAACTAGGGTATACGGGAGATTGAGGTAAAAGAGACGGGAGACAGGATTTTTATACAGGTTCGGGCCCCTTAACTGACAGGTAATAGCCCTATTCCTATTGGCCGAAGCCGGTGTTGTCTTTATATATTGATATCACACAAGTACAATATTTTGAATGATATAATCTAGTCGACGTCGGCTTGGTGGCATGGAGCTCTCACACGTAGTCAACGGCTAGTTTGGTCTTCTTACTCGAATATGAACTCGGCGAGATTGAAGGTAGTTCTATATCCCTCATGTCGGCATTTGTGGTTGTATATTGGGTCTTTTTAGGATTGTATTTCAACTTTGCCTCTCCCCTCTTTTTCTTTTTCTAGAGGATCTTATATTTATACTTTCGGATGTTCTTATATCCAAGTAGAACTAAATAGACAAGCATAAATACGATCCTAATAGTTCTTATAGTGTCTGAGTAGGGGTTCATTTCTACTTCCTTATTCAGAACACCTTCTATTTTGAGAAAATAATTTTCTTCTATATCCACCGTATTTATTTAACCAAAAAATACCTTCTCGTATACTATTAGTTATATGGTATTTTCATATACCGTAAATCCATGTATAAAAGATATATCTTATCCTTAACACTAACATTTTATATTAATTCTTTTTTAACTATGTTTATATCCTTAAGCTTTCACGAGATGTCACTATTAAACTAGGAGCAGGCGCTAGATAAAATGGTGTTTCGACGTCGTGAGTGTTTGCATCGAGATATAATTGATACATGCGCCGCCTGCCAACTGCATTGAGATGATTATGATAAAAATACCAAAAGACTAGTAAAAATACCTGGCATAGTGATAACAGGATAATACATCCTCCCTCTTTTTCACAAATGGATTGCATCATCCTTGCAAATGTCACCCAAATCTAAACTCTAAAAACACCGATCATTCAGTCAGTGACGATTCTAGCAAGTAGGCTCCATCAGGCTCTAGCCTACCCTCCAATTTTTGCAAAAAAAAATTCAAATAGGTATCTCATCTTGCAAAGCATTAGGAGGAATCGTGGCGGGCGGCGTCCGCTGGGGAAGATGAACAGCGGCAGCGCATGGCGTCGGCAAGAAAGAAAGCCCTGAAGCGAAGCGGTATGCACGCACAAGAATAAAGGCCCAATTTGACATAGTATTGGCCCAGTCCATGGCCCATTTGCTTTTCCGAGTTTCGACCATTAATCTCGAATTTTTTGTATTTTTAGAATTTTTTTTTAATATTTACAGAAATATTATAGCGTCGAAAAAATTTGCAAAAATAGACCCTGCCGCCCTTCGCAAGGGCGGCAAGCCGATGTGGCACACGCGCGTAGGACGGCGCGGGACGGCCGTCAAGGAGGAGCTGGCCATTTTGCGCTTTGCCCCCTTGCCGCCCTGGCAGAGGGCGGCAAGGCCATTTTGCAGGCGGCCCCTTGCTCCGAAAATTTCAGAACGCACAACTTGGTTCTGTAATTTTTCGGAAGATCCGAAAATGATTTTCGGACAACTCCGAAAATTTCCAGAACGCACAACTTGGTTCTGTAATTTTTCGGAAGTTTCGAAAATGATTTTCGGACAACTCCGAAAATTTCCAGAACGCACAACTTGGTTTTACTAATCCCATCCAAACGGGGCCTTAAAGTTGCCCTAATTTTTTTCCCATTGCAACGCATGGGCATCCAACTAGTATGTTTAAAAATTCCGAAAATACTTTTGGGACAACTCCGAAAATTCATCACTCCTCATATGTCAATACATCATCCTTTGGGCGGTTTCATTCCACCATGGTGTGACCGTCCGTTGTGCCATTGTGGTGATGACTGTATATTTTAGTCGTCTCTCAACTCAAATACTCGGGGGAGGCGATTCTTCCAATGTGGCAACATGGATCGGGTATGACTTATGTGCTCCAATTTCTAGTACCAATTCTGAATACGCAGAACGCTAACTTGATCGTACATAATGATAACATGTTACATAGGCATATCGTTGGGTCTGCAAATTCGTTGAGTGGATAGATATGGAGATCCCACGAACCGATGGAACACGTTCCTACCCACTTAGCGAAACAAGGCCGGCCTAAACCCTAACACCATACAACTACCAACTCGTGCATACTACTGAGTGCAACGAGGCCACTTTCCCTTCCTCTGTGCATCGGGGTTCTCCTCCATTGCTGCCTTCGCTCGCCGCGCACGCTCAAGCTTCCGCTCCCGCTCCTCCCTGTACGCAGCAACACGCCTCCTTTCCGCCTCAGCCTTGTGCTCTTTTTCTGCGGCCTCCTCCTTGCGTCTCTGCTTTATCTTCTCCTTGCGCTCTGCATCCCATTGCCGCATGTACTCCAAACGCTCCTTGTTTTGCGGCTTGATCTCGGTGTCGATCCACTGCTCAAAATCACATAGCGGTGGAGGGGTCTACAACAAATGCAATGTTTACTAACCAAATAAGTTGTTGAAGACTACTTCATACACCAAATAATCATTACAAAACATCAGTTCCTCACCATTAAGTTAATGCGGCGTATCTCAGGTGTTGGCTCAAACTCAAAATTGGCACACATCCAGTATCTCTGCATGTACGTCTCCTCTTCATCGGACTTGGCTACCTTGCAAGGATCACCGCACCAGCACATGGGCACTGAAACACCGCTAGGCAAAGGCAATGGGTTGAAGGCATTTTCAGTCTTCGGGCGACTACAAGTGAACAATAAATGAAACACCCTAACCCGTTAATCTAGGATTCCTCATTTCATGCACAACGAATAACACATAATATCACAAAAACGATTTATGTTACCTTGAGTTGGTAGCTTTTCCACGCCTTGGCATCCTACAGTTTAAAAATACAACTATAAAATATTGTAAACACCCTTACCACTTCTCATTGTACGGTCAAATATAGTACTACTACAAACCAAACGTGTGCACAACAAATCTAGTCTAAAATTATTCACACTTCTAAGTGCTACAGATCTACTCACAAATTTCAACATAACTACTAACAGTGCTACAGATCTACTCGCAAATAAACTAGGGTCCGTATCTAAGTGCTACAAATCTACTCACAAATTTCAAATACATGGTAATTACACTAGTATGCGACACAAAATATAACCATACGTCCGAATATTGTACTAACCTGCGCTCGAATAAGCACAGCAACAATGCTTCGCAGCTCTTCTCCTTCTTAGTCACCTCTCTTTTTTTCCCTTCGGTTGGACCGGTTGAAATGAGCACCCTGCCACTCTATATATGGGCGGAGTAAGGCCTTCCGCCCTTATAGAGGGCGGAATTCTGGCCGAAAGTAAGATTGGACATATGCTGATGTGACATGTAAGGGCATGAGAAGCCATTCCGCAGTCGTATCGCACGCGAATAAAGAAAACTGCATCGGCTCGACCGAAAGTACCCTGCCACTCTATATATGGGCGGAGTAAGGCCTTCCGCCCTTATAGAGGGCGGAATTCTCGCCGAAAGTAAGATTGGACATATGCTGATGTGACATGTAAGGGCATGAGAAGCCATTCCGCAGTCGTATCGCACGCGAATAAAGAAAGCTGCATCGGCTCGACCGAAAGTACCCTGCCACTCTATATATGGGC
>BDMV01000008.1:28568731-28650160 GCA_008326285.1 Oryza officinalis
GTTTTTCCCTTTCTTCTCTCTTCTCCCCAACGGATCCCGCCGGCGCCGTTCCGTCCCGCCTCCGCCGCTGGCCCCGCCTCGGCCCCGCCGCCTGCGCGCGTGCCGACAAGGCGCGAGCGCGCCCCCTCGCCCCTTCTCTCCTCCCCCGCGCGCGCGCGCCCTTACCCAAATCGGCTAGGGGGCAAGCCTCCTTTCTCTCCCCCTTTTCCCTTTTTCCCGCCGGCCGGCGTCACCGCTGCCGCCGTTGGCCGCTAGCGCCGAGTGCGCCGGTCCCCTCTCCGCGCCCCAAACCGACCTCCGCGAACCGCTCTCCCCCCGAGGGGGAGCGAGGGGGGGGGGGAGACGCGCCTCTCCTCGGCACGTGCGGCGCGCGTGACCGGGGAGGGGTGCGGGCCGGCTCGGACTGGGCCGGGACGGTGCGGCCCAGGAAGGGGGAAAAAGGGGCGCGAGGCCGAGGGGGAGTCGGGCCAGGGTAGAGGAGCGGGAGGGCTGGGCCGGCCTGCGGCCCGAGAGGGAAGGAAGAGAGGGAGTAGGCCGAGGGGGAAATCAGCCCGATTCAAGGGAGGTAATCCAGACTTTCTGGGAAGTGGGGTTTTGGAGAGATTTAGGGTTCGGAATCGAATTCCGATTTCGCGGTTTTCTCCGGGATTGAAGTGGGAGGGGAGACACGAGACCTTGGCACACGACAAGACTCAATCGAAGAGCAAATTTTCGCAATTAGGGTTTTTAGCAGATTAGTTTTCCCGCTAACGCCGCGACAAAACGGGCGTTACAAACCAACCCCCCTAACAAGAATCTCGTCCCCGAGATTCAGCACCTAAGGGAGCAGCTCCGGGAACTGGGCACGGAGAAGATCTTCGCGTTCCCAAGTTGCTTCATCCTCTGAGTGGTTGCTCCACTGCACCTTGTAGAACTTAACGGTCTTTCTTCGAGTCTGACGTTCAGCCTCTTCAAGAACTCTGATTGGTCTCTCTTTATAGGTTAGGTTCTTCTCCAGTTCTATACTTCCCAAGGGAACTTGTTCCTCTGGAACACGAAGACATTTCTTTAACTGGGACACATGGAACACGTTGTGCACATCTGTCAGTCCTTCTGGTAGCTCAAGCTGGTAGGCAACTTCGCCGCGTCTGGCGGTGATGAGGTAGGGACCGATATAGCGAGGGGCTAACTTGCCGGACATTCCAAACCTCTTTAGACCACGGAGTGGGGACACTCGCAGGTACACGTGATCTCCCACTGCAAACTCGAGATCACGTCTCCGATTATCTGCATAGCTTTTCTGTCGGGTCTGAGCTGTCTTCAGGCGATCTCGAATCAACTTGACTTGCTTTTCAGCTTCCTTTAGAACGTCAGGTCCAAACACTTGCGCTTCGCCTACCTCGTTCCAACACAACGGGGTGCGACACTTTCGTCCGAACAGGGCTTCATTTGGGGACATCTGGATACTGGATTGGTAACTGTTGTTGTACGAGAACTCGGCGTAAGGGAGACAGCGATCCCATGTGCCTTCAAAGTCCAAGGCACACGCTCGAAGCATGTCCTCCAAGATCTGGTTAACTCGTTCTGTCTGCCCATCTGTCTGCGGGTGATAGGCGGTACTGAAGTTTAAATTGGTACCCATTGCCTCGTGTAACTGTTGCCAAAATCTTGAGGTGAACTGAGTGCCTCGATCCGACACTATCTTCTTTGGGCAACCGTATCGGCAAACCACATGGGTCATGTACAGGTCTGCCAGCTTTTTCCCATCGTAGGTGGTTTTCACAGGTACAAAGTGAGCTGCCTTGGTTAGGCGGTCCGCGATTACCCAGATGGAGTCATACCCGCTAGGGGTTCTTGGTAAACCGGTAATGAAATCCATACCGATCTCTTCCCATTTCCACTCGGGAATTCGGAGGGGTTGTAACAAACCGGCGGGTTTCTGATGTTCGGCCTTTACTCTTTGGCAGATGTCACATAGGGCCACATACTCTGCAACATCTCGTTTCATTCCAGCCCACCAGAAGTATTCCTTGATGTCTTGGTACATCTTGGTACTCCCGGGATGGATGGAGTAGGCAGACTCATGAGCTTCTCTCAGAATGAGGTCCTTTAATTCCTTTTTGGCTGGCACGCAGATGCGGGATCCGAACCAAACCGTATCCTGGTCGTCGATGGTGAAGCCTTTGAGTCTTTTCTTACGGATCTTATCCTTCATTCCTTTCATACCCTCGTCTTCTCGTTGTGCTTCTCGAATTTGAACTTCTAGGGTCGGTTGCACTGTAAGACTGGCTAGGTTTCCGGTGGGAACCACGGTCACTTTCAACTTCTCGATTTCTCGACACAGGTCATCCTGGGTCGGCCAAACTAAGGCGTTAGCACAGTAGGTCTTGCGACTTAACGCGTCAGCGACCACATTTGCTTTTCCAGGGTGGTAGTGTATACCGAGGTTATAATCCTTGATTAATTCCAACCATCTTCTCTGTCTCATGTTCAATTCCCTCTGGGTAAAGATGTACTTGAGGCTTTTGTGATCGGTGTAAATCTCACATCTGTTTCCAATCAGGTAGTGACGCCAAATTTTCAGGGCATGAACCACAGCTGCCAATTCCAGGTCATGCGTAGGATAGTTGACCTCATGGGGCCTGAGTTGTCTGGAAGCGTAGGCCACCACCTTTCGGTCTTGCATTAAGACGCATCCCAGACCTTGTCTCGATGCATCACAAAAGATCTCGAAATCCTTTCGGATGTCAGGCAGGGTGAGGACGGGAGCAGTCGTCAATCTTTTCTTGAGTTCTTGAAAACTACGTTCACATGCTTCCGACCATTCAAATTTCTTTTCCTTCTTTAGCAGTTCCGTCATTGGTCGGGCTAGTTTGGAAAATCCTTCGATGAACCTCCGGTAGTAACCTGCTAAACCGAGGAAACTACGGATCTCAGTCACCGTCTTGGGTGCGTTCCAGGCGAGGACGGTCTCAACCTTACTGGGGTCTACTTCAACACCTTCGGTGGAGATGACATGGCCAAGGAAGGCTACTTTATCCAACCAGAACTCACACTTCGAGTACTTGGCGAAGAGCTGGTGTTCACGCAACCTTTCCATTACTTTCCGTAGATGATTTGCATGATCTTGTTTATCCCTTGAGTAAATCAGAATGTCGTCGATGAAGACCACCACGAACTTATCCAAGTAATCCATGAAAACCTTATTCATCAGGTTCATGAAGAATGCCGGAGCATTGGTGAGTCCGAAGGACATCACGGTGAACTCATACAGGCCATACCGCGTTGAGAAAGCGGTCTTAGGGATATCCTCTGATCTGATTTTGAGCTGGTGATACCCAGATCGTAGGTCGATCTTGGAGAATACTCTGGCTCCTTCTAATTGGTCGAACAAATCGTCAATCCGTGGTAGGGGATACTTATTCTTTATGGTTACTTCATTCAAGGCTCTATAGTCTATCACCATCCTCTCAGAGCCATCTTTCTTCTTTACTAAGAGCACAGGGGCTCCCCAAGGGGACGAGCTGGGTCGCACGTAACCCTTGTTCTGAAGTTCTTCAATCTGTTTCTTAATTTCTGCCAGTTCGTTGGCTGCCATTCTGTAGGGTCTTTTGGCGATGGGAGCGGTGCCTGGGGCAAGCTCTATGGAGAACTCAATTTCTCGATCCGGTGGCATCCCGGGTAGTTCTTCTGGGAACACATCGGGGTACTCGTTGACTATAGGTACCATCTCCAAGGGAGTGGCTTGCAAACTGTTCAGGGTTGACCGATTTCCGGGAAGGAGGGGAGTGAAACGCACTTGTTTTCCTCCGGGTCCTTGCAAAGTGATGGTCCTATCGGCACAATCAATTTGTCCTTTGTGCTTAGCCAACCAATCCATCCCTAGGATGACATCCAGGCCTTGGGAGTCTAGGACTATGGGTTTGGCTGCGAAGCTAACCCCTTCTATCACTAGATCAACCTTGGGGCATAGTTTATCTGCCCTTATATCCCTTCCAGGGGAATGTATTACCATAGGTACTTGTAAATTTTGGGTTTTCCAACCATTTCTTTTCACAAAAGCTTGTGATATGAACGAATGAGAAGCTCCTGAATCAAATAGAACGAGTGCGGGTATGGAGTTGACAGAGAACATACCCATCACCACGTCGGGGGCCTCTTGGGCGGTTTCAGCTTGAATGTGGTTCACTCGACCTCGTCCAAAGTTGTTGGAGGCGCGAGAACCTTGTCCACTTGTCTGAGTGACTGGACGGGACTGTGCAGGTGCTGGCGTCCTGGGGAAGCTAGCATCAGAGCGTCCGGGGTTAGAATTTCCCTGATTCCGAGGACACTGCCTGGCGTAATGTCCCATTTGTTTGCACGTGAAGCACTGCACATTTGCCATTCCTGTGGGCGAATTGAAGGAGGAGACACTGTTCCTTGCGGTGTTGCCACTAGGGGCATGCTGCTGGGGCGACGGAGTAAGGCGGGGCACCGGTGGACGGGGAGTAAAGCCAGGTTGGCGACTGACTTGATGGGCAGGTTGGTGGTACTGCATGGGATGTCCAACACGAGGGCGTGGCGCACCTCGGAACGGGGGCGCTTGGTGGGTAGACTTGCGCTTCTTATATTCCTCAGTTGCCTCTTTTCTGGCATCCTCCAGAAGCAAGGCCTTGTTGACCATGTGCTGGAAGGTGGGGAAGTCATGGGCAAGCAACTGGATTCTCAACCCTACTGCGATTCCCTTCAAGAACTTCCTGATCTTTTTCTTGTCGGAGTCCACTTCTTCGGGAGCATACCGAGCCAATTTGTTGAAGCGACTCAGGTACTCGTTGACGCTTCCTGTACCTTGTTTCAGACAGTTGAACTCTTCTTTCTTCATGTCGATGGTACTTTCGGGCACATGAGCTGCACGGAAGGCATCGGCGAACTCTGCCCACTCAATGTTGACAGCGTCCGGATGGGCATTACAGTAATTCTCCCACCAGTCGGCTGCAGAACCTCTTAACTGATGTGCAGCAAAAAGGGTCTTTTCCACTGGGGTGCATTGCACTAGGTTGAGTTTTCTCTCAACATCCTTTAGCCAATCGTCGGCCTCAACGGGCTCGACGGTGTGAGAGAATTCCGGTGGGTGGGATCTTAGAAAGTCCGTCAGCTTGGATCTGTGATTGTTGTTATGGAAAGGCGCTGGGTGCGGAGCCTACGGCTGCAAATTCTGCTGGATGCCTGCTATGGCTTGGGCTAAGCCCTGCAAGATCTGAGTCTGAACTGCCATCATGTGCTGGTAATCTGCCTGAAGCTGGGGAGGCGGGGGTAAGTCCTGTGCACGGTTTGCTGCAGGGTCTGCCTGAGCTGGAGCATTAACCGGTTCATTTCCTGACTCATTTTCCGATTCCGGTTCTTCCCGGCGGGTCTCATAACCCAAACGAGCTGGAGCACGAGCTACACGACGGGGACGGGTAGCCATCTAATCTCCCAGAAAAGGGCGAGGTAAGAAGACAGAACAGCACTTAAAAAGGAAAGAAGTAAAGTAAACGAGCTCAGAAAGCACACACTAGTCATAAAGCTTTTCTCAACTCGGAAAGCACCTAAGACAACGGGTGTGGACAAGTCACAGAGCTGCGCCGAGCTTGACTGTACGCACACCACCTCGGAGATCCAGACTACCAGACAACACCCACAACAACACACTCACACACTACCTCGCCACGACTCCGAAAGAGTTGGCGGCGGTACAAAAGGTCTGGCACACGAACTCCACCTGCAGCAGACGAACTCTACTGCTCTCCTGCCTGGCTGGCTCCGGTGGTCGGCTCGTCTGAAGAGGACACGTCGATCGGCGCACGCGAAGGGACCGGCGGAACCTGTCGAGGGCCGGCAGCAGGGCGGCCTGCTGGCGGGGTAGGAGCTGGGTGGTCGAAACGGAACACGGTGGAGGAGCCCACAACGCGCTTCCGCGCGGTGCGGATCAGTCGGAGCCCACGGCGGCTGACGACTGGGGTGTGACCTGGGGTGTAGGAGGGGCTGGCACGGTGGGGGTAGGGAGAGTAAACTGGCGAGTACGGCACACGCGGGCTGGGGGAGCGTGGGCCGCTGGGAGTGCGAGCAGAGCCACGTGAACTGTAGAAGGACAGGTGGCTGGAGTGGCAAAGGCGGCCAGAGTCCCAGGAGGTAGTGTCCACGGAGGTGACACCCTCCTCAGCAAGGCGGGCCTCCAGTGCGGCGTAGCGGCGAGCCAAGGAGCGGTAAGCCTCAAGGAGAAGGTCGTGCTGAGTGGCCTGAGCGCCAGAAAGCTCCACCATGCGCGTCAGCGCAGGGTGCGACTCACGGTAAGGGCAAGGGTAGCGGCTGTCGGCACGGCCTGGAGGGAGCTGCGGGATCAGCCGGAAGGCCGAACCTGCAAGGCGACGACGGTAGTCGTAGGCCAAGCGGCGCAGAGCGGTCCAGGAAAGGTCCTGGTACGCGAGCTGGAGCGTGGGGCGAGCCAAGTTGAAGTGGTGAGGGCGAAGGCCAGCGCTGTGTGTACCTCCGCGGGGGTAAAGGTACACGGACAGCTCACAGCGGGGAGGGAAGCGGTCCACGGAGTACCCAGCGTACTCGGGACAAGAGAAGCCAAGGAAGCCAGCGAGGTCTCTCAGCTGGTCGACGTGGTGACCCTCACCAACGCCGTGGGAACTGTGGGTGGCGTTGACTGCCATCTACAAATTTTGAAGAAGAGAAAAGAAGTCAGTAACCAATTTTGTAAACAGAGTAAGAGAAGAAGAAAAGAACCGAGCCTTTCGCAAATAGCTTTTTAGAACTTAGCATCCTTACGGTCATCTAACGTCGGGTTTCGTCCTAAGGCCAAGGCTGCGCTCTGATACCATCTTCTGTCACGCCCCAAACTAGCCCCGAACGGAGGCCAGGATAAGGCGGTCCAGATTGACCTGTATGCCTGTACCAGTCCCAGGAAATAGCGCTGGTACAACAGGAAGACAGAATATCACAACAGCAGCGGTCTCTTTATTTAAGAGTAGGATTACATTCAGGGTTGGAACTGCGGACAGAACCCGAGTTCGCAACAACATTACAAAAAGGCGGAAGCGGAAAACGGAGACTAGCCCTAAGCCACAAGCAAAGCCTTGGGGAAGGCCGAAACCCTACTACTGCTCGAAGTCTGCTTGCTCCTGGAAGAACTCTTCATCAGCAGGATCCACCTCTTCATCTTCGAGAACTGGGGGGGGGTTTAATTATATAGAGCAAGGGTGAGTACGGGAGTACTCAGCAAGTCAGGGGAATTAAGTGTTTAATGCAAGCTTCAAGGGAAGGCCAGTTATTTTTCACAATTGATTTTAGTTTAAGACTTTAGAAACATCTAAGTGAGTGCTTCTCGACGGCACGGATGAGAAGGTGCGTCTCATCCGGCCGGAGCAGTGAAATTGTATCAATTGATTCTTGCCGGCACGAGAGGCTCCCTGCCAATCGTTCACCGACCCCGGCTGCTCCAACAGCCACAAGCCAACACAACGGTACGAGAGGCTCCCTGCCAAACGTCACCAACTCCGGCTGCTTCAACAGCCACCAGTCAACACATCGGTACGAGAGGCTCCCTGCCAATCGTCACCGACTCCGGCTGCTTCAACAGCCTTAAACCAAGCACACAAGGGAAAATCTCACACCAACAGCAGTTCACAGGGTGTTCAATAAAACTACGCTAAGGAATCACCTCACATCCGCCCATGACCGTGGGCACGGCTGTTCGAACAGTTGTTAACCTCTGCAGAGGGGGTACACTTTACCCACACGACGTTACTAACCCCGAATCACCCAGCCCGCGACCCTCGGTCACGTCTGGCGACCTTAAGGCTTTCACGACAAGGCATTTCGAAAGCCGACTCAGGGTCATCTTATGCCAACGGGAGGGGTCCCACGGACCAACACCAGGTTAGGTCCCAGACCATACTGTGCCAGGAAGCCCAGGGGTCCTCCCCGACACCACCCCGGCGAATCCACTTGTCCCTTGGCATCAAGATTTCCCTGGCCTAGCTAATTACTCAGCCAGGGGCGTCCCATATCACCCATGTGGTCGTACTTGACATATGCTTGGATGTAATTCCCAAGGAATCGGTCCTTAGAGCGAGAACGGGCAGACCGTACCTCCAGTACGTCTCCCGTACCGCGAGTTTTAGAAACTCACTTTAGTTTTCAAGACACCGACCCAAGTGTCGGGTTTTCCAAGCATTTTGTAAACTCAAGTTTTACCCAGGTGATCAATTTTAAAGTTTGAGGGGAGTCCCGATATTCGTACACGAGGTACGGATACCGAGGCATCACCTGAGGGGTGACAAGGGTGTTAGGGTATTCAATAATCAAGGAGGGTGAATGCAGCAATTGGGTAGGGCCTGCTGGTTGTATTGCAAACCGAGGCCTAGTGTCAAGTGTAACCTAAGTAATGCATAGTTTGCGGAATCAAAATACTTAATTTAAATTATGGGTTCAATTGATCAAAGGTGACTTGCCTTGCTCGAGATCTTGAGCTTCTTCCTCGAAATCCGCGCACTGCGGGTCTTCGGGCTCCGAGACTACACGCGAAACGAGACGACTCAACAAAGCGATAAAAAGAAGCCCTATTAAAGACCACTAAGCGTGCCATTAGGTAGATCTCGATTTTTGAGGAATTTTGGAAGTGGAACGGAGTTAAACGGACGAACGGTTGAAAAGATATGAATTTCCGAAGATTAAAGGATTTTCTGGAATAAAGAAAAGGAATTAATAATCAATTAATAATTCCCTGGAAAAAGAAAAGAAAGGAGGGCTGAAATTGGACTTTATTTTGGGCGGCTAAGGGCAGCCCAAAAGAATAGAACGGGCGCGGCCGAATTAATCGGGCCGGCGGCCCGAAGGGATCGGCCTAGGTCGATCGGCGCGCGAGAGGCAATGGGCCGATGGGCCGGGAGCCGATGGCGGAAGGCCGATGGCCGAAAAGGGCCGAGCGGACCGGCGCTCACGGGCGCGGCCCAAACCGAGGGACACGGCCTGGTCCGTGCGGCGCGCGGCCTGGTTCGAGCGGCGCGCGGCCTGGTCCGGTCAACGGGCCGACGAGCCGGACCAAGGGACTCGGGCCGATGGCCCAAGGGGGAATGAGGCCGAGTGGCCGACGCGGGCACGGCGGCCGACTGGGCCGAGCGAGAGGAGGGGGCCGGTGGGCCGGTGCAGGCCGCGGCCTACGCGGGTGGCCGATCCGGTGGACCGCGACCACCACGCGGGTGCTAGGGCGGGGCCCGCCTGGCAGCGGCGCGGTCTACGCAGACCGGGTGCACGGAGGGGAAAGAAAGGGGGTGCGCCGGCTGGCGCTTGCGTGGCGCCTGCGTGGCAGCCACGTAGGCCGGCCGGGCAAGAAGAGAGGAGAGGGCGCCGGGCGACGGCGGCGACGGCGGAGAGGGCGTTCCGGGCGGTGCGGTGCGAGGCCGGCGACGGGGATCGGCGCCGGGGCAAGAGGGGAGCGAGGGGATCCGATCCATGGGCTCGGATCGAGCCGCGGGGAAGCGACGGCGGCTGACGACGGCGCGGTGCGACGGCGGCCACGGCGGCTCGGGGGTGGAACGGAGGAGAGGGGCGGTGATCTTGGCGGCGCTCCGGGAGGAAGTCTACGGCGCTACTACGGCCCTAGACCGGGGAGAAGAGAGGGGGCGGAGGAAAAAGAGGGTTACCGCGGCGGCGGCAAGCCGAGAAGGAGGCCGACGGCGCGGGCGCGGCACGGCGCGGCAGCGAGGCGGAGAAGAGGGCGGCGGGGGCGGCGCCCGGAGCTCCTTCGGGCGCCCTCGGCTGCGGCGGCGGCTGACGGCAAGGACGGCGGCGGCAGCGAGGCGGAGTGGAGCGGCAATGGCGGCCGGGGCGAGGGGAAAAAGATGCGGCCGAGCGGGGGGGGATTTGTAGGGTTTTTAGGTCGGTTCCCGGGGGGGGAAAATGCCGATTTTGGCCGGGATGAGGCGGTGGAGCGCGCGGGAGGCGGAGCGGGGGACCGGCGCAAGCGGCCAAGCGGCCGGGTGACGTCGGCGGCGGTCGGTCGCCGGGGAAAAAGAGAAAGAGGGGGAAAGAAAGAGGCCTTGCCCCCTTGCCGAAACGGGTAGGGGAAAAGCGGAGAGGGGAGGGGGCGCTCGGCGCCTTGGCGGCATGCGCGCGCAGCGCAGCGGCGGGGCCGAGGCGGGGGACCAGCGGCGGGACGGAACGGCGCCGGCGGTGGAAAGGATTCGGGAGGGAAGAAACGGGAAAGAGAGAGAGAAGAGAGAGGACGGCGCGGCTCGGGCGCGGACCGGGCCGAGCGGCCTGGCGCGGCCCAGCGGGAGAGAAGGCGGCTGGGCAGGCGGCTGGGCCGAGACGGCCCAAGAAGGAGAAAGAGCTGGGCCGGGGCGGCCCAGGGAAAAGAAGAGGGAAAGAGAGGGCGGCCGAGAGGGGCTGGGCCAGGGGCGGCCCAGGGAAGGAAAGGGGAAAAAGAAACAGGCCGGGAAGGGAAAACGGCCCGGGACAAGGGAGGTAATTTAGACTTTTTCTGAGGGTTTGGTTCTGGGAGGTTTAGGGCTCGGATTTGAAATCCGATTTCGCGGTTTTCTCCGGGATTGAAGTGAGAGGGGAGACACGAGACCTTGGCACACGACAAGACTCAACCGAAGAGCAAATTTTCGCAATTAGGGTTTTTAGCAGATTAGTTTTCCCGCTAACGCCGCGACAAAACGGGCGTTACAAACCAACCCCCCTAACAAGAATCTCGTCCCCGAGATTCAGCACCTAAGGGAGCAGCTCCGGGAACTGGGCACGGAGAAGATCTTCGCGTTCCCAAGTTGCTTCATCCTCTGAGTGGTTGCTCCACTGCACCTTGTAGAACTTAACGGTCTTTCTTCGAGTCTGACGTTCAGCCTCTTCAAGAACTCTGATTGGTCTCTCTTTATAGGTCAGGTTCTTCTCCAGTTCTATACTTCCCAAGGGAACTTGTTCCTCTGGAACACGAAGACATTTCTTTAACTGGGACACATGGAACACATTGTGCACATCTGTCAGTCCTTCTGGCAGCTCAAGCTGGTAGGCAACTTCGCCGCGTCTGGCGATGATGAGGTAGGGACCGATATAGCGAGGGGCTAACTTGCCGGACATTCCGAACCTCTTTAGACCACGGAGTGGGGACACTCGCAGGTACACGTGATCTCCCACTGCAAACTCGAGATCACGTCTCCGATTATCTGCATAGCTTTTCTGTCGGGTCTGAGCTGTTTTCAGGCGGTCTCGAATCAACTTGACTTGCTGTTCAGCTTCCTTTAGCACGTCAGGTCCAAACACTTGCGCTTCGCCTACCTCGTTCCAACACAACGGGGTGCGACACTTTCGTCCAAACAGGGCTTCATTTGGGGACATCTGGATACTGGATTGGTAACTGTTGTTGTAGGAGAACTCAGCGTAGGGGAGACAACGATCCCATGTGCCTTCGAAGTCCAAGGCACACGCTCGAAGCATGTCCTCCAGGATCTGGTTAACTCGTTCTGTCTGCCCATCTGTCTGCGGGTGGTAGGCAGTACTGAAATTTAAGTTGGTACCCATTGCCTCGTGTAACTGTTGCCAGAATCTTGAGGTAAACTGAGTGCCTCGATCCGACACAATCTTCTTTGGGCAACCGTATCGGCAAACCACGTGGGTCATGTACAGGTCTGCCAGCTTTTTCCCATCGTAGGTGGTTTTCACTGGTACAAAGTGAGCTGCCTTGGTTAGGCGGTCCACGATCACCCAGATGGAGTCATACCCACTAGGGGTCCTTGGTAAACCGGTAATGAAATCCATACCGATCTCTTCCCATTTCCACTCGGGAATTCGGAGGGGTTGTAACAAACCGGCGGGTTTCTGATGTTCGGCCTTTACTCTTTGGCAGATGTCACATAAGGCTACATACTCTGCAACATCTCGCTTCATTCCAGCCCACCAAAAGTATTCCTTGATGTCTTGGTACATCTTGGTACTCCCTGGATGGATGGAGTACGCTGACTCATGAGCTTCTCTCAGAATGAGGTCCTTTAATTCCTTTTTGGCTGGCACGCAGATGCGGGATCCGAACCAAACAGTATCCTGGTCGTCGATGGTGAAGCCTTTGAGTCTTTTCTTACGGATCTTATCCTTCATTCCTTTCATACCCTCGTCTTCTCGTTGCGCTTCTCGAATTTGAACTTCTAGGGTCGGTTGCACTGTAAGACTGGCTAGGTTTCCGGTGGGGACCACGGTCACTTTCAACCTCTCGATTTCTCGACACAGGTCATCCTGTGTTGGCCAAACTAGGGCGGTAGCACAGTAGGTCTTGCGACTTAACGCGTCGGCGACCACATTTGCTTTTCCAGGGTGGTAGTGTATACCGAGATTATAATCCTTGATTAATTCCAACCATCTTCTCTGTCTCATGTTCAATTCACTCTGGGTAAAGATGTACTTGAGGCTTTTGTGATCGGTGTAAATCTCACATCTGTTTCCAATCAGGTAGTGACGCCAAATTTTCAGGGCATGAACCACAGCTGCCAATTCCAGGTCATGCGTAGGGTAGTTGACCTCATGGGGCCTGAGTTGTCTTGAAGCGTAGGCCACCACCTTTCGGTCTTGCATTAAGACACATCCTAGACCTTGTCTCGATGCATCACAGAAGATCTCGAAATCCTTTCGGATGTCAGGCAGGGTGAGGACGGGAGCAGTCGTCAATCTTTTCTTGAGTTCTTGAAAACTGCGTTCACATGCTTCCGACCATTCAAACTTCTTTTCCTTCTTTAGGAGTTCCGTCATTGGTCGGGCCAGTTTGGAAAATCCTTCGATGAACCTCCGGTAGTAACCCGCTAAACCGAGGAAACTACGGATCTCAGACACCGTCTTGGGTGCGTTCCAGGCGAGGACGGTCTCAACCTTACTGGGGTCTACTTCAACACCTTTGGTGGAGATGACATGGCCAAGGAAGGCTACTTTATCCAACCAAAACTCACACTTCGAGTACTTGGCAAAGAGTTGGTGTTCACGCAACCTTTCCATTACTTTCCGTAGATGATTTGCATGATCTTGTTCATTTCTTGAGTAAATCAGAATGTCGTCGATGAAGACCACAACGAACTTATCCAAGTAGTCCATGAAAACTTTATTCATCAGGTTCATGAAGAATGCCGGAGCATTGGTGAGTCCGAAAGACATCACGGTGAACTCATACAAGCCATACCGCGTTGAGAAAGCGGTCTTGGGGATATCTTCTGATCTGATTTTGAGCTGGTGATACCCAGATCGTAGGTCGATCTTGGAGAATACTCTGGCTCCTTCCAATTGGTCGAACAAATCGTCAATCCGTGGTAGGGGATACTTATTCTTGATGGTTACTTCGTTCAAGGCTCTATAGTCTATCACCATTCTCTCAGAGCCATCTTTCTTCTTTACTAAGAGCACAGGGGCTCCCCAAGGGGACGAGCTGGGTCGCACGTAACCCTTGTTCTGAAGTTCTTCGATCTGTTTCTTAATTTCTGCCAGTTCGTTGGCTGCCATTCTGTAGGGTCTCTTGGCAATGGGAGCGGTGCCTGGGGCAAGCTCTATGGAGAACTCAATTTCTCGATCCGGTGGCATCCCGGGTAGTTCTTCTGGGAACACATCGGGGTACTCGTTGACTATGGGTACCATTTCCAAGGGAGCAGCTTGCAAACTGTTCAGGGTTGCCCGTTTTCCGGGAAGGAGGGGAGTGAAACGCACTTGTTTTCCTCCGGGTCCTTGCAAAGTGATGGTCCTATCGGCACAATCAATTTGTCCTTTGTGCTTAGCCAACCAATCCATCCCTAGGATGACATCCAGACCTTGGGAGTCTAGGACTATGGGTTTGGCTGCGAAGCTAACCCCTTCTATCACTAGATCAACCTTGGGGCATAGTTTATCTGCCCTTATATCCCTTCCAGGGGAATGTATTACCATAGGTACTTGTAAATTTTGGGTTTTCCAACCATTTCTTTTCACAAAAGCTTGTGATATGAACGAATGAGAAGCTCCTGAATCAAATAGAACGAGTGCGGGTATGGAGTTGACAGAGAACATACCCATCACCACGTCGGGGGCCTCTTGGGCGGTTTCAGCTTGAATGTGGTTCACTCGACCTCGTCCAAAGTTGTTGGAGGCGCGAGAACCTTGTCCACTTGTCTGAGCGACTGGGCGGGACTGTGCAGGTGCTGGAGTCCTGGGGAAGCTAGCATCAGAGCGTCCGGGGTTAGTATTTACCTGATTCCGAGGACACTGCCTGGCGTAATGTCCCATTTGTTTGCACGTGAAGCACTGCACATTTGCCATTCCTGTGGGCGAATTGAAGGAGGAGACACTGTTCCTTGCGGTGTTGCCACTAGGGGCATGCTGCTGGGGCGATGGAGTAAGGCGGGGCACTGGCGGACGGGGAGTAAAGCCAGGTTGGCGACTGACCTGATGGGCAGGTTGGTGGTACTGTATGGGATGTCCAACACGAGGGCGTGGCGCACCTCGGAATGGGGGCGCTTCGTGGGTAGACTTGCGCTTCTTATATTCCTCAGTTGCCTCCTTTCTGGCATCCTCCAGAAGCAAGGCCTTGTTGACCATGTGCTGGAAGGTGGGGAAGTCATGGGCAAGCAACTGGATTCTCAATCCTACTGCGATCCCCTTCAAGAACTTCCTGATCTTTTTCTTGTCGGAGTCTACTTCTTCGGGAGCATACCGAGCCAATTTGTTGAAGCGACTCAGGTACTCATTGACGCTTCCCGTACCTTGTTTCAGACGGTTGAACTCTTCTTTCTTCATGTCGATGGTACTTTCGGGCACATGAGCTGCACGGAAGGCATCGGCGAACTCTGCCCACTCAATGTTGACAGCGTCCGGATGGGCGTTACAGTAGTTCTCCCACCAGTCGGCTGCAGAACTTCTTAACTGATGTGCAGCAAAAAGGGTCTTTTCCACTGGGGTGCACTGCACTAGGTTGAGTTTTCNGATCCGAGCCGACGGCTCGATTCCTCTCTCTCCCCACTTGCTCCGGCGCCACTCCCCGTCGCCGGCCTCGCACCGCGCCGCACGAAACCCCCTCCGCCGTCGCCGCCATCGCCCGGTGCCTTCTCCCTTTTTTTGCCCGGCCGGCCTACGTGGCCGCCACGCAGGCGCCACGCAAGCGCCAGTCGGCGCACTCCCTTTTTCCCCTCCGTGCGCTCGGTCTGCGTAGACCGCGTCGCTGCCGGGCGGGCCCCGCCCTAGTGCCGCGCGACGGGCACGGTCCACCGGATCGGCCGTCTGCGTAGGCCGCGGCCTGCCCCGGCCCATCGGCCTCGCTCCCGCTAGGCCCATCGGCCCCCCCTCTCGCGCATCGGCCAGGCCGTGTTGCCAGGCCGGCCATCTGGGCCTCCTTGGCCGACCGGCCCAGTCGGACCCTCGGCCACTTGGCCTTTTCGCTCGTGGGCCGCGCCCTCAGGCGCCGGCCCGCTCGGCCTCTTTCCCTCTCCGGCCCATCGGCCTCCCGCCATCGGCCTCGGCCACTAGGCCCATCGGCCCATCGGCCTCCCCCCTCGCGCGCCGATCGGCCTAGGGCCGATCCCTTCGGGCCGCTGGCCCATTAATTAGGCCGCGCCCATTCAAATCCCTTGGGCTGCCCTTAGCCGCCCAAAATAAAGTCCAATTTCAGTCCCTCTTTCTTTTCTTTTCCAGGGAATTAATAATTCCTTTTCTTTATTCCAGAAAATCCTTTAATCTTCGGAAATTCATATCTTTTCAACCGTTCGTCCGATTGACTCCGTTCCACTTCCTATAAATCCGTAAAATCGAGATCTACCTAATGGCACGCTTAGGGGTCATTAATAGGGCTTCTTTTGTTGCTTTGTTGAGTCGTCTCGTTTCACGTGTAGTCTCGGAGCCCGAAGACCCGCAGTGCGCGGATTTCGAGGAAGAAGCTCAAGATCTCGAGCAAGGCAAGTCACCTTTGATCAATTGAACCCATAATTTAAATTAAGTATTTTGATTTTGCAAACTATGCATGACATAGGTTACACTTGGCACTCGGCCTCGGTTTGCAATACAACCGGCAGGCCCTACCCATTTGCTGCATTCACCTTCCTTGACATTTGATTACTCTAACACCCTTGTCACCCCTCAGGTGATGACTCGGTATCCGTACCTCGCGTACGAATATTGAGACTCCCCTCAAACTTTAAAATTGATCACCTGGGTAAAACTTGAGTTTACAAAATGCTTGGAAAACCCGACACTTGGGTCGGTGTCTTGAAAACTAAAGTGAGTTTCTAAAACTCGCGGTACGGGAGACGTACTGGAGGTACGGTCTGCCCGTTCTCGCTCTAAGGACCGATTCCTTGGGAATTACATCCAAGCATATGTCAAGTACGACCACATGGGTGATATGGGACGCCCCTGGCTGAGTAACTAGCTAGGCCAGGGAAATCTTGATGCCAAGGGACAAGTGGATTCGCCGGGGTGGTGTCGGGGAGGACCCCTGAGCTTCCTGGCACAGTGTGGTCTGGGACCTAACCTGGTGTTGGTCCGTGGGACCCCTCCCGTTGGCATAAGGTAACCCTGAGTCGGCTTTCGAAATGCCTTGTCGTGAAAGCCTCAAGGTCGCCAGACGTGACCGAGGGTCGCGGGCTGGGTGATTCGGGGTTAGTAACGTCGTGTGGGTAAAGTGTACCCCATCTGCAGAGGTTAACAACTGTTCGAACAGCCGTGCCCACGGTCATGGGCGGATGTGAGGTGATTCCTTAGCGTAGTTTTATGGAACACCTGTGAACTGCTGTTGGTGTGAGGTTTTCCGTTCTGTGCTTGGTTTAAGGCTGTTGAAGCAGCCGGAGTCGGTGACGATTGGCAGGGAGCCTCTCGTACCGATGTGTTGAGTTGTGGCTGTTGGTGCAGCCGGGTCGGTAAACGATTGGCAGGGAGCCTCTCGTGCCGACAAGAATCAATTGATACAATCTCACTGCTCCGGCCGGATGAGACGCACTTTCTCGTCCGTGCCGTCGAGAAGCACTTACTTAGATGTTTCTAAAGTCTTAAACTAAAATCAAATGTGAAAAATAACTGGCTTTCCCTTGAAGCTTGCATTAAACACTTAATTCCCCTGACTTGCTGAGTACTCCTGTACTCACCCTTGCTCTATACAATTACACCCCCCCCAGTTCCCGAAGACGAAAAGATGGACCCTGCTGATGAAGATTTCTTCCAGGAGCAAGCAGACTTCGAGCAGTAGTAGGGTTTCGGCCTTCCCCAAGGCTTTGCTTGTGGCTTAGGGCTAGTCTCCGCTTTCCGCTTCCGCCTTTTTGTAATGCTGTTGTGAACTCGGGTTCTGTCCGCAGTTCCAACCTTGGTTGTAATCCTACTCTTAATAAAGAGACCGCTGTTGTTGTGATATTCTGTCTTCCTGTTGTACCAGCGCTATTTCCTGGGACTGGTACAGGCATACAGGTCAATCTGGACCGCCCTATCCTGGTCTCCGCCCGGGGCCAGTTTGGGGCGTGACAGAAGATGGTATCAGAGCGCAGCTTTGGCCTAGGACGAAACCCGACGTTAGATGACCGTAAGGATGCTAAGTTCTGAAAAAGCTATTTGCGAAAAGTTCGGTTCTTTTCTTCTTCTCTTACTCTGTTTACAAAACTGGTTACTGACTTCTCTTTCTTTTTCAAAATTGTAGATGGCAGTCAACGCCACCCACAGTTCCCACGGCGTTGGTGAGGGTCACCACGTCGACCAGCTGAGAGACCTCGCTGGCTTCCTTGGCTTCTCTTGTCCCGAGTACGCTGGGTACTCCGTGGACCGCTTCCCTCCCCGCTGTGAGCTGTCCGTGTACCTTTACCCCCGCGGAGGTACACACAGCGCTGGCCTTCGCCCTCACCACTTCAACTTGGCTCGCCCCACGCTCCAGCTCGCGTACCAGGACCTCTCCTGGACCGCTCTGCGTCGCTTGGCCTACGACTACCGTCGTCGCCTTGCAGGTTCGGCCTTCCGGCTGATCCCGCAGCTCCCTCCTGGCCGTGCAGACAGCCGCTACCCTTGCCCTTACCGTGAGTCGCACCCTGCGCTGACGCGCATGGTGGAGCTTTCTGGCGCTCAGGCCACTCAGCACGACCTTCTCCTTGAGGCTTACCGCTCCTTGGCTCGCCGCTACGCCGCACTGGAGGCCCGCCTTGCTGAGGAGGGTGTCACCTCCGTGGACACTACCTCCTGGGACTCTGGCCGCCTTTGCCACTCCAGCCACCTGTCCTTCTACAGTTCACGTGGCTCTGCTCGCACTCCCAGCGGCCCACGCTCCCCCAGCCCGCGTGTGCCGTACTCGCCAGTTTACTCTCCCTACCCCCACCGTGCCAGCCCCTCCTACACCCCAGGTCACACCCCAGTCGTCAGCCGCCGTGGGCTCCGACTGATCCGCACCGCGCGGAAGCGCGTTGTGGGCTCCTCCACCGTGTTCCGTTTCGACCCCCCAGCTCCTCCCCCGCCAGCAGGCCGCCCTGCTGCCGGCCCTCGACAGGTTCCGCCGGTCCCTTCGCGTGCGCCGATCGACGTGTCCTCTTCAGACGAGCCGACCACCGGAGCCAGCCAGGCAGGAGAGCAGTAGAGTTCGTCTGCTGCAGGTGGAGTTCGTGTGCCAGACCTTTTGTACCGCCGCCAACTCTTTCGGAGTCGTGGCGAGGTAGTGTGTGAGTGTGTTGTTGTGGGTGTTATCTGGTAGTCTGGATCTTTGAGGTGGTGTGCGTACAGTCAAGCTCGGCGCAGCTCTGTGACTTGTCCACACCCGTTGTCTTAGGTGCTTTCCGAGTTGAGAAAAGCTTTATGACTAGTGTGTGCTTTCTGAGCTCGTTTACTTTATTTCTTCCCTTTTAAGTGCTGTTCGTTCTCTTACCCCGCCCCTTTCTGGGAGATTAGATGGCTGCCCGTCCCCGTCGCGTGGCTCGTGCTCCAGCTCGTTTGGGTTACGAAACCCGCAGGGATGAACCAGAATCGGAAAATGAGTCAGGGAATGAACCGGTTAATGCTCCAGCTCAGGCAGACCCTGCAGCAAACCGTGCACAGGACTTACCCCCGCCTCCCCAGCTTCAGGCAGATTACCAGCACGTGATGGCAGTTCAGACTCAGATCTTGCAGGGTTTAGCCCAAGCCATTGCAGGTATCCAGCAGAATTTGCAGCCGCAGGCTCCGCACCCAGTGCCCTTCCATAATAACCATCACAGATCCAAGCTAACGGACTTTCTAAGATCCCATCCACCGGAATTCTCTCACACCGTCGAGCCCGTTGAGGCCGACGATTGGCTAAAGGATGTTGAGAGAAAGCTCAACCTTGTGCAGTGCACCCCAGTGGAGAAGACCCTTTTTGCTGCACATCAGTTGAGAGGCTCTGCAGCCGACTGGTGGGAGAATTACTGTAATGCCCATCCAGACGCTGTCAACATTGAGTGGGCCGAGTTCGCCGATGCCTTCCGTGCAGCTCATGTGCCCGAAAGTACCATCGACATGAAGAAAGAAGAGTTCAGTCGTCTGAAACAAGGTACATGAAGCGTCAATGAGTACCTGAGCCGCTTCAACAAATTGGCTCGGTATGCCCCCGAAGAAGTGGACTCCGACAAGAAAAAGATCAGGAAGTTCTTGAAGGGAATCGCAGTAGGGTTGAGAATCCAGTTGCTTGCCCATGACTTCCCCACCTTCCAGCACATGGTCAATAAGGCCTTGCTTCTGGAGGATGCCATAAAAGAGGCAACTGAGGAATATAAGAAGCGCAAGTCTACCCACCAAGCGCCCCCATTCCGAGGTGCACCACGCCCTCGTGTTGGACATCCCATGCAGTACCACCAACCTACCCATCAAGTTAGTCGCCAACTTGGCTTTACTCCCCGTCCGCCGATGCCTCGCCCTACTCCGTCGCCCCAGCAGCACGCCCCTAGTGGCAACACCGCAAGGAACAGTGTCTCCTCCTTCAATTCGCCCACAGGAATGGCAAAGGTGTAGTGCTTCACGTGCAAACAGATGGGACATTACGCCAGGCAGTGTCCTCGAAATCAGGGAAACTCTAACCCCGGACGCTCCGATGCTAGTTTTCCCAGGACTCCAGCGCCTGCACAGTCCCGCCCAGTCACTCAGACAAGTGGACAAGGTTCTCGCGCCTCCAACAACCTTGGACGAGGTCCAGTGAACCACATTCAAGCTGAAACCGCCCAAGAGGCCCCCGACGTGGTGATGGGTATGTTCTCTGTCAACTCCATACCCACACTCGTTCTATTTGATTCAGGAGCTTCTCATTCATTCATATCGCAAGCTTTTGTGAAAAGAAATGGTTGGAAAACCCAAAATTTACAAGTACCTATGGTAATACATTCCCCTGGAAGGGATATAAGGGCAGATAAACTATGCCCCAAGGTTGATCTAGTGATAGAAGGGGTTAGCTTCGCAGCCAAACCCATAGTCCTAGACTCCCAAGGTCTGGATGTCATCCTAGGGATGGATTGGTTGGCTAAGCACAAAGGACAAATTGATTGTGCCGATAGGACCATCACTCTGCAAGGACCCGGAGGAAAACAAGTGCGTTTCACTCCCCTCCTTCCCGGAAACCGGTCAACCCTGAACAGTTTGCAAGCCACTCCCTTGGAGATGGTACCCATAGTCAACGAGTACGCCGATGTGTTCCCAGAAGAACTACCCGGGATGCCACCGGATCGAGAAANGCGGCGGTCGTGGCGGTCGGCCACGACGCGTGTGGGCGCGGGCCACTGGCGGGAACGGGAACGGAGGGCGCCGGCGGGAGGGAGCTCCGAGAGAGAGAGAGAGAGGGGAAAGAGAGAAGGGGAAAACGGGAGAGAGAGAGAAGAGAGCAGAGTGCTCTCCCTCACTCTCGGCTCGGCGCGGTCGGCGCACGTGCGGCGCACGTGCCCAGCGCGCGCGGGCCGGGCGGCCTGGCGCGGCCCAGCGGGGAAAAGGCCGCAGGAGAGAGGGAGCGGTTGGGCCGAGCGACGGCCCGAAGAGGGAGGAGAGGGGACTGGGCCGGCAGCGGCCCAGGAGGGAAAAGAGAGAGGGGAACAGGCCGAGAAGGGGAGTCGGCCAGGGACAAGGGACGTAAAACAGACTTTTCCTGAAAGATTGAAAGAAGGAGTTTTAGGGCTTGGATTTGAAATCCGATTTCGCGGTTTTCTACGGGATTGAACTGAGAGGGGAGACACGAGACCTTGGCACGCGACAAGACTCAGCCGAAGAGCAAACTTTCGCAAATAGGGTTTTTAGCAGATTAGTTTTCCCGCTAACGTCGCGACAAATCGGGCGTTACATCGTAACAACAGACCCCCGCTATCCCTATAACTTCTTCCTCCTGACTCCACCTGCAATAGTGCTCCACCTTCTCATCTATCATCTCATTCGTCTTGTTAAGCGGAGTTGGATTCATCCTTAACCAGCACATACCAAACTTCCGAACGACCATGTTCACCTTCACTTTCCATCTTAAATTTGACTTGATCTAATCTATGGCCAGATAACAAATAGACAAATTCAAACTCACCGGACATAAAGAGAACCCTTTCTTCCTTGATGCCTTATGAACCGAGCTAACAAATCCAACATCCACGCTTCTCGAATCCGTAGACTTAATCCATGATACTTTGAGAAAATTCACCATTGACTTGAATCACCCGAAGAAATTACCACCATAGTATTTGCTCTTTCTCTTTAGTGACGCAGATTTTATATATTTCCATCATGCAAACCCCACAGATCCTAGATATATCTTATACTACCAAACAGCCCGTTGATGCCCTCAACGATTTTTACCTGCGGTTGCCCGGACCCTCTCGTCCGCCTATGACTTTCTCGTCCTTAATCACATCTAGACTTAACGTGCCATCACTGACGCTTTACTTACATGTAACAATCCTCTTCTGCAGATACCATGGCCGTACGGTACTCCAACACAAGAATGTACATGGATGTCCAACCAACATCTTTGACCTAGTCCCAATGCATCGATGCCCATGCAACTTGTTCAACTCCACACATGCAAGCCACCTAACCCAAACACAACCATAGACATGAACCGGTTGCTTTCCTTAAAAAACCAGACCTGGTTTTCTTTAGTCAAAACCAATCAACGGAATAGGTTCAAACAAACTGATCCCATCTTGCTCCTTCCGCCCACGCGCTTCCTCTGTGCTGCCTGACTATGCCGCGCATGTGCCGGACATCAGAGCACCTGCGCCTCACCGATTATGAGCCGCCACCGCTTGATCCCTCGATGCTGCTGGTGAGTGTGCCGCCGCCGCTGCCATGGGCTTCCCGCCGGTCGAGGATGCCGACGCCCATGGATCGCCTCCGACGTAGAGGAAACCGCCGCCCCTTCCACCGGAACCCACCGCCTCCTCACTGGAGCCGGCCACGGTGAGCTGCTCCATTGCCTGCACCACCGCTTGCCGAAGTGTGCAGCGCTGCCCGTGAGCTTGTCGCCAACAAATCCGCCGCACTCGAGAAAATCAATCTCTCTCCCTTGCTTTGTGATTTGCTTGATTGCGCTGATGCAATCCTTATGGAATCGTTCTTGCTGATTTTACTTGTGTCCAACTCGGTTTCTGTTGTGCTTGCCTTGTCCGCATCGATGCCATGACAAGACCGGAGTTGTATTCGAGTCAGAGTCAGAGTGCTCCTTGCATCACGAACCTTAGATCAAGCCATGCACGATCCCAATCCTGGGTCAGCCACATGTTTAGCACTGCTCCTATCTGATTGTCTTCCGCAGCACGTCATCGATATGCGAAGCACGCACACCGCCGCAACACCAGACGTCCCGAGTTTTACGTACGCTTCCATGTCCTTTCGCACTGTAGCCAAATACTTCCTGTCAACCCCATCAATGACAAACATCACCGATCTACAACCAGCATCTGCTATTCTGCATGCCCAGTCCCACGTACGCCGCCATTTTAGCCATCCACATGCAACACCTTGTCGACACCACTCCATCACCTTCAAGGATCCATCCGCTCCGACTTCCGATTGAACGGCATCAATCTAGTCATGAGCCGAAGCCGACAAGTCACATGGCATCTTCCCAGCCACCGAACGACCCGAGCACTATGTCTAGCCGCCTCCCTATCAAAAGCAGCTCATCGAAAGGCCCGGGCCACCTCGTCTAGAGTGTTTGATCCACTGACCGAGAACGACGATCACCTCCAGCTTCAATCAACCCGAGCATGGGGCCCCACATCTCCCTATTGAGAGTGGCTCACCGAAAAGTCCAGGCCACCCGCTCGAAGTGTCTGACCCACCAATTGGCTCGCCAATCACTTTCGCCGCCATCAACCTGGGCACCACGTCTGGTTATCTCCCTGTTGGAAGCAACCATCGAATGGTTCAGGCCACTGCCTGAAGTGTTCGATCCATCGACCAAATTCCGTTGATCGCCGCCATGGTCTACCTTGCGCTCATGTCCCTCCCTGGACATAAACCGCGAGTGGCGTGGTGTGAAGCACCTCCATCGCGCCTCTATCCATGGACCTCCCACAAGCTTTGATACCACTTGTTATAAAATCGGCCCCGAAATCACATCGAGAAACAAACATTGAAGAAACGCCATAGGGGATCCAAATACGATGACGACACCGAGGCATGATATTTGTTAACGAGGTTCAATCGAAGCCTACATCCTAAGGGCACTAATTATGAACGCTTCTCCCCAATCCAGCATATTACAGCGTATCAGAGTTACAACGACTCAAGGCCGGAAGCAGCCAGCAGTCGCTCCCTCTCGCTATGCTAAGTCGTCTTGCCACCATATGGTTACAATAGGCTTGCCTCTCTATTTAAGAGAGAGCCTAGGATAGAGTTCGACTCTTACTATATTCCTAACACCTAGTACAACTCCAAGTCCTAAACTGTAACCGACTTTATACATATATTCGACACAAACTCTAACAGTTACACCTACAGCCTTGATGGTGTGGTCGGCTAACTACGAGGGTTCCCTTGGCGCCACCTTCTTGCCCCCAACCGTGATGGCCAAGGCCTTGTTCGCATCTCCCATCTTTTTTCCGTCAGAGGCTTCCATCGCGCAAAAGATCGAACACCTTTCATGCAGTGGTTTCTTCAGCAAAGGCTGGGATTTTGGAGTGTGGATCCTCTGCCTCGATGCCTCCCCTTTTAAAGCCTGTTGGCCTGCCTTGTTAATCGCTTCATCAATTCTTCATTGCTCCCCACAATTGCTCCCTGCATTTGCTCATTGATCTAGGGCATTTCAGCATATTTTTCCTCTAGTGTTGAAGCTATTTTTATCGCCAGCATTTGAACTGTGAGTTACCCCTACAGTAATCGCCTCCCGTATCTTGACCTTGGATTCTTCCCAGCGAATCACTAGCTTATGTATTCCTTCCTTCAATCTCTCAAGGCTCTCTCTGTGGTTCTGGGTACAGTAGATGCTAGTTCTCTCTCTTGCAGCTTGTTCTTTGAGGTTTACTGTAATGTGGGTATCTGGCTGAAAAGAGGTTGGATCGATGGTGGGAAACAGGGGTTGAATCTGGGTTGGGATGGATCTTAGGTAGGGAGATGAACAGAATCGTGGATCGCCCCCATGCTCACCGAGGAGCAGAAGGGACATCGTGAACCTATTAACACACTACAAGCAACAATCTTTAAATAGTACTCCCTCCATTTCGTTTTGTATGACGTCTGTATGCAATTGGAAAGTGTTCTTTTTGTATGACACTGCAGTACATCGTTGAATCAGAATTCCAGATTTGCCCCTGCATCATGAACTCCCACAGCAGATGTCGCTGGCAGCGGAACACAGAACAACTATAATATGAAGGTAGAATATGTCAGAGATTGCTCTGCCTCGGGCGCTCGGCCCGACGAAAAAAATTGGGCACCTAAATACTCGTTGATTAGGTTGATGAGTGGCAGCTGAGTAAATTGCGTGATATGTCTCCTGCCCATGACGTGCGCATGCCATGGAGCATGCATGCATGCATGCATCAGAATAGTGAGGAATATATTTTCAAATGATTTTTTCTTCAAAACCAATTATCCGATCCATGATTCGATCATATCATTGTATTTATTATAATTAAATCTTTATAATAAGATCTCACATGATTACATTCTGATAGAAATAATTTATATGTTTCAACCATTAAAATTTAATGTTTCATGTGTGACAAACGGAAGTTCCAATTAGGATATAAATTTGTTGCATAGTATTTTAAGTTTTATGTTGTAACGGGTCTTTTTTTAATGTAGCACATAGTGTTATTAGAATGTTTTAATTACTATTTTCTGATGTTTCACTTGTTTATTTGAAAATTGCACATTGTGTTTTTAATTGTTTCAGCAAATATCTTATGATGTTTCAGTAGTTAATTTATGATGTTTCACTAAATTATTTGAAAATGTTGCAGATGTGTTTTTAGTTGTTTCAGCAAATATCTTATGATGTTTCACTAGTTACAATTCAATGTTTCATGTATGACATAAAGATGTTAATTAGTTTATATTTTTTAATCAAAAATACCATCTTATAAGATTTTATTATAAAGATTTAATTGGAACAATGTAATCAGATCAGTAATTGAATAGATATTTTTTTTTAAAATAATTTATAGGTTTGCTAAAGAATTTATAGGCTGACATGCTAGAGAATTTATTAGAGAAGAAAGAATGAGAAGAGCTGAGAAAGATCTGCATACGGACACCTACTAAAAGACCAACCGTCTAGGTGTGCGGTTGCATGTGTGCATGCATGCATACAAAGTGTGATGTGCAGTGCAGTGGGGGTCGGGCACCCGATCTTTGCCGTTTTATCAGGTGCCCGACGTGGAGTCACGTCAGAATATGTCATGTGCATGAAGGGGCTAAGCTGCCTGTCTCTTTGCAGCTGGAATCCATATTGATCATGCATGATCAACTCCTGCTAAATCAGCCTAATTAAATTAAATTTTGTTTGGTTTGATTTTTAATTCAGTATAATGCAATTCCAATTTAAATTGAAATTTACACAAGATTTAGAAATATAACAGTACCACACAATCTTGTTTGTCTTCACCACATAATTTTGTTCGTCTTCAGGTACAGTATTTGATAACTATCTGTAACGCCCGTTTTGTCGCGGCGTTAGCGGGAAAACTAATCTGCTAAAAACTCTATTTGCGAAAGTTGCTCTTCGGTTGAGTTTTGTTGTGTGCCAAGGTCTCGTGGCTCCCCTCTCAGTTCAATCCCGGAGAAAACCACGAAATCGGATTTCAAATCCAAGCCCTAAAACCCCTTCTCTCTCCTTTTCTGGTAAAGTCTACTTTACCTCCCTCTGCCGTGGGCTGTCCCCCTTCCCGGCCTACTTCCCTCTCCCTCTCCTCCTTGGGCCGCCGCCCGGCCCAGCCTCTCGGCCTCCTTCCTTCCCTGGGCCGTCGCCCGGCCCAGCTCTCTCCCGTGGCCTGCCTTGGCTCGCGCCCCCTCTTGCTGGGCCACGTGCCACCTCGGCCCGATCCGCTCGGCCCGCGCACGCCGCGCTCGTGCCCCGCACGCGCCCGAGCCGAGAGCACCAGCTCTTTCTACCGGCCTCTCTCTCCCTCGCCGCTCTCTCTCTCTCTCTCTTTTCTTTCCCGTTCCGTCGCCGGCGCCGCTGGTCCCCTCGGCCCCGCCGCCTGCGCGCATGCCGCCAAGGCGCTGAGCAGCGCGCGTCCTCCCGTTTCTCCCCGCGCGCGCCCCTGCCCGAAGCGGCAAGGGGGCAACCCCTCTTTTCCCCTCTCCCCTTTTCTTTTTTCCCCGGCGGCCGACCGCCGCCGACGTCACCCGGTCGCACCGCCGTTTGCGCCGGTCCCCGCTCTGCCTTGCCGACCGTCTCTCCGAGCCCCAAACCGACATTCGCCCCCAAAACCGACCTAGCGCCCATACAAAATCCTCCCCCCCCCCCCCGCGCTCGGCCGCAATCTTTCCCCTCCGCCCGGCCGCCATCACCGCCTCCCGAGCTCGCCCCCTTCCCGCTGCCCCGCCACCCTCGTCGCCCGCCGCCGCCGCCGCCGAGGGCTCCCGAAGGAGCTTCGGGCGCCATCTCCGCCGCCCTCTTCCTGGCCCGGAGCCGCGCCGCGCCCCCCGCCGTCGCCCTCTTCCCCGGCTCACCGCCCCGCCGCGGTAAGCCCCTCTCCCCCTCAATCTTCCCCTCTTTCGTCGGTTTAGGCCGCTAGACAGCCGTAAACTCCCCCTCCGGCCACCGCCGTGGCCGTCGCCTTCTCCTCCGCCCTCTCCCCGAACCGCCGTGGCCGCCGTCGCACCGCGCCGTCGCAGCCGCCGTCGCTCCCCCGCGGCCCGATCCGAGCCGACGGCTCGATTCCTCTCTCTCCCCTCTTGCTCCGGCGCCACTCCCCGTCGCCGGCCTCGCACCGCGCCGCACGAAACCCCCTCCGCCGTCGCCGCCGTCGCCCGGGCCTTCTCCCTTTTTTGCCCGGCCGGCCTACGTGGCCGCCACGCAGGCGCCACGCAAGCGCCAGCCGGCGCACTCCCTTTTTCCCCTCCGTGCGCTCGGTCTGCGTAGACCGCGCCGCTGCCAGGCGGGCCCCGCCCTAGCGCCGCGCGACGGGCACGGTCCACCGGATCGGCCGTCCGCGTAGGCCGCGGCCTGCCCCGGCCCATCGGCCTCGCTCCCGCTAGGCCCATCGGCCCCCCCTCTCGCGCATCGGCCAGGCCGTGTTGCCAGGCCGGCCATCTGGGCCTCCTTGGCCGACCGGCCCAGTCGGACCCTCGGCCACTCGGCCTTTTCGCTCGTGGGCCGCGCCCTCAGCGCCGGCCCGCTCGGCCTCTTTCCCTCTCCGGCCCATCGGCCTCCCGCCATCGGCCTCGGCCACTAGGCCCATCGGCCCATCGGCCTCCCCCCTCGCGCGCCGATCGGCCTAGGGCCGATCCCTTCGGGCCGCTGGCCCATTAATTAGGCCGCGCCCATTCAAATCCTTTGGGCTGCCCTTAGCCGCCCAAAATAAAGTCCAATTTCAGTCCCTCCTTCTTTTCTTTTCCAGGGAATTAATAATTCCTTTTCTTTATTCCAGAAAATCCTTTAATCTTCGGAAATTCATATCTTTTCAACCGTTCGTCCGATTGACTCCGTTCCACTTCCAAAAATCCTAAAATCGAGATCTACCTAATGGCACGCTTAGTGGTCTTTAATAGGGCTTCTTTTTTCGCTTTGTTGAGTCGTCTCGTTTCACGTGTAGTCTCGGAGCCCGAAGACCCGCAGTGCGCGGATTTCGAGGAAGAAGCTCAAGATCTCGAGCAAGGCAAGTCACCTTTGATCAATTGAACCCATAATTTAAATTAAGTATTTTGATTTCGCAAACTATGCATGTTTAGGTTACACTTGGCACTTGGCCTCGGTTTGCAATACAACCGGCAGGCCCTACCCATTTGCTGGCATTCACCTTCCTTGATTATTTGAATACCCTAACACCCTTGTCACCCCTCAGGTGATGCCTCGGTATCCGTACCTCGCGTACGAATATCGAGACTCCCCTCAAACTTTAAAATTGACCACCTGGGTAAAACTTGAGTTTACAAAATGCTTGGAAAACCCGACACTTGGGTCGGTGTCTTGAAAACTAAAGTGAGTTTCTAAAACTCGCGGTACGGGAGACGTACTGGAGGTACGGTCTGCTCGTTCTCGCTCTAAGGACCGATTCCTTGGGAATTACATCCAAGCATATGTCAAGTACGACCACATGGGTGATATGGGACGCCCCTGGCTGAGTAATTAGCTAGGCCAGGGAAATCTTGATGCCAAGGGACAAGTGGATTCGCCGGGGTGGTGTCGGGGAGGACCCCTGGGCTTCCTGGCACAGTATGGTCTGGGACCTAACCTGGTGTTGGTCCGTGGGACCCCTCCCGTTGGCATAAGATGACCCTGAGTCGGCTTTCGAAATGCCTTGTCGTGAAAGCCTCAAGGTCGCCAGACGTGACCGAGGGTCGCGGGCTGGGTGATTCGGGGTTAGTAACGTCGTGTGGGTAAAGTGTACCCCCTCTGCAGAGGTTAATAACTGTTCGAACAGCCGTGCCCACGGTCATGGGCGGATGTGAGGTGATTCCTTAGCGTAGTTTTATTGAACACCTTGTGAACTGCTGTTGGTGTGAGGTTTCCCCTTCTGTGCTTGGTTTAAGGCTGTTGAAGCAGCCGGAGTCGGTGACGATTGGCAGGGAGCCTCTCGTACCGAGTGTTGACTTGTGGCTGTTGAAGCAGCCGGAGTCGGTGAGCGATTGGCAGGGAGCCTCTCGTCGCGTGTGTGAGTCTGTTGGAGCAGCCGGGTCGGTAAACGATTGGCAGGGAGCCTCTCGTGCCGACAAGAATCAATCGATACATTTTCACTGCTCCGGCCGGATGAGACGCACTTTCTCATCCGTGTCGTTGAGAAGCACTCACTTAGATGTTTCTAAAGTCTTGAACTAAAATCAATTGTGAAAAATAACTGGCCTTCCTTTGAAACTTGCATTAAACACTTAATTCCCCTGACTTGCTGAGTACTCCGTACTCACCCTTGCTCTATACAATTAAACCCCCCCCAGTTCTCGAAGATGAAGAGGTGGACCCTGCTGATGAAGAGTTCTTCCAGGAGCAAGCAGACTTCGAGCAGTAGTAGGGTTTCGGCTTCCCCAAGGCTTTGCTTGTGGCTTAGGGCTAGTCTCCGCTTTCCGCTTCCGCCTTTTTGTAATGCTGTTGTGAACTCGGGTTCTGTCCGCAGTTCCAACCTTGGTTGTAATCCTACTCTTAATAAAGAGACCGCTGTTGTTGTGATATTCTGTCTTCCTGTTGTACCAGCGCTATTTCCTGGGACTGGTACAGGCATACAGGTTAATTTGGATCGCCTTATACTGGCCTCCGTTCGGGGCTAGTTTGGGGCGTGACACTATCTGGGAAAAAGAATCAAAGGACATGTTCTGCACAGAGTGACTGTACACACAGACAACTACTTTCTCAGAAAAAAGGGAAAGAAAAAAAGAAACCCTCGAATTTATTCTGTTCATATCATTTTCAACCATATGTGGGGTACAATAACTGACGACTCCATGTACAGTTTGTACAGTGTGAAATTTTCGAATAAACATCTGTGGTTTAATTTGGTTTGGTCCGTCACTTTTCATGCTCTGCACAAGTTAAACAGAAAGGGTAAAGCTACAGCCTATTCTAAGCAAAAATACTGAATAAAGTCTGCTACAACACCATAAGATGTCTCCCTTCCAACCCTCCCATTTCAGTGCTATCAAACCAAGTAGAATGGTCGAAACTTAGAAGGATGGAAATATCAATGGTAAAACTAGCAGTATAGTGTACCGAGTAATTAGCAAATGTTTCCTCATAGTAATTTAAATGGTATCCCTGTAGGACAATAATAGCACCTTCTTGCTAAGACAACTTTCACCAGCAATTTCAAATCAGCAACATCAGCACCAGCAATTTCAGATCAGCAACAGTAGCAACACCAGCAATTTCAGATCAGCTTAGCAGCAATGCCATATCAGCACCCAACTGCAGCAAATTCAGACCAGCACAATGCAGCAGCAAATTCAAATCAGCAACAGCAGCAAGAAATTCATATCAGGTATCTGCCATAGCCCTGAAAAGGAGTAAAATGAATGCCACTAATCAGCACACATCAAACAAGTTAGGCTATGAGTATTTGACTTGAAAGCACATGAAGCGATTTTCATGAAAATAAAGCATAACCAAAGTAGTTTACCTGAGATAAATGTTAGCATCATTTACCAACTCGGCATTGCAGGTTAATTGCAAATGAAGACACCCTTTCTATTCAAGCAATCCTTTTTTGATGTGTGGAACATCATATGAGTTATCGCCGTATTTTCTTATGGCTTCTTTCATGCATGCATGAAGAGATAAGAAAATTCTATTTGCCCGGCTCACTAGATAATTTTGAAACGCCTGGTCCACGGCGGCAATAAGTTCTTCAATTGTTTTCGATGTTGTTTTATACTGGATGGATTGAATGGAGTTAAAAAAGCCTAGATCCAATATGTTCATATCTGGTGAGTTTGATGGCTGGCATATAATTCTGATGTCAAAACCATCTTGCTTAACAGCCTCACGAAACAATCTATCATCAGGTGAAATATGAGGCCAAGCATTATCTTGTTGGATGAATATAGGTTTGCCAACGTCTTGATACGGCCACTTAGCACGAACAGAAGACAAACCTTATCAATCATGAATTCTCTAAAGACATCCTTTGTGATTGATTCAATAGCCTTCATCTCCATCGTCCCTGCAGGATGGTTCACACTAGATCTATTAGTTGCTATGTATCTCACAAAAGGGAAGCATCCAAGTTTTCCATCAAAAGTATAAGTGCCACTGGAGTCAAACATTGGTCGAGCAAGAGCAGTCAAGACCATTATTTTTGGGATATAATTCTTCTTGTTCTGACAAGTCCTTGTAGGTTGGACATCACCTAGAGCCGTATAGTACATCTTCATCTTCCTTGTGATGTTGAACCATTTTTCATCAATGAAGATAAAATAAAAGTAAGGCTCTTGCAGATTTTAGAAATATAACATCTTGAAGTTTATATGACAGTAACTCTCCCACCAGTTTTTGGTGTACCAATGACTAGTACTCCAACAGAGTATCAACTGTGCTGGTTTCCAATGCAACCTTTCCAACAAACTTTATATATGTAGCCTAACCATAATTGTAAAATTTATGAAAAAAATATACTACTCCGAGTTTGGAAAACATGCTCTAAGTTCAAACAATGTTCAGTTTGGACAAGAACTGACAAGTGCAGTTCAAAAGTGATATTGACAGGCTTTGCAACCGAGCTACACATACTGCACTGACATCACAAGTTCAGTTCAATAATGTTTAGTTCAAGAGTTCACCTAAGGTTATCTTTGAAACTTGTTCTAGATTGCAAGATCAACCTATGCATTGAATTGCATCATGAATCACTTCCTGGGACCGAAAGAGAAGCTACAAATGGTAAAGAGAAGACGAACCTCGGGGAGAGAGCAATAGAAGACGAAGTTGTACCAGCCCACGAGGCCGCGGCGGCAAAGGCGCGCGAGGCATTCCTCTGTGTGGCTACGGCTGCCATTGGTGGATGGTAGGGATAATGACGGACTCATCTGTGGCGGCGAAGGGAACGACACCGTGGCATCCGATGACCATCCACTGCCACCGCTGCCCTGTGCTGCCTTTTTCCATGGAGTGACGAATTGGTGCCGCTTGTGTGCTCCACTCTCCTCCATGGTCGGCCCGCTTCCACAGCCTTCGACCACCAGGGTCATCCAATGCAGCTTGGTGGAGGAAGTTGGGGTGGTTCACTATGAGCATAATGTAGTGGCATCCTTTTCTTTTTTTTGCCCAAACCTGAAGAAATTCATAACAACAATAGTTGCCTTTGAACGAGCAAACATCAGATCAGTACAAGCAGAAAGCACTAAAAGAAATGGACGAGCCATCCCATGTGGCTCTTTCTAGGTCCCCATCTGACCGAACCCTTGACAAGTACACACCCATTGAACTAATGGCTGAAAAAAAGATGGCATCCCTTTCTTGAGGTCAGTGGTGTATAATGAGGTGCCTTCTCTCCCAATCATATACTCCCAATGCCATGCTAATCGACGATAAATAGGTAAGTATTCTAGAAAGTTCTACTTCCATCAACAATGCAATTGGACATTTGAATGGGCATATTGCATCAACAGCAGCAGTATTATCCAAGATACTCTGAATTCAAGCCCGCACCAACCCATCAAAAACAGATTCGGCCATGTCCAAAAGACAGTTGAAAGCTCAACTCGAGACTTAGTGGCTAACCTAGCAGGCGGGCATGGTGGTTCAGCTGAACTAACCCCCCACCCCAAAAAATCTCCTTAGAACAAACAACTATCTATGGTTAGGCGAAGAGAGAAGCTTTTCCAGATCTAGAAGAGAAGCTATGGGGTTGTGTTAACAAAGGACAATTTAGCTAGGAGAAATTAGCATGGTAGTTTGAAATGTTGTTTCTGCAGATGAGACTATTCAACATTTATTTGTGGAGTGTCACTATGCAAAATTTTTTTGTCTACAATTTTCTTCAGGTTTATATACTCTGCATAGTATATCTCATATTTTTGAGAATTGGCTAGTGGGGGTTGATAAAAAACTAGCAAACTTATTCTTGTTGGAGCATCCGCTATATGTTGGGCTTTATGGTTGTGTAGAAATGATATGGTTTTTCACAAGTCACCATATGTATCTTATATGCAAGTTCTTTTCAGAGCAACATACTGGCTCTGGTGTTGGGCTCGACTACTAAAGTGTGATGATGATATTCAGTTAGTAAAAGTTGTATGTCGTCATCTTGAGTCAACGGTTATGCAACTTTTCGTTAACTTTGGATAGAGATTCACAAATAGAATTCAATAATTATGTGATCTTTTTATGCCGTGGGAGTCTTTAGTAGTTGGTGTGTGCTCCTGTTTCTTTAGGCGTGTGTTTTTATGTCTTGTTGAATTGGTGTAATAATTGGCTGTAGCTCTTTGAGCAAAGGACGGGATTCTATTCCATTATCTAAAAAAAAGTAGAGAAGTTAAGGGTTAAGGTGAGAGAAGGTGTGGGAAGAGAGGCATGAGAAGGGAGTATGTGCGTACGTGTGTGCTCACCGGCGGGGGGAGCAGGATGCCGGAGACGCTGCCCGCAGGGTGGGTGGGGACGGCGCTGCTTGGTGGCGGTGGGCGGGCTCACTAAGTCGTGAGGAGACAGGAGGGAGTCGAGGCCGAGGGGCACACGAATGGGGAGATTGAAAGGGCAAAACGGTAAAATCACTGCATCCTTAATTTTATCAAACCTGTCGGAAACGACATACAAAACGAAACAGAGGGAGTATAACATATTACCTCCTCTTTAGTTCCCATTAGCTGGCAGCTATATATTTATTCATATCCCTATTAGACTGTGTGTTGACTTACCGGGTCAATTAGATCTATCAAATGTATTCCACTCGTACTTAATTCCCTACACTACTACACAAACCTCTATGGGTACCGGTTGGGAACCCACCATAGGTGTCGGTTTCCCAACCGGTACCAATTTAGGGGCACCTATGTGAATGGGCATAGGTGCTGGTCCCATAGATAGAACCGGCACCTATAATCTTCGAAATAAAAAGTAATCCCTAGCCAAGCCAGGGCCAGCATCGTGGACGATGAGGATGGCGCCCTGTCCCTGCCCGTGCGGCATGTACCTTATTGAGCTAGAGCAGGAGCCGCATGAGCCCCTCCCTGATAGTGATCCTCCCCCTCGTGTCCCACCCCGGCACCTCTACCTTCGGACATGAAGGTGCTTGGACAATGCAGATGGGATCAACTAGAGAGACAGTAGCATTCGGGTCTGAATCCAATCGAGAAACAAACAAAAAAATTGGGGTCTGAATCCAATCGAGGAACCACAGAGAGACTGTGACATCCTTAGTTACGGACAGGGGGAATGAGAGGGACGACAAACCAAGGAGGAGGAGGAGATGCAGGAGGAGAGGGAGAAGGAGGTGAGGGAGACGTTGTTGGAGGCGGCGGTAAGGAGGACATTGGGGTCCGAGGGGTCGTCATGGTGGTCGAAGAAGATGGCGCGGAGAGTTCTTGTTCCCTGGGGATGCCTCACCGGTACATGGCCTCTTCCCACCCACGCACATCCATCCCTGCTTCGCCCTCAGCCACTAGCTCATTGTACTCAGAGCAGGTAAAGGAAGGGCGGGGAGAGGAGGGGAGAAGGGAGCGGATGAGAGAGTAGATAAGGAGTGGCCATTTTTTTATTATAGGTGTCAGTTTTTCAAAAGACCGACACCCATAGTATAAGTGTCAGTTTTATTAAAAGAACCAATACCTATAATATATTATATGTGCTGGTTTTTTTGAAAAAACCGACACCTATAATTGCTCAAATGTGTCAATTTTATATTTTTTTCACTACACGAAGGTGAAAAACAGTTAATCGGTGTCGATTTTGAATGAACTGGTACCTATAAGCCGATACCTATTAGGCTATTTACAGTAGTGCTACTACTCTTAACATATAGATTGCATATCATCTTGATACTGTAGTGTTTTTTCATTTGCATGCAGAAAAATGCATGTCAACCATGTAGCACGATCTGGACACGGCATTTTTGTGGTATAGTGATTACACAGCCTACTACGCTAGTGCTAGTTGGCAGCTGCATTGTTAACATCGCATTAGATCAGAACGACAGTTGCCATGAGCGAGTGTTCATAATGGTGAGCAACATGGACATAATGTTTCACCGAGTTTCTCCACATTTCTCAAGCTGGGAGGAGAAAATATTTTCATCACTTATATTGCTTGTTTTGTTTAATTCTCAAAAAAAAGGATCGGAGAAAATTGAGGGGATTTATTAATTCCACAACTCAATAGGTATGGAATTATTCCCCTTAAACCCTTTCAATCCTTTTGGTGTGGAATTGACCAAACAAGGCCTTAAGAGGATATTCTTAGTTTCTGCATGGCATTCGAAGATACACCAAAAAATTAGACCCGATTGTATATACTTTTCCTCTCCTTCTGGGAAACGATATATATATTATTTACATAACAAATCCTATGGTAAATCATAAATTAGGAGAATTCGTACCAACTCAGCATTTCACAAGTTCTGAAAGTGCAACGAAAGGATACTAAATCTCGTCATTAACTGAATTCAAAATAGAAAGATTCAAAATAAAAAAAAAATAGGTAAGCAAGCCCTACAAAATAACCTTTATTTATGACCAGTTTCAAACGGATAAAATATATCCCTAGGATAAAGACGAAGAAGAAGAGTGGGCTAAGAAATCTCATAAGAAAAATACCAACCGATCGTCTAAGTTTGAACGGGTTTCCAAAGCACAAAACGCATCCATATGCCCGTTTTTAAAGTGCATGGTTTTTAAAGTGCATGTTGAGTCAAACAGATTGTGCAGCACCACTCTTCAAAACACTATTAAAACAAAAGTTTCACTCAAACAATTAATGAGAATGTACACCTCTTGACATTTAATTTGTCATGTCAACACTATGCATTTTCCCCAGGTCTTTCCATAACACACATGAACACGGCTATCAAATTAACTGGAAATAAATATGTAAAACAAAGAAACTTGTAAAATCCTTGGATTGAATAAAATGTGGGTTTCCATATTATTTATTGTTTCTGTCCACATATTTTGTATACGATTAATTGAATAATTGTATACTGTGGGGTGTCTACATTTTTATTACCGAAACATATATAGAGAAATTTAGTGATCGAAAACAAGATGCAAAGCCCTAACAATTAAATCTTCTCTAGGGACTGGAGTATGTCGTCCCTGAGGTCCTCAAACTTTTCGATCCCAAAACTAAACCTCACAAGGTTATCCTTGATCCCATTCTTGACCTTCTCCGCGTCACTCTTGCCCCTTGTAAAATCAAGCACGAACTAATTATGTCAACATTAACACATCGTCGTACGTACACCAAATTAAATCTGTTGTACGAAATTGAGCAGTTAATATTTACTGTTCTTGTAACTGAAGAACACGAACATGTATATATACCAGTAGGACATAATGGCCGGCTGCTGCACTAGGCTCTCGCACCCACCGAGCGACGTCGCGATGAACGGCAATTCAAGCGCATCGACGAACCTCATCACCCCGCGCATATCCGACGCCACCTCGAAGCTGATCACGCCGCCGGCGCCGGTCATCTGCCTCCTTGCGACGCCATGCCACGGGCTGCTCTCGAGCCACGGGTAGTTGACACGCTTGATCTTTGGGTGGCTCTCGAGCAGCCGCGCCATCTGCAGCGCCGTCCGGTTTTGCGCCTCCACCCGCAGCGCCATAGTCTTCACCCCGCGTATGATCATGTACGCTGCATTCTGGGAAACAAAAATGTTGTGAAAGTACAAGTAAACTGTAACGGAGATGGATTTTCATTTTCCTCGAGAGAATATCTCCTCGTATAATCATAAGAATGTTACCTAAATAATCATAAAATAATTTCAAAAAATTTGACAACATAAATTAATATGAGATATATCATTTCACAAACATGCACCGTCAAATTTGATTTCTACAAATTATAACAATAATAACAAATTAAACTGAAAATAGTTTAACGTACATTTGCAGTTATATTTGATATTTTTTATACAACTTGTAGAATTTAATTTGAATTTGTATGTTTATGGAGTGATATATGTCATATTAATCTATCTTATTATATTTTAAAATTTTTTAATGATTATTTGTATGGCATGAAAGAAGCGAGTGGTTAGGTTGTGATCTGTTTAATTAGTTACCGGACTGATGGTGCCGCCAAGGTCGTGGTGCCACACGCGTATGCGCGAGATGAGCGCCTCCGAGCCGCTGACGCAGCCGGCGATCACGTCGTGGTGGCCGGCGATGTACTTGGTGACAGAGTGGAGGACGACGTCGGCGCCGAGGGTGAGCGGCTTCTGGTTGATGGGCGACGCCAGCGTGCTGTCGACGCACACCAGAGCGCCCCGACGGTGGCACAGCTCGGCGACGTGCCGCACGTCAACGCACTTGAGGTGAGGGTTCGTCGGCGAATCCGCGTAGAACATCGTCACCTGCATTTGCATGTTCTCGTTAGAAATCAGGAACACGCGTAGCTCGAGCGTTTTATGTGTTTGTGGCTCCGATCGATCACGTACATTGCCCTGATCAAGAACGGATTTCAACGCCTCCATGTCGTCCAGATCGACGAACGTCGACTGCACATCAATGATATGAAACGACGTCAATCTGTGGGCTTGCAAGCAACAATGCAATTAATTTTCTGATGGAGGAGCCATGTGTTTGCAATGGTGCTCAATTACGTACCCTAATTCCCATTTTGGGGAGCCTATCTCGTATGAAGGCACGTGCCTCGTTGTAGCAGTCGGTGGTGGCGACGACGTGGCCACCCGGCGGGACGACGGCGAGCAGCATCGCGATGATCGCGTTCATGCCGGAGGAGGTGACGATCGTCGCCTCGGCCCTCTCCATGGCGCTGATCTTGTCCTCCAGGACCTTCACGGTTGGGTTGCCGTACCGGCCGTACTCGAAGCTCTGCCGCCGCCGGCCTTCCCTGAAGGCGACGAGGTCTGCCGAGTCGCGGAACCAGTGCGCCGTGCCACACACGATCGGCGTCGCAATTGAGTCCGTCTCCGCCGCGACGACGCCGCCGCTGATCACGCTCGCGCGCCTCTCCCCGGCGTAGACAACGAGAGTGTCGTCGGAGGTGTGTCGTCGGCGCTGCAGCGTCGGAGCGTCATCATGGAGATCTACGTCGTCGTCTGTAGTCTTGGAAGTCCGGCACCGCCGCAGGATACTCCGGCAATCGAGGACAACGCGCGGTACCAAAGATGTCGGCAACTCCATCGACGGTGGCGAGAGAAGAACCACGCCTCGGGGTTCAGCTCAGGGTCAGGGACGAGCGCGGCCGTGGCTGCGTGTTCAGCCTTGCAGGGAGAAACCGCGAGGGCATGGTGCATGTGCCATCGGCAGGAGAGATTCTAATCACTCCCATGAACGTCTACTTCTACTCGGTTAACGCAGATCAACTGAATGCTTATAAATAAAATTTAAAAAAATTGACAAGATAGATTAATAAGTATATCACTTCACAAACATAAAAGTTTAAATTCGACATTTACAAGTTTTAACAAAAATAACAAATTTAACTGTAAATATTCCAAAAAGTTAACTATAGATAGTATTTACAAACTAGAGTTTAATTTGTTATTATTGTTACAATTTATAAAAGTTAAATTTAAATTTGTATATGTTTACGAAGTGATTATATATATATATATATATATATATATATATTAATCTATCTTATCAATTATTTTTAAAATTCTTTCATAACTATAGTTGATATAAAGTAAATGAGTAGATGTCCACTAGATGATTAAAAGAGTTTTCAATTGCAGCGGGCAGGAAATAATCAACTTAGGCGTGTAAGTAAGACAATAATAATCCCAAAGTACTCCATGTCTTCATCTACTTTGTTCGTTTGCGGATATGGATATTTAATTTGTCGAAATTTGACGGGTCAAAATATGTAAGTGCATAAATTGCTTTCATGGTACACCAACTTATATGATGGATACAAATAGATATAAGAATTTATAAATCGTTTGTTGTGGTGTATAGCAACTTATCACTAGTACTAACCAAGACTAAAAATATTGCACATAAATGAAAATAATCTGACGTGACACTCATATTGATGGCATGTCCGTAGACCCGCTGTACATGGTTGTATTGATGACACGTAGACCTGTTGTACATTGTTGTAGCTATTAATTATGTTGTAGAAAGTCCTAATATGTTCCGCATGTGTAGACGTTATTTTGTTGAAATAAGTCATCTTGTATGCCTGTAGCATTGATTTCTCATGGGAAAGCTACTTATTTTGTAATTAATGATTCTCGTGTGCATTTAATCCTAATCTGCAAATCTGATTATACATTTTGGACTCACATTTCATGCATCGAGGTCCCAGCGTACCACAACCTGTGGCTCGCGTGTCACTGTAACTATGTTCGGCTGATGTCCTATTGTTAACGTTAAAATTTAATAAGTCTTAGAGTCATCATCAATCTAGATTCAGTATCGGTATCAGTCCTGAAATCGACCGATGAAAATTATCAGTCGCTTACAGTTGGATTCTCGATGAATTCAGTTAAGGAAAGTAATCAATTAAAGGAAACATATCCATAAAAGACTGAGTTCGAGAAGGATACTGCATGACAAATTATCTATTAATTAGACAGAGTCAGTTAGTTTCTTTTTATTTTTAGGAAAGATTGTTTAAAGTAAGATTAGGACTTATACCTTTTACTTTATCTTTAGAAAAGTTTGTGTCTCGTTCAATAAGGATTAGTATCTACCCATGGGTATAAATATATACGCTTGGGGTCTTTGTAAGATATCTCTCGATCAATACAACTACTCTCAGCGCATCGCCATCATCTTTCCCGAGGTTTTTATTTATCAACCGGCGAAACTTAGCACCTGACGTGGGGTTGCATCAGCTTTCGATCTCCGGCAAAAGGGGTAAGTCCTACGTTCCGTCGGCTCTTGCAATTGTATCTGCTACATTGGTATTGTTCAAGGCTGCATCGCTTTGACCTCTTAGATCGCTCTGGTTTGGTTGATATATTTGACTACCTATTTATCATATATTTTAGTTAATCTAAGTCGATTATTCAATGTACTTGTATTGGTCAGATCTTTTCTAGGGTTTTACTGGTATCGGCTAAATTGTTTTGTCGATCTAGATTAGCTAAGGTATCTACCACCTTGAAAATTAGTTGCAGGCTTGATTGTCTAGATATTATATTTCTTTTCACACTTTGCGCTCCATCAACCCTAGCCATGCTTAGAACCATAATTTCTACCCTGCTTTTTGATTGTCAATAAGGGTTTCATCGGGTTTCAGCCGATGAGTTCTCTAAATATTGCATCGGCTCACAACGATTACATACAAGTTGGATTTAGCCGATAACAACAAAGGTTTCATTGATTATCTAATCGTTTGGATTTAATGACATCGGACCGCCAGCCGATGTATGCTTCAACCTTCGGATCAATGTTTATTTGATCATATCACTATTAGCCGATTGGTTTCTATTAAATTATATTATTGTTTTATTGCATTATCATCAGTCGATTGTCTTTATATCGTTATTTACATGAAGTGTCAGAATCTACATTGGATATATAGCCGATTGTTCAAAACCCTATCAACATCGGCTAGTATCGACATCGGCTGGAATAACTATATCGGCTTGCTGGCCAGTCAGCTCTGTAATCTTCAATCTATATATCTTAAACGTTGTAGGATCAAACTGACTGGCTCGCCCGCATCTTATCAATTTTAGGACCTGCACTGGAGCTAAACAGATCTCCCAGGCCTTCGTGTGTCCGTTGACTTGGTTCACGCCAATACAGATTTGGCACCATTGGCCGAGCACGGATTTTTCGTCAACACAGACTTGGCATGCTCGGTGGGACACGAGTTTTATATCAACATGTCTAAGGAAGATGTCAATGCCAAGATCTTGATCATAATGGACGATTTGACAGAAGAACAAAGGCAACAAATGGAGCAATTCATGGCTGACTTTCAAAAGCGTTGTCTTTAAGCTTTCGTCATGACACAACAAGGACCAATTCAGAAGATTCAATTCCCCAAGCCGATGGTTGAGACACTTCAGGATACAATTAATAAAGCAGTTCATCGTGCCTTGTCTGATCAATATAGAGTTTTGATGAATACATTACAAGATTTGATCAAGAAATCAGTTGATGAATTAATCGCTCAAAGAATTCAGCTCGAGGGGCAGATTGAAGAACAACAACAATATTGGCTTGGGGGGCAAGCTCATCAGCATCGGCATGATGAATCATATCAATATCGGCCAAGAGAACTTCATCAGTATAGGCATGGTGAAGAGTATCAATATAACAATGGTTAGGCCGATAGAATTGCAAAGTTACTAGAGAAGCAGTTTGGACTTAGACCTAATGAGCAAATCTACATGTATCGACAGCCATATCCTGAATGATTTGATAGGGTTCCATTGCCGCACTGATACAAGGTTCTAGATTTTTTCAAGTTTTCGTGGCAAGATGATATATCTACAATGGAACATATCAGCCGATTCTTAGCGCAATGTGGGGAGGCATCAGCTGAAGAGGCTCTGAAAGTTACTTTTTTCCATTGTCTTTGACTAGATCGGCTTTCACATGGTTTCAATATTACCATCAAACTCTATCAGAGGATGGGTCGATCTTGAGAAGTAATTTCATGAGTATTTCTTTGCTGGAATCGATGAGATGAAGCTTTCAGATTTAATATCGGTTGAGCAGCAAGAGCGAGAATCAGCTATGGAATATATTCCAAGATTTTGTAATGTTCACAGCCGATGCTATAGTTTGAGCCTAAGTGATGAGAAACTAGCAGATCTTGCATTTCAAGCGTTGTCAGCACCTATGAAGGACAAATTTTTTTCGACGAGTTTGACAACCTAGCTCATCTCATGAAGACAGTATCAACTCATGAAAGCCGATAGCAAGAAGCAACGAAGGATCAATTTTGGAGTTATCAAGGCCAGACAAAAGAGAATTTTGAAGCATAAGTCCTCATACTCCAAAATTGGAGGCATGTGTTAATGCCAAAATTTGGTAACCCCTGAAGTCATCATCGGCCTAGAGTCAGTATCGGCTTTAGAGTCCTGAAATCGGCCGATGAGAATTATCAGTCGTCAGCAGTTGGATTCTTGATGGATTTGGTTAACGAAATTAATCAATTAAAGGAAGCTTATTTAGAAGAGACCAAGTTCGAGGAGGATGCAGCATGGCAAGTTATCTATTAATTAGACAGAGTCGGTTAGTTTCTTTTTACTTTTAGGAAAGATTGTTTAGAGTCCGATTAGGACTTATATCTTTTATTTTATCTTTAGAAAAGTTTGTGTCTTGTCTTGTCCAACAAGAATTAGTATCTAGCTATGGGTATAAATATATACATCCAGGGTTTTTGTAAGATATCTCTCGATCAATACAATTACTTTCGGCGCATCGCCACCCTCTTTCCCGAGGTTTTTATTTATCAACCGGCGGAACTTGGCATCTGATGCGGGGCTGCCTCGGCTTTCGATCTCTGGTGAAGGGGTAAGTTCTACGTTTTGCCAGCCCTAGCAATTGTATCAGCTATACTGGTATTGTTCAAGGCTGCATCACTTTGACCTTTTGGATTGCTTTGGTTTGGTTGATATATTTGCCTACCTATTTATCATATATCTTAGTTAATCCAAGTTGATTATTCAATTTACTTCTATTGGTCAGATCTTTTCTAGCATTTTGTCGTTATCGGCTAAATTGTTTTGTCGATCTAGATTAGCTAAGGTATCTACCACCCTGAAAATCAGTTGAATGCTTGATTGTCTAGATATTATGTTTCTTTTCATACTTTGCACTGCATCAGCGCTAGTCATGCATTGAACCATAATCTCTAGCCTGCTTTTTGATTGCCAATAAGGGTTTCATCGGGGTTTCAGCCAATGAGTTATCTAGATATTGCATTAGCTCACAAGGATTACATACAAGTTGGATTTAGCCGATGACAACAAAGGTTTCATTGATTATCTAATCATTTGGATTTAATGACATTGGACCTCCAGCTGATGTATGCATTAACCTTCGGATCAGCGTTTATTCGATCATATCACTATTAGCCGATTGGTTTCTATTGAATTATATTACTGTTTTATTGCATTATCATCAGCAGATTGTCTTTATATCGTTATTTACATCAAGTTTTAGAATCTACATTGGACATATAACCGATTATTCCCACCTTATTAACATTGGCTAGTATCGGCATTGGCTGGAATAACTATATCGGCTTGCTGGCCAACCAGCTCTGTAATCTTTAATTTATATATCTTGTCAGTTGCAGGATCAAACTGACTGACATGCCCGTATCTTATCAATTTTAAGACCTGCACTTGAATTAAGCAGATCTGTCAAGCCTTCATGTGTTCGTGGACTTGGTTCGTGCCAACACAGGTCTGGCACTATCGGCCGAGCACGGATTTTTCGTCAACACCTATCGAGGCCCTGCCTCACCGTTCATGACAATAGTTTTTGGATCAATTCTCTTATACTTCGTTAGTGAAACTTTTTTAAGTTTGATCAAGTTTATAGCGAAATATAATAATATTTTTAATACAAAACAAACATTCTATCAAATTTATTTAATATTAAATTTAATAGAACTAATTAAGTTTCATAAATATTGCTAATTTTTTCTATAAACTTGATCAAACCTAAAGAACTTTGACTAATAAAAAAGTTAAACGACTTATAAAATGAAACGGAGGAAGTACAAATTAGGCGCTGGAGACATCCATAGCAAATGAAGAAATGTTATGGGTTTTTATGCAAACTAACAAAAAATAATGTGTATATGGCATGCCTAGAAGTTATCCATGAATGTGAACATCAGATCATTTTCTCTTATGTCAACTGTTTTGGCCTAAGTTTGTAAAGACCAGACAAGTTGCATGTTGTTGTACTTATTGTACCCATCATATAAGTTCGTGCGCTATTAGCTTAATTTACTTTTTTTTATTTTGTTAATTTATAGTGCATTTTTTTCTTATCCATCAGTCACCTAAACTTAAACCTGCATAATATAAAAAAGATGCCACTAGGCATCAGACGCTCCACTTTTGTAAATTATCTTATGATGTTTCATCACTTGTAATAAAATGTTTTAGTACTTTCATCATCCAGTATAAATGCTTCAACAAGAATTGTTTTAATATTTCATTGCCCAATGAAAAATGTTTCAATAAGACGCAATATTGAAAAAACTGATTCCAACGCCTTGCTAAATAGAACATTGAAGAAAACATAGTGCACATATGTACAAAATCCTATTAAAAGATGGTGAAATGTTCGAATAATGCAAAGTGCAAAAAAGATAAATAAGGGACTGAAACAAAGCCCATTATACGCCTTCTTCCTCTATTCCCGTGATTGGATCCACCTTGTTCCTATGCTCTGGTGGTTGTATCCTCCTTCCTCACTATGGTGGATAGATCCACCTTCTTCCTCTAGTGTCACCTTAGGCGGGGCCAGACAGAGATCATTGATGGTGAAGTAGGGCTACATCATGAGAGAAATGAATTCATCATGATACGAGAGGACTCGATTGATTTGTCGCCACGATGGATGAGATCAGCCCATGCACAACGAGACGCTGTTGATCACGACTTCATTCACACGAGCGGACTCGCCACACCGGACTTGGTCCCACTGGTAGGAGTTGAGGCCCGCGAGAGGTGGAGGGTCATTTCTTATTTTTGTTCCCATGTCGGATACGCAACATACATCATTTCTCTATAAAAATCATGCAACTTTTGTACAAATGAAGTTCAATTAATTGTAATTTGCTTTGTTTGTATTAATTTCTTGATTAATCTAGATGCATCATTATGCTTATATAAATTATAGTTTCTAATTTCATATTGGACCAATACAATAGGATCGAAATTCTATGATGTTATTCCATGCTAATGTATCCAGAGTGATGGCTTTGCTTTGAGCATTTTAATTTCTTCAAAGTACCAGCGTCGAAGGCACGGCCCACCCAGTTAAGGCCAGGAGCGCATCGCCGGCAGAAGCATCGAGTAGGTCCGTGCTCGCTGTGAGGTGGACCAGCCGACCTGGCCCAAGGTCCAACTACAAGTTTTTTAACTGCAACAACTTAAATATACGCTATTGGAGCTGGAATTACCGTGGCTACTGGCAGCAGACTTGCCCTCCAATAAATCCTCGTTAAGGGATTTAATGGAAAGTTTGGAGATCTTGTATAGAAAGTTTTGAGTTTATCAGTAGAAATTTTTTAAAAAATTTTTGAATCGAAAGTTCTAGCCCACAACATAAAGGTTTTAGATTTTGAATTGAAAATTTCACCATTTTTTAGTTGCAAGTTTTGAGATTTTAGTTAAAAGTTTCATATTTGAGACTGAAAGTTTTTTTTTACACTGAGTTAAAATTTAGTTCAGATTCTAAATAAAAACGTCATATGTGTGGATCTTGAGTCCTATCCCGAGGGGGCTACTGCATGGGTGGCTGCGCACCTGCCCGGTGGATTTTCCTCCCTATAGTCTCTCCTTTCTTCTCTCTATATGTATGTATATACTTTATATACATGTATATAAAGTTTAAATTTATATATAATATATATATACATATATTTTTACTTATACACTTTTGATGTATAAAAAATATATATTGTATACGTATGTATACAAACTTTATATATGTATATATTAAAAAGAAAAAAAATAAAAAAATCAAGAAAAAAACACGTATACAAAGTTTGTATACATACATATAAAAAAGTGAGAAAAAAAAAGAACTGGAAGAACCTGAAAAAACCAAAAAAGGGAAAAAAACTGAACAAAAACCGCCCAGTGCTTGCTATCCGCGTGCTCCCGCCATTCTCTCTCCGCGCGCGCCACATGGTTGCGCCGCATGTAGAGGTGGGCGTGTGGATAGCCACCGATTTGCCTTTTCGATCCCTCGGAGGCACTGCATGCGTGAGTTGAGTTCCCCGTGCAGCTGCGTGAATTAGCAGCCCTATGTTTTCTCTTCGATGAAAATACGATTAAATATGAAATATTTTTTCGCACATGATTTTCCATCATAAGCCATTAAATAGTGTATTTTCTTTTGTACGAATGAAACGATCGATACTTCTTCGTATGTCATATTTGTTCTGAAATAATAATTCTAATTGTTTAAATTAGCAGTATAGCATAGAGGACTAGAATTTGGCATCCTGAACCACGTCCGCCGGCGCCGCGCACTAAAATCTCGTGGCGCCGTCTTCCCTGCTGTTCCGCGCTAGCTTGCCGACACGCAATAACAGCTGAATCTCCTCTCGCCGAATTCGCCGCCATTTTCTTGGATCTAGCTAGATCGTGCCATTGCCACACGAGGTTAATTGAACCTCTCGATGACGCGTCATCGTTCTCGTACGTCCGAGGATGCAAAATGATCACCCGGTCGTCCTGCTACGTACGCTTGGGCGTGGAAACTCTGGATAGTTGGACTTAGGCTGTGTTTAGAGAGTTTTCAACTTATCTTTCTTATTCTTCGTGTGTACGTTTTTTAAGTGTTAAATAATGTTATTTTAAAAAAAATTTATAAGAAAGTTGCTTTAAAAAAATATTAATTTATTTTTTAAAAAAAATTAGTAAATACTAATTAATCATGTGCTATTGAGTTGCTTCGTTTTACGTAAACAGAAGGTGAGTTTTTAACCTCATCAAATAAACACAGTCCAAAGTAGTCCTCATTCACTACTGAAAAAATTATTTTTTCCGACGAGGTACACCTATTTTTTAGATGGACACAAATGTTGCCCCCACCGGTACGTCTGCAAGATGAAAAGAGAGAGGCTAGATGGCCGTCCGCCTGTGAGATCTATCTTTTTAAGCGGACCACATAACGCGTCGCCTAACAAGATATATCTTCGCAGGCGGCGCTTATGTGGCCTGCCTGAGAAGATAGGGCCTCATCTTGTTGAACATACGCCGTGTCACCATCGATTAATTTTTGAGATTCCGACCGTCTCCACTTATCGCCTAACACAGTACTACTGATCACCTTTGGCCATAACTTTTATTTTTCAATTACACGGTGGACATATCATTACACATGCAACATCACATTCACAGCTCATGAAACAATACGCTCCTTAACACATGTTTTAAGAGATGAAAATTAGTATCACCTCTTGATCTAAATTCTATTTAAAAACCGATCTGTATGTTCATAATATTAATTTGTAAATATTAAGATTTACATCCTGATAAGTGAAGTTATACAACCATGACTCCACCGTTACTGCTTCCTCACTTTTTTTGGCTGTAATTAATGGATCAACCACCATCGGGAACAATAGCCATCGATATACTCGTCGCCGGTTGCTTTGCTATCGATCGTTCTGTTCTGTTGTTTGTTTTTCATCGTTGCTGAATCGATCAAGATATGGACGGGATTGGCCTGCCGTACGGAGACTGATAGCAATCAAGTAGGCCAGCTGCATCATATCGAAGCCCAGTAACGGGCCAAAAATCAGTGTAATCAAGTTTTTGACCTGGTCGGAAAATAAAGCTGTTTGGATGACACTACGTACGGGAATTTTTTGTATTTTTAATTTTATTTATTTAAAGATTTGCAAAAATAATTTTTTGTTTCGAAATATTACAGAAATAATCTTCTCTCGCCCTCTGGGAGGGCGAGTTCTAAAAATCGCCCTCCCAGAGGGCGATTTTTCCGACGTGGCAGACGGTCGTTGGGCGCCGTCTGCCGCGTCGTTGTAATTTTGCAAAAAAGACCCTTGCCGCCCTCGGCAAGGGTGTTTTTTGACTGTTCCCTAGGGGGCCGCCTGCAAAAGGACGGTCGTCGTGGCAATTTTGCAGGCGGCCCCCTTGCCGCCCTTACATAGGGCGATTTTTGCCTGCGCAGGGGGCCACCTTTAAAAAGGATGATTTTTGATTTTTTATAAAGTTAAACTATTTTCACTTTATTTAATTAAGGTTATACACAACATTTTTAACATTAAAAACTATCAAAATATATGTAACGTTAAATATAATAAAACTAAGTTGATAATATAAATGTTGCCATTTTTTTTATAAACTTGATTAAACTTTTAAAAAAATCGATTTGAAAAAATCGAAACGACTTGTAATATGAAACATATAACAGATAAATTGTAGTATTTTTTTGTAAGAAAACAAATTTCCTTGTAATTTGCTACTGAAACACATCAAAGCTGATCAGTTTTGTATTCTCGATGAGAATATAAAAAAAGTGCAACTATAACTATAGAGGGGCGGCAAATTTGCAGGTAGCCCCCTCGCCGCCCTTGCAGAGGGCGATTTTTGGCGTAATCTCGCCCTCTGCAAGGGCAATTTTTGGTCGGCATCCCATAAAACCCCAATGGCCCGAGGAGGTGCTCATTTCAACCGGTCACAATTGAAGGAAAAAAAAGAGAGAGGTGAGGAAGAAGGAGAAGAGCCGCGAAGCGTTGTTGCTGTGCTTATTCGATCGCAGGTTAGTACAATATCCCGACGTATGTTTATATTTTGTGTCGCATACTAGTGTAATTACCATGTATTTAAAATTTGTGAGTAGATCTATAGCACTTAGATATGGACCCTAAATTTTTTGCGAGTAGATCTGTAGCACTGTGAGTAGATATGTTGAAATTTGTGAGTAGATCTGTAGCACTTAGAAGTGTGAATAATTTTAGGCTAGATTTGTTGTGCACACGTTTGGTTTGTAGTAGTACTATATTTGACCATATGAAGGGCGTTTACAATATTTGATAGTTGTTTTTTAAACTGTAGGATGCCAAGGCATGGAAAAGCTACCAATTCAAGGTAACGTAAATCGTTTCTGTGATATTTTGTGTTATTCGTTGTGCGTGAAATGAGGAATCCTAGATTAATGGGTTAGGGTGTTTCATTTATTGTTGACTTGTAGTTATCGCCCGAAGACTGGAAATGCCTTCAACCCATTGCCTTTGCCTAGCGGTGTTCCAGTGCCCATGTGCTGGTGCGGTGATCCTTGCAAGGTAGCCAAGTCCGATGAAGAGGAGACGTACATGCAGAGATACTGGATGTGTGCCAATTTTGAGTTTGAGCCAACACCTGAGATACGCCGCATTAACTTAATGGTGAGGAACTGATGTTTTGTAATAATTATTTGGTGTATTAAGTAGTGTTGAACAACTTATTTGATTAGTAAACATTGCATTTGTGGCAAACCCCTCCACCACTATGTGATTTTGAGCAGTGGATTGACACCGACATCAAGCCGCAAAACAAGGAGCGGTTGGAGTATATGCGGCAATGGGATGCAGAGCGCAAGGAGAAGATAGAGCAGAGACGCAAGGAGGAGGCCGCAGAAAAAGAGCACAAGGCTGAGGCGGAAATGAGGCGTGTTGCTGCGTACAGGGAGGAGCGGGAGCGGAAGCTTGAGCGTGCGCGGCGAGCGAAGGCAGCAATGGAGGAGAATCCTGATGCGCAGAGGAAGGAAAAGTGGCCTCGTTGCACTCAGTACTATGCACAAGTTGGTAGTTGTATGGTGTATCGATGAATAATGTTGCGTAACCTCGCAACGTGTAGCGAACTAACGAACTTGAAATGTTATTTCGCGTGTCTTCCATTTTCCCTTCCCTTCTCGCCGTTGTACTCCGTTTGTGTTTCTCATTCACTTACTTTGATAACGACCAATCGTAGCCTTCTGTTACGCGCCGAAAGTTTTTCGTCGTTTCGTTGAGTAGATGTAGCGAATGACATGAAATGTTTTCGTGACATATGAGTACGGCGATCGAATAGAGTTATATACAAAGAGGTAACACAAAGTTACTAACTGTAAATATTACAAACATGTAGCACTAGTAGCCTACTGGCGAGGCCTCTTACCCCTACCCCTCCTAATGTGCCCCTGAGAGTACGTCAGCCTCTCAGCGGGCACGGCACGACCAGTGCGGACATCTGGTGCGGGCGTGTGCTGCGGCTGCTCCTGGCTCTGTGGTGGTGCTCCACCAAGTTGAGAGGCACCGAGAACGTCCTGCTCTGGGTCCTCCAGATCGTCGAAGTCGTCGCCCTCACCAGACCCGCCCGCACCGGGCCCGCCCGCCTGCGACGAAGACTCGCCCGAACGAAAAATCCCCGCCGGGTAGTATCCTCCTGCAGATGACAAAAGTTAAGCAACATTCCACCCAAATAGTACGTTTGTTGCACTCATCGCAAGACGCTTGCTGACCTAGCGGCTGACTAAAGGGTGGAGGGACGGATGAACCGCTCGCTCGAACAAAGGCCGACGTGCTGGGCGGAGTCGCGAACGGCCGAGGGATCGACGATCCACTCGCTCCAGCAGAGTGTCCTGTCAGCAGTGTCGGACCTAGTAGACATTCAGTTTGTAATAACATGGCGAAGGTTTCGCATAGTGAGAAGGTACGGAACTAACCTGTGGACGCACCAGCATCGTGCGATGTCGATCCTAGTGTCGGGCCGCGTGGACGTGGAACAGCAGCTGCTGGTGGAGGTACCGCGTCCACGGCCGAACGACAAGAAAGGACGCGCATGATCGAACGCATCTTCGTCTGCATCCGCTCGAACGTCAACCTCTGCTCAACGTCGTTTAGGTGCAGTCCAGCGTCCAACCTCAGCATCACCGCGTTGATGTCGGCGTTCATGGCGCGTGCAGCGTCGACCTGCGGGAATCATTATTAATTAGGTTTGTCAGTCTCATATGTACCAACCGCGTAGTACGAAAACAAGAAGTACGAGAAACATGGACGTACCCCCAGGAAGTACTCCTGGTCACGGTGCACGGGGTAGGTGTCCCTGACGCCTGCCTGGTGTAGCTGTGGAGCGGCCGCGGTGAAGGTGACGCGGGCACGTGTGCGCGGCAAGTATCACCGAAGGTAGGTAGTGTAGTTCTCCTCCGAGTGCGGGTGGACCTCGGCAATCACCTCCTCGGTGGCTACCAACCAGTCCTCGACGTACGGCAAGATCCGAGGTGCCCACAGTGTCCCTGCGTGCTGTCCCCGTCGAGTCAACCTGCAAAGAACATAATGGTCATCGAATGTTCCGCGCGTAGTCGACATAACAATAGTAAAGGTGAAAGAGAAATACTCACTGGTGGTCCTAGGGCGCGACGGGTATCGGGGTACGTTCACTGGGAAGCCCTGCCTCAGTCCGAACTGCCTCATAACACGGTAAGGGCAGTGAGGCTCGACGAAGATGTCGAAAACCAATGGCACCACCGTCAACCAGTACGCCGCGTCACGCGTGCACAAGGCAGACAGACCTAGAGGTGCTCTCTCCGCGACCACGTGGTGCGTGTAGGGCTCCTAGACGACGTCCGAAGGCTGCAGATGGTCGAACTCGAAGACAAACTCCGGGTAGCTCCGTCTGACCTGGACGTGGGCGTAACGGCGCTGCAACATAAGGAGAACCAACTCGTCAGAACATCAGTCGCACACAATCTGAAATTTGAAATGAAAACAATTTGTACTTACGTTACGGCGGCACCAGTACGTGCCCATCGTCGGCCCGTCGGCTGGGTGGTCCGGTACCGGTCCTGAAGCGTATGCAGCGGTGTCGATGATCGGTCGGCCGATCGCGAACCGCTCAGCTGCCCAGAGCTGAATAAGGAGAGGGCAGCCTGCGAAAATCGCTCCAGGATCTGTCTTGCAGCAGGCCTCGCACAGCGCACGGTACGTGGCTGCGAGGACTGCAGAACCCCAGCTCCACTGCGGCACGGCCCCTAGCTCCGCATCCGCGATCGCCCGGGCGTAGTGGATCAGGCCCCTGTCTACTGCGTGCCCGGTGGTGCTGGTGAACATCACCCAGCCAAACATCCACAGTAGGTACGCCTCTAAGGACCGTTTGAGCGAGTACTCATCGGCGTCGGGGTGGAGCTGGTCGGTCTACAACAAAAAACAAACGATGTTAAATCTTGTAAGATTTCTAGGAAAGTAACAAAGTGTAATTAGTTAAGCATTATTAATTTTTAATCAATTAAAACCGATGCAAAGGGTTTGAAAATTTGCAGTTAGGCCCCAAGTCGCCCTCTGGGAGGGCGATTGGGGATTAGTTTTGCAAATTTTTGAAACCTAAAATTATTTTTGCAAATCTTTAAAAAATAAAAATTAAAAATGCTAAAAATTGTATAAGTTAACTTACTGTGAACTGCAGGAGCCAAGCCTTCGTAGGCTCGGCGGTGGTGTACATGTTCGGGAGAGAAACTCCAGGGAGCCCAGGTAGCCTCATCACGGGAGCGAATCGCTCCATGATATCCTCCCTCCAGCCACCCGCACCGTCCACTGGGCCGACTGCCTCCCCGGCCAGTGTTAGCCCAAGCAGGTACGCAACGTCCTGCAGCGTAGGTGCCATCTCCCCACAGGGGAGATGGAACGTGTGCGTCTCCGGGCACCACCGATCTACCAAAGCAGCCAGCAGCGACCGGTCCGCATCCCAGCGCTTGGCCGGGTCGTTCTCGTCCGCCCGCGCCTCAACAAGCCTGCATATCGCTATCAGGCCTACCTCACGCAACCTGCGTACCGTGGAGTTCAACATTAGTACCACATTCCAAATAGCCAAAAAAAGCCATCAAGTAATTAAGCTTTATCGTACCACGGAACGTGTCGCGGATCGGCCCGCAACAACTCGCGCGACGGGCGTGGACGAAAGGTGGTAAGCTGCGCACCCTGCACCGTCGACAAGTACGAACGGTGGCTCCTGTCCAGTGCCCTACTGAGGAGAGCCGGTGTCTTGTCCGCCATACCTGCATACGTAAGAGTGATTACAAATAAGAAATTGATAACGAAGAAAACATTACACAAATTGTTCATTACAATGGTAATTCGTAACGCTAAAGGTACACTACACAAATGATAGCAACATTACAATAGTTAATGTCTTAGAAGGATAAATATTACACACATGACAAATGACAACAGCATTACTATAGTTCATGTCTCACAAGGATAAATATTACACACATTACAAATGACAACAACATTATAATAGTTCATGTCTCACAAGGATAAATATTACACACATGACAAATGACAACAACATTATAAATACTACATCAATTGGATCACCGCTAGACTAAAAGGCTGACAGGAATAATCAAGTCATTGCATCGCCAGCGGACGACGTAGTCGACGCACGAGAACGCCTAGGACGTGGTCACCTCGTTGTTGTTCCTTCTCCCGATGGACGGCGACCATCGGTTGCCTGTCTAGATAGATCAGAACCTGCGACGGTTGGAGATTGCGAATTCTTCGGGCATTTCTTGTAAGTATGCCCGCGCTCATCGCATTTGCTGCACCGTAGAGTCTTCCCCCCTGCCTCCGACTCGTCCATGTCGTTTCTGATGTGTCTCGACTGACGCCGGCCCTTTTTCAGCCTTAACTTCGACGGATCTGGAATGTAGAACACCTGTGGCCTCAGAGTTGTATAAGATCCAGATATCCCAAACCCATATATCTTCTCCTTCCATGTATGAAATATTGCTTCTTTCCTGTAGTAGGGTGACACATAGATATCGGGAAGTATGCCGCAATCCCCAGCTGCTGCAAGTACGTGTGAGCAAGGCAGATGCCTAAGCTTGGGCTTCATGCAGCTACAACTGCAACCGCCGTCCGCATCAAGCACACATTCCTGCGCAGCTTGAACGCGGTTGATGCCGCGCCTTCGCCTGTCCATACACATGATCTCGTACCTATGAACTTGGGTACCTTGGGGAATAACTCTGTGCTTCATAGCCTTTGCTATTTTATCTTGCATGTACTTTGTCACCACACTCCCAAATACAATTTTGTTATCTTGCTTCGAAGGGGCAATTTTCTTGTATCTGTCCCTGAAGTATGCCTGAGTGCCATGAAAGATAAATTCCACAATACCGACCAGTGGGAGTCCTCGCACTCCTCGCATCACCCAGTTGTACACCTCGGCCAGGTTGGTTGTCATTATACCATACCGAGACCCATCAGTGTCATACAACAGAGACCACTTTTCTTTCGGTTCATTCTCTATCCACTGCGAGAAATTATGTATTGATGATGCCGACCTTCTTCCCATTGTTGGCGGGTCATCATGTAGTGGACCAAGAGATACTAGAGGATCGTCATCCTGTGGCCGACGAGATTGCTCGTCGGTTTGCTTTGTTGTCAGCTCATCCAACCTCCTCCACAACTCATTGAATTTTTTCTCCTGATTTTGACCACATAGCCTCTTAAATAAATCCATCAGGTGCTTGTTCTTGAATTGCTTGTAGAAATTGGCTCCCATATGACGCATGCACCACCTACTCCGAACATCATGCCACCTGGCTGGAAGTCCCCTCTCCGGCCAACCATTCTGCAGGTAGTCAATTGCCTTCAACATGCCCGCATGACGATCATGAATGAGGCAAACATTGGGCCTCATACACACGACTTGCCAGCGAACTCTCTCCAAGAACCAATACCAGCTTTCGGTGTTCTCACTCTCGACAAATGCAAACGCCATAGGTAAAACCTGGTTGTTCCCATCGGCTCCAATCGCCGTCAGTATCTGACCTCTGTATTTGCCTGTCAAGAAGGTTCCATCTATGCACAACACAGGGCGATAGTGCACAAATGCGTTGATGCAAGTACCCAGCGAGAAAAAGGCTCTTTGCAGCACGCTCTTGCTCGGGTCATTAGACAACGGAAAGGTCTGAATGTCATAATAGGTATTGGGGTTTCTCTGCGCAATGGTGCCTAACAGACGAGGCAAGTTATCATAGGATGCTTCAAATGTGCCATACCTCATCTCCAAAATCTTTTGTTTCGCCCTCCAAGCCTTGTAGTAGCTTATAGTATACTTGAATTTGTTTTCAATGTGCCTAATAATGGAGCCCGGTTCAAAGTCCGTGTTACAAACCACATCGTTGTACATCTCACTGGCAACAAAAGCTGAGGTGATGTTGCAGTGATACTTATCAACCCCTAGCAACCAACATGTGTGCTCACCAACAATGCTCACTTTCCAATAGTCATTCCATTTTCCCTTATATGCATGAACGCGCCACGGACAATCATCCTTCGTGCACTTCACGTCATACACATAGTTGGTAGACTTCACCACCCTAAACTCTCTATGCAAGGAGACCGCCCAATGCTTCACCGCCTCTTTCATGTCTTCCTTATGCGCATACTTGGCACCTTGGATTACCTCGTTATCCTTGTATTCAAAGGGTGCTTGCTGCCCCTCTGAGATAACTAGTTGAGAGAAATCGGCTTTTGTCCAATCAACGGGCAGTACATCTTCCTCTTCGTCCGATGATTCATCGCCCTCTGCCAGCTCATTTTCAGAATCTTTCCTCTCCATTTCCTCAACAATTGCTTCGATTCTCTCCCCCTCATCCGCCACGCCTATTGCCTCCTCCAACCTTGCTTCGTTACCCCCAGTTCGCATCGATGGTCCAACATTTTCCACAGCATTGCTAGGACCTTCACCATCCTCTGTTTGCACTGTAACACTGCTATCGATTTCATCCAATGCCACAAAAATAACAAGGGGCCAGGACCTTTCAAATGCCATCTCTACATAACGTCTCCAGGACTCGGTGTTATCTACAGGCATTAGTTCCCAATAATATCCTTCCGTTGCACGACTGACTACAACGGATAGAGACATTGTGTTCACTCTTGTATCCACTTTAAATCCACGTAGTAACCAACTATAGACTGACTCAAATGTTTTATCGGCTGGCCTATCGATGCCGTTCGATTTCATACTAAATTCTGACAGATCAACACCATCTCGACCATATCTAACATTGCCTTCACCGTGAACTATCTGAAATATAACCTTGCTTGCCATTGTTCCTGATAAACACATTTAAACTGAGTTTATTTCGTAATACGAATATGTTGCCTAGATCAATCTGTGCCTAAGTTAAATTCTATAACATTATGTTCTCTCTTCTAGATCTTAAAATATACCGAATTGGTTTCTTCATCTAGATGTATCGCCAATCGTACTTATTTTCTACATATGTTCATCCAAATCGGTCAAATTCCATCAAATAAATCATGTCGTAATTTATAAATCAATAACTAAGTGCTACACACAGGGTTTGATTTACCAGCGGTAACCGCGTGGTTACCGTGGTTACCGCCCGTACCGCGGGGGTACGGTTACCCGTACCGCGCGGCACGGTTTAACGAATTTCGCCCGAATTCAAAAATATAAAAAAAAAAGAAAATAAACAAAAAAAATAGTGACGGTAGTGCTTGATTTGTAGTGTTTTATGGTGAAGAAATTTCTCAAAAAAGAGTAATATTTATTCAAATTTGAGATCAAAACGAAAAATAAATTTGAAAATTAGAAAAAGAAAAAAAATGGGCCGGCCCGTTACTGTGCCGCCCGTCACACATCGCGCGGTAACCGCGCCAAACCGCACGGTAACCACGGTCGATACCACCGTTTTTCCGAATTTTTGAATTCAAATTTCAATTTGCAAATTTGTCGCAGTTTTGCGCGGTTACCGCGGTAACCGCCGTACCGCCGGGTGGCGGTAACCGAGCCCCCGGCGGTAAGTCCATGTGTAGCCTACACATCTATTCAAATATTAAACAAAATTCTACACAAAGAAATATATACATAGGTAAGGATATATCCTACATTTTAAAATCCAGATCATAGTGCTATACATCTATTTAAATAATATAGACATAGATCACAATATATTCTATAGGTTCATCTAAATCGGTTCGTCCTAGGTCAAACTCCCTAAATTATATCATGCACTAATTTATAAATCAAGATCTTACTACTAAACAACTATTCAAATATTCACAAAATATTCTTTTTTATAATAATCTACACAAAATAAATAACACAAACATATAGCGGGACATTGTATTTACCTGCGATCGAGTATGCACACCGATAGGGCTTCGCCGCTCTCGTTCTTCTTCCTCACCCCTCTCTCTGTTTTTTTTCTGGAGTCTCGAGCGCTGTAAATGACGCCGTCGTCAACGAACTCGGCTTATGTATGGAGTAGACCAAAAATCGCCCTTGCAGAGAGCGAGATTAGACAAAAATCGCCCTCTGCAAGGACGGCGAGGGGGCCGCATGCAAAATTGACAGGGCGGCCGCCCGGCAAAGAGGCCGCCTGCAAAATTGCCAGGGCGGCCGCCCTTTGGCAGGCGGCCCCCCGGGGAGGGAAAAAATCGCCCTTGCCGAGGGCGGCAAGGGTCTTTTTTGCAAAAAGGCGACGACGCGGCAAACGGTGCCCAATGGCCGTCTGCCACGTCATAAAAATCGCCCTCTGGGAGGGCGATTTGTAAATCTCGCCCTCCCAGAGAGCGATTGGAGATTAGTTCTGCAATATTTCGAAACGAAAAATTATTTTTGCAAATCTTTAAATAAATAAAATTAAAAATGATAAAAATTCCTACGTACGGCTGTTTTCGGTCCTTTCCAACGGAAGGAAATTGACCTCGCATGGTCATACATTCTTTTCGACAAATAGAAGTTAGGCTTGGGCCATTAGCTAGGCACTCGGCCTCATGCTCGAGTTCGCTTTGTTTTATTCATTCTCCACACCTCTCCTCCACCGTTACTCCAGCTGCCGTCACTGCCATTACCTCCGTGGCTCCGTGCCCATGCTCTCTCTCCAACGCTGTCAGTCACCATTATGATGTACGAGTGGTATGATGCATATTAGATAATCTATTATCTTGTTAACATCAAAATTTAATACGATCTTTTCAGTAAATTTGGTTAAAAAATTCGATTGATAGATAAAAATTTATCTAGATAAATTTCAAATTTCAAAAGGATTCGTGAGACCATAGCAAGACAATTTGTTTTTCCTTAGTATATCTCTTAAATAGACAAGATTAGTTAATTTTTTTTCTTGTTAGGAAATCTTATCTCGGGTTCGATATATACTTGTACCAATCCGAGGGTACAAATATGTATCCTATGGTTTTTTTAATCTCTTATGCAGATACAATTACTTCCGGTGCATCGTCACCTTTAATTTACTCCGACGAGTTCTTAGTTTTGAGTTGGGCTGTATTGTTTTGATCTCTAGCAAGGAAGTAAGTTCCATCAACTTTGCTTGTATCGGTATGGGTAGAACTTCAGTTAGATCCTATATTCTATTCAAGTTAATGTAAGCGTTGCCTATCAGATGTTATATTATTTTATCTTGAGTAAATTTCATTTTGGGCCACCTTTTATTATCGATGTTTAACTTTGGACCACCCTTTAACTAATGCTTTTACTTCGGACGGGGTATTTGTACCTTTGTTTTACTTTGGACCACCCAACTCTCTTCTCAAGTATATGAACAATCTCGAGTACGTCGGCTCCTCTTCGTCAATGAACTCCCATAGCTATATGTAAGACCATTTTCTTGTTATATGATAAGTTGGACGTAGATGGATAAAATAGTTGAGGGTGGTTCAAAGTGACTCAAAGGTAAAAATACCTAGTCCAAAGTAAAAACGTTGGTTAAATGGTGGTCCAAAGCGAAACATCGGTAATAAAGGGTTTCTAACTAAGTTGGTATTTCTTTAATTATATTGTTATGTTATTTTAGATTGATCGATATATCCATCATATTTGTGAAGATATATCGACTAAATAGGTTGTTGCTAATAAGTTGCTATTAGATTGTTGCTAATAAGTTTATAATAAATGGAGCGACTCCGGTCTATTAGATTGTTGCTAATAAGTTTATTTTTATTTAGCCGATAGGTTTTATGCAATGTTTTATCGGAGTTCTAGCTGATGAGTTATCATTATTATAAGCTTTAGCTATCGGACGTATCAACTAACTAGCCGATATGCATGCGAATCTACTTGCATCGGATTTCTAGCCAACGAATGCACTTTGACCATAGGACTTACATCTATCACACTGTATCAGTATTGGCCGATTGGCTCATGGGTTAAATTTTTTCAGTTATCCTTGTTAGTTCTAGTATCAAACTAATTGGCACGTGCTGAATCCTAAATTTAGGACCTGCACTGAAACTAAGCAGATCTCTCCGGCCTTTGTGTGTCGCAGCTGTTGACGCCAAATCCGTACCGCCGATGAGGATCCGGCGTGCGGACACACGAAGGCCTGGGAGATCTGCTTAGCTCCAGTGCAGGTCCTAAAATTGATGAAGCGCGGGCGTGCCAGTCAGTTTGATCCTGCCACTGACAAGATATGCAAAATAACAGAACAGAAAGTCCATCGGCCGATAGGCCGATAGGGCAAACATGTATCGGCCGATAGGCCGATAACCAAAACAACCGATCGGCCGATGAGCCGATGGCACAATTCCAGCCGATGTACTGAACAAATATCTATATAGAGACGATCGGCTGACGATAACATGATGATGTAGCAATATGATATAGCATAATCCAGATAAATATAAGATAAACATTGATATGAAGATTAAAGCACACATCGGCCAGAAGTCCGATGGCATAAACTCTCAACAAGCAGATAAACAATATATACTCTGTTGTCATCGGCCAGATCCAATCTATATGTAAAACTCTTGGGCCGATGCAACGTCCAGATAACTCACCGCCTGAAACCCCGATGAAACCCTTATTGGCAGTCAATAAGCAGGCTAGAGATTACGGTTCTAATCACGACTTAGTAGGTCAAACCGAACTGATGCAGCACTAAGTATGAGAAGAAACGCAAGACCTAGACAATCAAGCCCTTGACTGATTTTCAGGGTGGCGGATACCTTAGCCAATCTAATCTAGCAAGGCAATTTAGTCAATACCGGCATAAACCCTAAAGCGAATCTCGGCCGATAAGACTAAATCGAGAAGCCGAACCAGATTGACTAAGATATATGATAATAGGTGCTTACGTTGTTGAGATCAGAACGACGAAGCCCTAGCCCCGACAACGCATGTAGCCATAACGAGACTTACCCCTCGTGAGAAGGGCATGAACTCGCCGAAGAAGACGAAAGTAAAAGGTTGGCGATGCGCCGAAGTTGTATTGATCGTGTGATAAAAATTACATGAACTACGGGCTTACATATTTATACCCATAGGCTAACAAAAATCCTAACAGAATACGACTCAAACTTTCCTAAAGATAAGAAGGAAACTAACAAACTTATCCTAATTAAAAGATACAAGCCGCATCCTCCTCAAATTCGGTTTTCTCTGGATAAGATCTTCCCGAATCTAACAAGAATCCGACTGCTATTGGTGGTTGGTTCGAGATAACCCCCATCGGCCGATGTAGAACTCTAGGCCGATATTAGCTTTGAGCCGATATAGATCCTAGGCCGATGAGGACTTCGGGGCTTACCAAATTCTGGTGTTAACACATGCCCCCCAGTTTTGGAGTATGAGAAGTCATGCTTCAAAATTACCCTTGCCTTGATCGCCCCAAAACTGATTCTTCTCTTCTTCTTGACATCGGCTCTCGTAAGCCGATACCTTCTGTATTAGATGAGCCAGGCTGTCAAACTCATGGAAAAAAAATCTATCTTTTATAGGCGCTGACAACCCTTGGAACGCAAGATCTGCTAGTTGTTCATCAGTTAGGCTCAAGCTATAACATCGGTTGCGGACATCACGAAATCTTTGAATATACTCCACAGCCGATTCCCCTTCTTGCTGTTTGACTAAAATCAAATCTGAAAACTCTAACTCAATGTCCCCAGCAAAGAAGTACTGATGAAATTGCTTCTCAAGATCAGCCCAACCTCTGATCGAGTTTGGCGGCAATGACGAAAACCATTTGAAGGCCGATCCAGTCAAAGACAACGGAAATAATCTAACTTTCAGAGCCTCTTCAGCCGACCCCTCCCCACATTGAGCTAAGAACCGGCTGATATGTTCTCTTGTAGATATATCATCTTGCCCTAAAAACTTGGAGAAGTCTGGAACTTTGTATCGGCCTGGAAAAGGAACTCTGTCGAACCAATCAGGATATGGCGGCCGATACACAGAAATCTGATCCTTAGGTTTAATCCCAAACTGCTCCTCCGTTACCTTTGCAATCATATCGGCCCAATCTTCTTTAGACTGATATCTTTGAATTTCTCCTGGCCGATATTGTTGTTGTAACCCACCATACTGATATGCTTGCCCCCCGAGCCAATATTGTTGTTGCCGATGTTGAAATTGTTCGTCAATTTGCCCCCCAGTCTGACCTCTTAATGCAATAACTCTGGGAACTATCTTCTCGATCAAACCATGTAATGTACTCACCAAAACTCCAGATCGAGCAAACACAGTGCGACGAACAATTTCGTCCACTGTCTTTTGAAGTGTCTCATCATCCATCAGCTCTTCTTCTTCCTCTACCGGCTTGAGAAATTGTTCTTCCTTTTTATCCATCGGCTGGAGGGATTGTTCTTCCTTGGCCTTGACTTCTTGATCAGACATATTGTTGCAACTGTGGGTTCCACGAACCGTGTAAAAATCTGTTGTCAAGAACATGGTCCCACCGGGCGTGCCAAAAATGTGTTGACGCCAAATCCGTACCGCCGATGAGGATCCGGCGTGCGGACACACGAAGGCCTGGGAGATCTGCTTAGCTCCAGTGCAGGTCCTAAAATTGATGAAGCGCGGGCGTGCCAGTCAGTTTGATCCTGCCACTGACAAGATATGCAAAATAACAGAACAGAAAGTCCATCGGCCGATAGGCCGATAGGGCAAACATGTATCGGCCGATAGGCCGATAACCAAAACAACCGATCGGCCGATGAGCCGATGGCACAATTCCAGCCGATGTACTGAACAAATATCTATATAGAGACGATCGGCTGACGATAACATGATGATGTAGCAATATGATATAGCATAATCCAGATAAATATAAGATAAACATTGATATGAAGATTAAAGCACACATCGGCCAGAAGTCCGATGGCATAAACTCTCAACAAGCAGATAAACAATATATACTCTGTTGTCATCGGCCAGATCCAATCTATATGTAAAACTCTTGGGCCGATGCAACGTCCAGATAACTCACCGCCTGAAACCCCGATGAAACCCTTATTGGCAGTCAATAAGCAGGCTAGAGATTACGGTTCTAATCACGACTTAGTAGGTCAAACCGAACTGATGCAGCACTAAGTATGAGAAGAAACGCAAGACCTAGACAATCAAGCCCTTGACTGATTTTCAGGGTGGCGGATACCTTAGCCAATCTAATCTAGCAAGGCAATTTAGTCAATACCGGCATAAACCCTAAAGCGAATCTCGGCCGATAAGACTAAATCGAGAAGCCGAACCAGATTGACTAAGATATATGATAATAGGTGCTTACGTTGTTGAGATCAGAACGACGAAGCCCTAGCCCCGACAACGCAGGCAGCCATAACGAGACTTACCCCTCGTGAGAAGGGCATGAACTCGCCAAAGAAGACGAAAGTAAAAGGTTGGCGATGCGCCGAAGTTGTATTGATCGTGTGATAAAAATTACATGAACTACGGGCTTACATATTTATACCCATAGGCTAACAAAAATCCTAACAGAATACGACTCAAACTTTCCTAAAGATAAGAAGGAAACTAACAAACTTATCCTAATTAAAAGATACAAGCCGCATCCTCCTCAAATTTGGTTTTCTCTCGATAAGATCTTCCCGAATCTAACAAGAATCCGACTGCTATTGGTGGTTGGTTCGAGATAACCCCCATCGGCCGATGTAGAACTCTAGGCCGATATTAGCTTTGAGCCGATATAGATCCTGGGCCGATGAGGACTTCGGGGCTTACCAAATTCTGGTGTTAACAGCGACATATTTTTCTTCAACAATTATATACTAAAACTTCATTAAACTTCCATGAAATGATCCCAAACCGTCATGTGACACTCTACAAACACACCTACGCCATCATGTGATGCTTTAATAAATTAGACAAATCATAAAAATTCTAAAAAAAATCCGACTATCGATTTTGATTTAAATTGACAGACCCATTGTTAGATTGGATCTATTAAGTAATCCACGACCGGCTAATATCTTTCTCTAAGTAGGGACACACGCACGTAAGAGATAGGAATAAAAGATGCGTACATAAAAATTAAACCGGCTAATAAACCATGCATGTACGTAAGTATAAGCAAGACATGTAAAAAAAAAGAGTGCGCATATCCCACCAGATTTTTACCCTTTTTTTAACCTCTAGTTCACTTTTTTTGAAATAGTATTTCTTAAGCGCGATCAGCATAAACATAAACAGACATAAAGGTGTGCACGACCAATCAAGGTGCGCCGCTTAGCAGTTGAGTAAATAATAAGCTGAAATCACCTGAGGGGTATTAACATCGTTAGGACACCTGTCTAAGGTTGGTTTACTCTAATCGTCACCTTGTTACCGCACAACAAAAAGTTTCGGAGGAACATATGCGTGTTAGTGTTCGTCGGAGAAGACAAAGCAAGCTGGAGCAAGTGATATCGTCTACGCTCGCCGGTGCATAAGCTAGGTTTACACATGATACCACACTATTTATGTTACAATTTAAATATCGATAAATTACGTGTAGACTCTTCGTGAAGTGACATGCACATCATGGAAAGGCATTTCGGTCACCGGAAAGCTAAGAGGCGAGGGGGGAGTTGAATTACGTGCTTGTTATATGGTTTACTCTCTATATCACACCGCTACTTTAGATCATGTTTAAAAAACCATTTAGGTACGTGCCACAGATAATCCTACAATGTAGTTTACTGTAGATGTCTTTTCAATTACGCTGGTATTGTATCGGCACAAGTAAATAATAGCACAGATGATCAGATGTAGAAGATCTTGGCTAAAAGTTCTTTCCCCAAAGCAAGTGATCGCTAATTATTTGTTACATCCTATTTATGTTGGTTTACAAAGAAAAAATACAAAGTACATAGCCACATAAAATCGATAGCCCTCCTTTGATTTACATTGTGAGAAAGAAAAAAGATTTACGGTGGGCTAGGCCCACCTACATTTAGCAGATAAGCCTCTCAATCATGTACTGAATAAAGATAAGCCTCTCAGCCGAAGTAGCTGCCACACCCGCACCGCTGCGTCACCCCACATCGCCGCCGTTCCCTCTGCTTCTTCTCGACACATTGAAGGCTAGAGGCCCGCTGACCGCCATCCCATCACGACAGTTGCGCCGCTGGCCAAAATCCTGCCACCACGGGGATTGTGCTCGGCCACGCCCATGCCGCCACGAGTCACCGTTGCCGGAGCCGGGGATAGGGGAAGGTGGAGTTGGGGACGTGCTGCTGCTGCTGCCGAGGAGAAGGGCTGGGGGCCATTGGACGCTGGAGACCGTGCGTCAAACACCTGCACATCGTCCGTCGTCTATTTTTCCATCGCCACGCCGCAAACCGTCGCATATCATTGTCTTGCCACACCGGGCTAAGCCCTCATGCCCAAAGTGAACCCTAGTGACTTGAAATTGGCAGCCCCCTCAATTTGAGGCATGTGCCGCCACTGGCTAGTTGTGAAAGGGCATGTAGCCTAGTGGTTGCAGTGACCTGAGTAGCACCCCAAAGTCCTGAGTATAAATATCCATAGGAGCGAATTTCGGATTAGTTTGTTTGAGGGGCTAAGTTCTCAATTTAAAAGGTTGTGTATATCTGGTTGGATGTAGAGACCGAGTAAAAAATGCCCTTCTCTAAAAAAAAAGCCTCTTCGGTTAGTCGCCGTTTGTGCCACCGCCGAGCTTCTAGCGGGTGGGATCAACCGGGGGTTCGTTAAACTCCATCGCTATGAAATTGGAACCTCTCGTAGTCGTAGTACGCGTGTAGCAAGACCATTGAACCTAGGACCGCCATATTTGCATCACGGTCGGGATCACTGGAGCACTTGTTGCGCCGCCATGTGTGCCATTTATCGGTGCACCGCCACGTCTCGCCACCGCCACGGGTGGAGGTCCAGCGTGTCATCGCCGTCCTCGTCCATGGCGGAGCCACCTCCAGCTTGGTCCGGTCGCCTCTGGTTGTGCCGCGCCTCGCCCTACCCTGCGCAGGCGAGAGGAGGAAGAAGAAGTAAGATATGGAAAAAAAAGTGAGTGGGCACACATGTAATTAGCGCACAGTAATTCCCCTCCTAATGATGATTTGTGGAGTCGATGACATGTGGGGTCACCGTTATAAAAATCTAATAAGAACAAATTTTATATATGTGTCTATGATATGCGGGACCCACCGGGGATTAAAATGGTCGGTTTGACTCTAGTCAATAGGGGTCGGCCCCACATGTCAAAGATACAATACATTTCCTATAGAAAAATAAACCCGAGAAATATGATAAGTGTGGGACCCACCTGTCAGTCACCATTAGTACTAGGTCGGTCAGTTGCTTTAAATTCGGTCCAACCATGCACATTGCCATTTTGGCATTAATTTATTTAATTCAAATTTGAATCTTTAAACTAGCATAACTCACTCATTTTAACTCCGATTCGAATGAAACTTGAACCTAAATTCATCTAAAATCAAGATATATCTTTTGGTACCACTTTTAAAATTTATTTTGTACTGTATGAATTTTGGTTATTTAGAATTCTAACTGAATTCAAATCAAATCTTTCGCACGTAAATTTAGATTCTGAGGGAGTTGTTGAGTTGACTGAGAAGCAAGGACAGCAAGGCTTTGAACAAGGGAAGTCATCACTATCCTTTGAGCATGTTGTACCTATTGTGAACTTATGTTATTTCAAATAAAATTTGCATGTTATAAGAATCACCTACTTGTTATATGCCATACCTTGATTATTGAATACTTGTATTTCCTTTGTACCTTATATTATTGTGTTTCCCTAGTCATCATATGAAAAATTCTTAGCAAATGATGATTTAGATTCAAGCATCCTCATATTTATCAAATGCTATATGCTTGGGCCATTACCTTAGGGAAGGTAATTGACATACGGCATGTGGAGACATGAGCGCCACATTACCATGACATTAATGAGATGATTTTCGAAATAAAACCAAACTAAACAAATGTTTTCAACTAGGATGGCTGGATGACTTGGGTGGTTTCCAGCTAAGGTTAGTGCCGTCCTCGGTCAGGTAAGGATTAAGCCATGAAGCTATGCATGAAATGACCCAGTATGACCGTATTTCTTGCATTGGTGTTAACGACGGATTTTGGTAATCAACTTGGAAAGAAAAGAGGAAACCGAAGCAGAGAGGAAGGATTGAGTTGGAGTCGGACCAGGCTTTGTATCGGACCCGGTAACCGTATCGGACTGGGGAGGTGTTGCCATAGAGAGCGTATCGGCCGATACGGATTCGATGTTAACGTGGGCCGATACGGGTTGTGAGTTGATAGTGTCAACGTGGGCTTGGTCTGGGCTCGGAATAAGCTTCAAGGAAGTTGCCAAATAGAGGTAAAGCTCGGTTTTAGGCAATTGTATCTTGTGAATTAAGTAGTTTAGATCTAATCTGTGGCTTAAGTCTGCCGCAAGGACTTATTTGTTAGTTGTAGATAAGATCGTATCCTACAAGGGTTCTGTTGTAACCTCGGGTATAAATATCCCGATAGTTTGTACATAGAAGCTCTCTCTCAATCAATCATACAATCAAACTAATCTACTTTCGGCGCATCGCCAACCCTCGCAAGAGGTTGACTCTTGACGAGTTCTTGCTTCCCAAGAGCAAGGTAAGAACTCGTACCCGACAATTTGCATCGTCGGGGCTAGCGTGTCGCTTTAGGCACGTTAAGCCCTGATGATGTGATCGTCGTTATCGTGTGTTAGCTAATCTCGATGTGGTTTTCTGATTCTATCTCGCCGGCAGTTAACTCGCTTTAGGGTTTATTGTTGACGTTGGTCGAATCAGTTTGCTCGTTTAGATTATCTAAGACATTTACCATCCCCAAAAGCAATCGACAGCTTGATTTTCTTTGTGTTAAGTCTCGATTCACACTTTGAGTTGCTATCGACCTTAGTCCTATTGCGAGATCTAACACGAAGCTTGTTTTCGATTGTAAATTAAGGATAGCGCCGGGGTTTCAGTCGGTCTTATCTAATGCATGTGATTATTTATGTTTTTGCATGTGTTTGCCACTTATACATGTGGGTCGACAAATATAAACATATCGGTCACAGAGTGTTTTTAAAGACTTCTTTGTGGTTGGTGTATTTATGTTAGCCGATTGACTTGTATAAGTTTACACTAGAGTAATAGCTAGTGTAGTTATCTTCATGAAACCCTCATCGGCTAATTCCATTAATTTGTTACACGCTTTTAGCATGGGCCGATGAGATTAGATCTCTGTAATTTGCTTATTATATCGAGTAAGCCGGTATAGCTTTGCCCAATCGGCTGGGCTATAACAATGTGACATCGGCCTATCGGCCGATCGACCATTGTTTTCTGATATGGTTTACTTGTTTCTTGTTGATTGCAGATCAAATCAATTGGCACGCTCTGCGCATGACTAGGCAAGCCAATTTGGACCTGCACTGGAGCTAAGCAGATCTCCCAGGCCGCCGTGGTAACGCGGAACCCGTTTGGTTGCTGGACGGGTCGAAATTCTGCGCCAACACGCTTTTGGCACGCCCAGTGGGACCAAAAAACGCAAACTCTGCAACAGCAACAAATCTCCTCAAGATGTCGAAGCAGGTCGAGATTTCCGAGGAGAACATCGTCCCTGTGACCGCTGACCAGCTCAATGCAGAGCAGAAGGCTGAGATGGAAAATCTGGTCGAGCAGTTCCAGAATATGTACCTGCAAACATATTCTAGGACTCGGCAAGGCACCTTGATCCAAAGATCCAAGGTAGTTATGCCGAGTCCTGGAGATGGAGCTAGCACTTCGGCAGCGGCGCACGACCACACCGTCAAGACTGAAGATACTACAGCGCCGACGTTGCAAGACAGGATTGACTCCGCAGTTCATTCTGCGCTAGTCAACCAATCGGGGATCCTGGTGAACACATTGACCAATACGGTCAAATCGATTCTAGATGGGTCGATTCACCAGTACAAGCCTCAGGGGCCGATTTTCTTACCAGAAAATAAGTTCCCTGCCTATCGGACCCTGAGGAATGACCTGAGCATGGCTCAGCCGACAGCGCCGATGCCACCCCCATCGGCGCAGCCAACAACAACACTGCCACTGGTCCTCGTCAATCAGACAGGGGGGAGCCCTCAGCACATCACGGAGGAGCAATATGCTCAATGGACCAAGGGGAAGCAACCAGTGATCGAGCCGATGCAGCAAGTTCCTGTTCACCAGCCATCGGTCGGACAACCACAAGCATCGGTGTTCAACAATCCTCCGCCTCAAGCTGCATACAATGTGCCACAAGGCTACCAGCAGCACACCGCAGGGCAGTATGGCGCGCAGAATCTTAATCACCACTACCAGCCGTACTCTCCCAGGCAGTATCAAGTAGAGGGCTTACAGCAATCATATCAGCAAGACCTCCCACATCGGCCCGCAGGATACTGGGCCGATATGATAGCTGAAGTGATGCGAGATCAGTTCGGCTTGAAGCCCAAGGAAAACTCTACAGTGTATCGGCACCCGTATCCCGAGGAATTTGACAGAGTGCCATTGCCAGGCCGATACAAGATACCGGACTTCTCCAAGTTTTCGGGGCAGGACAACGTCTCGACGTACGAGCATGTCAGCCGATTCCTAGCACAGTGCGGGGAGGCATCGGCTATCAAGGCGTTGAGGGTGAGGTTTTTCCCTCTATCCTTATCAGAGTCTGCATTCACGTGGTTTTCATCTTTACCCTGCAATTCCATCAGAGGATGGATAGATCTGGAGAAACAGTTTCACAGGTATTTCTACAATAGTGTACAAGAGATGAAACTGTCCAATCTAACTGCCATCAGGCAACGAGTGGATGAATCGGTCCCAGAGTATATCCAGAGGTTTAGAGACATAAGGAACAGGTGTTACAGCCTTAGCTTGACCGATTCCCAGTTGGCCGATTTGGCATTTCAAGGGTTGCTAGGGCCGATACGCGAGAGGTTCTCCTCGCAGGAATTTGACAGCCTAGCTCAGCTAGCACAACGGGTATCGGCCCACGAACAACGATTCCAGGAGACAAAGAAGTTTGCAAAGAAAATCAACATAGTTTATCAATATGCCTCCGACGACGACGACGAGGAAGATGTTGATGTCGACCTGGCCGAGTGGGCCCGGATGAGAAAGCCGACAACTTGCCAATGGGCAAAGAAGGGCGACAAGGAAGATAAATACGACTTCGACATCAACAAGGCCGATAAGATATTTGATCTACTATTGCAAGGAAAGCAAATCCAGTTGCTAGTGGGTCACGTATTGCCATCGCCGAAGATATCAAGAAGAGAAGATATTGCAAATGGCATAACTCTTATTCACACCATACAAATGAATGCAAGATCTTCAGACAACAGATTCAATCGGCTATCGAGCAAGGCAGGATTAAAATCGATGATGCCAAGCGGCCGATGAAGATCGAAGGACATCCATTCCCAGTCAACATGGTGCGGGCGGACAGGACCGATGGCAGTGCCCATCGGACCGGCAAGCGACCTTATCAGACCTCTAAGGGCTTGATTAGAAAATACCAGCGGCGACAGGAAGAACAAGCTCAAGATTACGCCGATCAAGACAACTTCTACGACCCACATTGGGACTGCGAGTTTTTCTGGTTCTGCTGGAATGAGGGAATGAGGTTGCCATCTATCCAAGAGTGCCCTGCATGCAATGGTGCAGAAGATTCTTATCAGGGCAGCTCAAGCAGGCAAGCGCATCGGCCAGCCAAGCAAAGAAAATCGGTTCATGAGAGGTTAGGGCCGATGCACCAAGAGCAACATATTGAAGATGAGGAGCAAGTCCAGAACCCCCAATGGTGCCCAAGCGATGTATTCACAAAGACACAAAAACGGCGGGTTCAGAGGCTAAGGAGAAAGGAGCAAATCCAGGAGCAACAGGCAGAGATAGCCCATCGGCCAGTCAAGACCAAAAAGGAGTGGAGGATAAAATCCACGGTGGTCAAGGCCGATGAGGGCACTTCCAACACAGCTCGGGCTTCTTCGGCTTCAAAAAGTAAAAGAGTGGCATTGGCGCCTGTTAATATGGTTTTCATATTGCCAGCAGAGTATAGCGTGCAGGCGGCTGATGAAGCGATGGCCGACGACGAACAATCTTCGGCCAGACTACAGTTGTCACCAGATCAAGCCATCTTCGACAAGCCAGTTGACGCTAGCTACAGACACTTGCGGCCGTTATACATCAAGGGATTCATCAATGGGCGGCCGATGACGAAGATGCTGGTCGATGGCGGCGCGGCGGTCAATTTAATGCCATACACAACCTTCAGGAAGCTTGGAAAGGTACCTGAAGACCTTATCAAGACCAACATGGTATTAAAGGACTTCGGTGGCAACGCGTCCGAAGCGAAGGGGGTCCTAAACATGGAACTCACAGTGGGCAGCAAAACAATACCCACCACCTTCTTCGTCTTCGACGGAAAGGGTTCCTACAGCTTGTTGTTGGGACGGGATTGGATCCACGCCAATTGTTGCATCCCTTCAACAATGCACCAATGCCTCATGCAATGGCAAGGGGACCAGGTTGAGATCGTGCAGGTCGATCGGTCAGTACACGTGGCCAATGCCGATCTCGTAGTATGGGAGATGGAGGGAATCGACTGCTTGTCCGGACGAGTCTAGGACGCCGATTTCCTCAAAGTAACTGACTGCGACATCGAGACGATTGAAGATCAAGACAAGCAGTTACTTTAGCAAAGATGTGCCGTCCGCCGTTGAAGAAGAACAAGTTAGTCCCTACACAGATGATGCGGTGGACGAGCTAGATGGCAAGTTGGGACACGGTTTTACGTCGGCCGATGAACTTGAAGAGATTGATATAGGGATAGGTGATAGGCCTAGGCCGACGTACGTAAGTGCTAACCTGCCAAAGGAATACAAGAGTAATCTTATAAATCTGTTGAAAGAATTAATGGATTGTTTCGCATGGGAATATCATAAGATGCCAGGATTAGGTCGATCAATTGTAGAACATCGGCTACCAATCAAACCAGGCTATCGGCCGTTTAAACAAGCTCCTAGGAGATTCAAGGCCGATATGCACGAAGCCATCAAGGCAAAGATCACACGACTTTATGATGCCAACTTCATCAGACCTTGCCGATACGCAGAATGGGTCTCCAACATAGTTCCAGTGGTGAAGAAAAATGGCAAGCTTAGGGTATGTATTGACTTCAGAGATGTGAACAAAGCAACACCGAAAGACGAGTACCCTTAGCCTCTGGCCGATTTGCTTGTCGATGCCGTGTCTGGACACAAGGTTATCAGCTTCATGGATGGGAACGCAGGTTACAACCAAATTTTCATGGCCGAAGAAGACGTTCACAAAACAGCCTTCCGATGCCCAGGGGCAATCGGCCTATATGAATGGGTTGTCATGACATTCGGTTTGAAGAATGTCGGAGCTACGTATCAGAGGGCCATGAATTATATTTTTCATGATCTCATCGTCTCTTTGATTGAAGTTTACATTGATGATGTCGTCGTGAAGTCAAGAGAATATGATATGCACTTGACCGATTTACGCAAGGTACTTGAAAGAGCGAGGAAGTATGACTTAAAAATGAACCCTAATAAGTGTGCCTTTGGCGTATCGGCCGGTCAGTTTCTGGGTTTCTTGGTCCATGAAAGAGGAATCGAGATTACACAGAAGAATATCGATGCCATAAAGAAAATCAAACCTCCGACGAACAAGACCAAGTTACAATCGCTGCTCGGCAAGATCAATTTTGTTCGGCGCTTTATATCGAACCTGTCAGGAAGAATAGAGCCGTTCACTCCGTTATTAATGATAAAAGAGGATGAAGAGTTCATATGGGGTGATAAGCAGCAGAAGGCGCTGGACGATATCAAGGAGTATTTAACCTCTCCGCCAGTTCTAATCCCTCCACAGAAAGGGGTTCCGTTCAGACTGTACCTATCGGCCGATGAGGAATCCATTGGCTCAGTCTTGGTTCAAGATATTGATGGTAAGGAAAGAGCTATTTTTTATCTCAGTAGGAGGATGCTAGACGCTAAGACAAGGTACACACCGGTGGAGAAATTATGTTTGTGCTTATATTTTTCATGTACTAAATTGAGGCATTATTTACTTTCCAACGAGTGCATTGTGGTAAGTAAGGCCGATGTGATGAAATACATGTTATCGGCCCCTGTGTTAAAAGGAAGAATTGGGAAGTGAATTTTTGCCTTAACAGAGTTTGATCTCAGATATGAATTGGCCAAAGTAGTCAAAGGACAAGCCCTGGCCGATTTCATTGTCCAACACAGAGACGAGTCAGTTGCATATGCAAATATTGTGCCATGGACATTGTATTTTGATGGATCCGTCTGCAGACATGGATGCGGTATCGGCCTAGTTATCATATCCCCTCGGGGGGCAAGTTTTGAGTTTGCTTTTACTATCAACCCTTATTATACTAACAATCAAGCAGAGTATGAAGCGGTGCTTAAAGGCTTGCAGTTATTACAGGAAGTCGAGGCCGTAGAGATCGTTGGTGATTCACAACTGGTAATTAATCAACTTTCTGGAGAGTATGAATGCAAAGATGACATCCTCAAAGTCTACAATGAAGAGTGCAAGGTGTTGCTTTAGGCATTCAAGATCGTGACAATGAGGCATATACCCAGGAAGCAAAACTTCGAGGCCAATGACCTGGCTCAGGGGGCATCGGGATACAGGCCGATGGCCAAGGATGTACGGGTTCAAATCGCCGCTGTGGACGCCGACGATTGGAGATTTGCTATCATTGATTATTTGAAGAAATCCTTCCCAATCAGCGTCACGAAAGATGAAATACAAAGTTTTACATTATGTCCTGCTGGACGATGACTTGTATTATCGAACGATTGATGGTGTCTTACTCAAGTGCCTAGGCCCCGAGGAGGCCAAAACTGTTATGAGTGAAGTACATGAAGGGATTTGTGGAACCCATCAATCGGCCCATAAAATGAGATGGCTGTTGAAGCGCGTCGGATATTTTTGGCCAACCATGCTAGAGGATTGTTTCAAGTATTATAAAGAATGTCAGGATTGTCAGAAGTTTGGAGCAATTCAAAGAGCACCGGCATCGGCTATGCATCCAGTCATAAAGCCGTGGCCATTTCATGGATGGGGAATAGATATGATTGGCCAGATTAACCCGCCATCGAGCAAGGGACACAAATATATCTTGGTGGCTACAGATTACTTCACAAAGTGGGTTGAGGCCGTTCCCCTTAAGAAGGTTGATTCCAAAGATGCAATTCAGTTTGTCAAGGAATATATTATATATCGGTTTGGGTTACCTCAGACGATAACCACCGATCAGGGATCAATCTTCGTGTCCGATGAGTTCGTCCAGTTCGCCGATAGCATGGGCATTAAATTATTAAATTCTTCTCCTTACTACGCGCAAGCTAATGGACAGGCAGAGGCTTCTAATAAGACTTTAATCAAGCTAATCAAGAGGAAAATCGATGAACAGCCGAGGCAATGGCACACAACGCTGGCCGATTCCCTTTGGGCATATCGGATGGCTTGCCATGGTGCAATTCAAGTGCCTCCGTATCAGCTGGTTTATGGACATGAAGCTGTGGTGCCGTGGGAAACCAACATCGGCTCAAGAAGGATTGCTTTGCAAGACGACTTGACAGCCGATGAGTACCATAATCTTATGGTAGATGAGTTAGACGATTTGGCGCATGTCCGATTACGGGCCTTAGAGAAGATCAAACGTGATAAAGATAGAGTGGCTCGTCACTATAACAAAAAAGTTGTCGCCAAGTCGTTTGAAGAAGGGGATCTGGTATGGAGATTAATAATGCCGATTGGTTCCAGAGATAATAAATTCGGCAAGTGGTCAACTAATTGGGAAGGTCCTTTTCAAATTCATCGCTGTGTTCCTCATAATGCTTATTTGCTCAAGGGGTTGGATGGCGAGATTTATGGACAAGCTCTTAATGGCAAGTACTTGAAGAAATATTATCCTAGCGTCTGGATCGACTCATGATCGGCCCTCCAGCCGATTTATGATTACAGCCGATGTGTTATGCATCGTCTTTAGATGGCTGATGCATACTATCGCCCTTAGTTCAAATTTTACAACATGAGCCCTCATCTTCTAAAATTTGGGGGGCATATATATATATAAGCGCGGAATTTTTCAAGGAATTTTCTTCTTCAGAGTAAGATCGAATTCGGCTTTCTGGCCGATGAGATTGATTAGTAAAGGGATATCTGTTCGCAGGATGGATTTCAGAAAGAATTTTCACACTGGAATTTTCAGATCAAATTCGGCTGCATGGCCGATAAGGTTTGTATTTGCACGATAAAAAGGAAAAGTAGGTTACATCACCCTATGAAATCTGCAATAGCCGCAATGGCTCTACGGCGAATTTGTTCAATGTCTTCTATAGCTTGGGCATCATCGGCCGTCGACCTTGGGATTGGCTTCAATGACTTACTCAGGGTGGCAAGATACTTGGCCGATGCCTTAAGCTTTGCTGTCTGGTCTTCGATAGCCTTGGGTGATGCAGCTATCCCGGCTTCAACTTCTTGGATTTCGTGGCGCGTGGCTTCCAGCTTCGATTTTAGCTCTGCTTCGAGACGACGGAGTTCTTCAAGTCTGTGCTTCAAGACAATCGGCTCCACCGCTAGCTCGTCCAACTTGGTCTTGTCAGCATTAACTTGAGCCCTGCTAGCGGACAGGGCCGATTCCAGCTGCTCACGTTCCCGTCACTTTGCGAGTCTTCCTTTTGCCTTGTTAAGCTTGAATCGGTATTGCTCCAAGAAGATGGCCGGTGTTAGAATCTCCATCAGGTCTTCGGGCAGTTCATCCTGAATTTCTTGTACCCTAACCCTGATGGGGTGCAATCTTCCACCAAATACTCCAACGAGGACTCCAGCCGATTGGCGATGTTAGTCAGCCGATTCTTCAGATCATCAGAAATTGACGCCCTGGCTGTGGTGGGTGGCTCCTTGTCCTCATCATCAAGAAACTGGCCGATGTCAAAAGAAAACATATCGGCTAGATTTTGCAAATATCAATATGGGTCAAGGTTAGCCTCGTTCAACAGGAATCGGCAGAAAGGAGATCAGAGTAATCGTGGTTACCTGTGTTGGAGCATCGGTGGTGCTTGCATCGGCCTCCCTTTGCTGTGTTGAAGCAGTAGGCGAGAGGGTTGGCCGATGTGGTGAAGGTGATGGAGCCCTAGGCTGAAAAAGCAGGAAATTGGTAAATAGGGTTATGTGAATAGCAAGATAATGCGAAAATCAACTCTTACCGAGACAGTCGGAGAGGGTGGTGGAGAAGGAGAAGGAGTCCTCAATCGGGCCTTGGCTCGTTCGCGCCGTTGTAGAGTGGCTTTCTTGGTTCTGGGTAAAGGGGCCGATCGAGTTCTCTCCTTCAACATAGACGACGCCGTAGCCTGAAGAGGATATGAAGTTAAAGTATGACATTACAAGGGGATTATGTAAACGCAAAGAAGGGATTATATTGACCTTGCGAACTGCATGTCTGGTCCTCTTTGATTGGGGGGCATCCCCTTGGTCATCGGCTGGCGGGATCTCAGTAGCTTCGGCCGATGGCTCCTTGGTAGTTTCGGCCGATGGGTTCTCTTCTTCATGTGCATCGGCCGCAGCTGCATCAACTTCCTCCTCCATCATTTGTTCATCAAGGAATTCTTCCAAGGAGGGGTCTAGCTCTTCGGCATCGGCCTGGTCATCGGTTCTAGCCCTCTTGCTGGTTTTCTGTGATTTACCTCTGGCTGGCGCTTTCCTTTTAGGATTTTCTTTGGGCATCGGATCTTGGAGAAGCGACGTCAGTTTTGAGGCAGTAAGGCCGATGATTGACTCCATGACAGTTGATCCTGACGGGGCTAGGGCTTGATGATAAAAGATTTCTCGCCCACTGTTGCTCACAGCCGGAATCAGACCATCAGGGACCTGAGGGCTGATGTTTTTGATAAGACCCGTCACATAGAATCTGGCCGATTGGTGGAAAATATGAGCGGCCCACTTTTGCCACCATGTCTGAAAACTGATATGAACAAAGGCGCTCAGATGCAATCGGTCACAATCGCCGAGAATTGGGAGTTCAATTTCCAGCGCTTTGCTCATGACCAGCGCCGATGGAACCATGCCTCTGCTCTCTAGGAGCTTATGAAGATGCAAACTCACGGGAAGCTGTCCAAGCCCGCACTGTCTAGCGGCCACCATTGGATTATAAAATTCGTAAGATAGGCTGGTGCTTCTTCCTTGAAATAGGCCTACTGGGAGCAGGCATGGGGTGAGGCCGATCATGAACAATTCCCTTGACTCTGAATCATCATTTACCAAACTCAGTTGAAGATCATCAGGGAGTTCGAAATCTCGGTCCGATGTGTAGACAAACATGTCCATCTTGGCCGATGGAGGGCCGGTGAAGAAGCGAATGAACCATGTAGCCATGTCCTCGGCCGATTGGTCTGCGCCTGGGTAGACAGAAGCTGCTTCACCATAGGACATGCATCTTCTGGTCCTGGGGTCTTCATGATCAGCATATTTGGAGGGGAAGCAGGAGTCCGATAACGGAGGCCGATTGACCATGGGGTTGGTGTGGATGGTGAGCCAGAGCTGAACAAACCACCATGGTCCTCCATGGGCCACAGTTTGTTTTAATATCAAATCTTGTGTGGAGGCATGAAGCAGCCGATAGACAGCTCCCAAAAGGTATCGGCCCAAGGGGATTTGTTTCTTGTCGACCAAAGCCTGAGCCAAGTGTTGACAGTTTGTAGTGGGGCCGCAGGTCGATCCACAAAAGACAAATCTCTCCAACCACAATGTCAGGAAGGCCACATGTTCTCGTTCTGAGACCGATCCCTGTTCCATGTGTTCAGAGATGTACCCAGACCAACCTCCAATCTTTTTGGTCTTCAACTTGTGGCTGCTATGTATTAGGAGGCTGAAGGGGTTGATCTCAGAATCAATGTCCAACCCTATTAGTATCTTGACGTCGATCAGAGTTGGGGTCATCGGACCTTGTTTGAACATAAAGGCGTTCAAGGTACTGGACCAGAAGTAGCTGGCGGCCGACATGAGTGGTTCATTCTTTTTGGTATCGGCCAGGGACAAAGCGATGCATTGGCCGATCCCAATCTCGTCCCAGTGGACTTGTTTGGCAGCAGCAATCCTCTTATGCCAGGTTCTGTATCCGTTAAGCTTCGATGGCCAGGACCTGAAGGTATGTTTCCAGGAAGAAACATTGGGCTTGGCTTGCCTAAAGGGGATTCTGTCCGTCTCGGCATTGATTAGCCAAGTTGGGTCGTGATCGCCCATGGGGCCTAGCAGAAAGCGATGGGATTTGTCGTCGGTTGGGATCAAGATTTGGTTTTTGAAGACCTAGATCATGAGAATGACGATGAAAATATAAGACCCGGGAAGGGCAGAGAATAAAAACCCTAACTTGGGGAAATTGGCGGGGAAAGCAATAATGTGGGTTTTGAAGGAATAGACTTACCGCAGGGATCTCGGAGGCATAGAACGGGGCGGAGGCCATCGTTGTCGTTGAAGGGGTCGCTGCGAAGGAGGTCGATGTTGACGGAACGCCGAGGGGTCATCGGAGTTGAGAAACGCGAAGGGTTTGTTGAATCGGCGGCGGAAGGATTCGAATCTGGATCTGCGCGGTTTTCAGATTAGACCTAGCAAAGAAGTCGATGGGTTCCTCGGAGCTAATTCCGCCACATTATATAATGAAGCGGAATTGGGGGGCATGTGTTAACGACGGATTTTGGTAATCGACTTGGAAAGAAAAGAGGAAACCGAAGCAGAGAGGAAGGATTGAGTTGGAGTCGGACCAGACTTTGTATCGGACCCGGTAACCGTATCGGACTGGGGAGGTGTTGCTAAAGAGAGCGTATCGGCCGATACGGATTCGATGTTAACGTGGGCCGATACGGGTTGTGAGTTGACAGTGTCAACGTGGGCTTGGTCTGGGCTCGGAATAAGCTTCAAGGAAGTTGCCAAATAGAGGTAAAGCTCGGTTTTAGGCAATTGTATCTTATGAATTAAGTAGTTTAGATCTAATCTGTGGCTTAAGTCTGCCGCAAGGACTTGTTTGTTAGTTGTAGATAAGATCGTATCCTACAAGGGTTCTGTTGTAACCTCGGGTATAAATATCCCGATAGTTTGTACATAGAAACTCTCTCTCAATCAATCATACAATCAAACTAATCTACTTTCGGCGCATCGCCAACCCTCGCAAGAGGTTGACTCCTGACGAGTTCTTGCTTCCCAAGAGCAAGGTAAGAACTCATACCCGATGATTTGCATCGTCGGGGCTAGCGTGTCGCTTTAGGCACGTTAAGCCCTGATGATGTGATCGTCGTTACCGTGTGTTAGCTAATCTCGATGTGGTTTTCTGATTCTATCTCGCTGGCAGTTAACTCGCTTTAGGGTTTATTGTTGACGTTGGTCGAATCAGTTTGCTCATTTAGATTATCTAAGGCATTTACCATCCCCAAAAGCAATCGACAGCTTGATTTTCTTTGTGTTAAGTCTCGATTCACACTTTGAGTTGCTATCGACCTTAGTCCTGTTGCGAGATCTAACACGAAGCTTGTTTTCGATTGTAAATTAAGGATAGCGCCGGGGTTTCAGCCGGTCTTATCTAATGCATGTGATTATTTATGTTTTTGCATGTGTTTGCCACTTATACATATGGGTCGACAAATATAAACATATCGGTCACAGAGTGTTTTTAAAGACTTCTTTGTGGTTGGTGTATTTATGTTAGCCGATTGACTTGTATAAGTTTACACTAGAGTAACAGCTAGTGTAGTTATCCTCATGAAACCCTCATCGGCTAATTTCATTAATCTGTTACACGTTTTTAGCATGGGCCGATGAGATTAGATCTCTTCAATTTGCTTATCATATCAAGTAAGCCGATACAGCTTTGCCCTATCGGCTGGGCTATAACAATGTGACATCGGCCTATCGGCCGATCGACCATTGTTTTCTGATATGGTTTACTTGTTTCTTTTTGATTGCAGATCAAATCAACTGGCACGCTCTGTGCATGACTAGGCAAGCCAATTTGGACCTGCACTGGAGTTAAGCAGATCTCCCAGGCCGCCGGGGTAACGCGGAATCCGTTTGGTTGCTGGACGGGTCCAAATTCTGCACCAACACGCTTTTGTCACGCCCGGTGGGACCTCGATTTTCAACTTCACTTCCAGAGAGACCACGCTCCACCATTCGCCAAAAGCTATGTTTTGATAACACGCTTTTGGCACGCCTGGTGGGACCACAAACGTAAACTCTGCAACAGCAACAAATTTCTTCAAGATGTCGAAGCAGGTTGAGATTTCCGAGGAGAACATCGTCCACGTGACCGCCGACCAGCTCAATGCAGAGCAGAAGGCTGAGATGGAAAATCTGGTCGAGCAGTTCCAGAATATGTACCTGCAAACATATTCTAGGACTCGGCAAGGCACCTTGATCTAAAAATCCAAGGTAGTTATGCCGAGTCCTGGAGATGGAGCTGGCACGTCGGCGGCGGCGCACGACCAAACCGTCAAGGCTGAAGATACTGCAGCGCCGACGTTGCAAGACAGGATTGACTCCGCAGTTCATTCTGCGCTAGTCAACCAGTCGGGAATTCTGGTGAACACATTGACCAATACGGTCAAATCGATCCTAGATGGGTCGATGCACCAGTACAAGCCTCAGGGGCCAATTTTCTTACCAGAAAATAAGTTCCCTGCCTATCGGATCCTAAAGAATGACCTGAGCACGGCTCAGCCGACGGCGCTGATGCCACCCCCATCGGCGCAGCCAACAACAACACTGCCACTGGTCCTCACCAGTCAGACAGGGGGGAGCCCTCAGCACATTACGGAGGAGCAATATGCTCAATGGACCAAGGGGAAGCAACCAGTGATCAAGCCGATGCAGCAAGTTCCTGTTCACCAGCCATCGGCCGGACAGCCACAAGCCCCGGTGTTCAACAATCCTCCACCCCAAGCTGCATACAATGTGCCACAAGGCTACCAGCAGCACACCACAGGGCAGTATGGCGCGCAGAATCTTGATCACCACTACCAGCCATACTCCCCCAGGCAGTATCAACTAGAGGGCTTGCAGCAATCTGTTAACGACGAAATTTGGTAAATCATGCATTGGATTCAGAGTTAAAGCCGAAGCCGATTGGAGGAGATAAGCGATTACAGAAAACGGAGTATGAATCGGCTGCAAGCCAAATCGGCTACGGTGTGCATCGGCTGAAACAGAATCGGACAAGGATAGCCGATGTAGCCGATTCCAATAAGGAGATGGCAGGATCATTGTCGGGTTCGGTTGGTGTGCTTCATGAGGATTGCCACGTGCGGATTGAGTCCGAAGAAGGCAATTGTATCTATTAATTAGAATATTTGTTAGTTTCCTTTTATCTTTAGGAAAGTGTGTTTAGTGTCCCTTAAGGACTTTATGTTTTTCTTTTATCTTTAGGAAAGTTTTTTTCTTGTCCTACAAGGACTAGTATCTCCCCATGGGTATAAATATGTACACCCGGGGTTATTGTAATCTATCAACTCTAGATCAATTCAACAATTTCGGTGCATCGCCACCTTTTACTCTGTTACGGTTTATTTATCAACCGGCGGAATTTGGCACCTGACGCAGGGCTACATCGGCTGTCGATCTCCGGCGAAGGGGTAAGTCCAATGTTCCGTCGATTCAGGCAATTGTATCATCTACGTCGGCGTCGTTCAAGGCTGCATCAGTACATTCGACCTCTTGGATTGCTCTGGTTTGGATAATATATTTGCCTGGCTATTTATCATATGTCTTCTGTTAATCTAGTATTAGCATCTCGATTTAGTTTTATCGGCTGCTTCTCGTTTTAGGGTTTCTGCCGGTATCGACTAAATCGTCTTGCTAGATTAGATTAGCTTAGGCATCTACCACCCTGAAAATCAGTCAAGGGCTTGATCATCTAGATACCGTGTTTCTTTACATACTTAGTGCTGCATCAGTTGAGTTTGACCTACTAAGTCGTGCTTAGAACCATGAATCTCTAGCCTGCTTTTTGATTGCTGATAAGGGTTTCATCGGGGTTTCAGCCGATGAGTTATCTGGACGTTGCATCGGCTTATAAGGATTGCATATAAGTTGAATTTAGCCGATGACAACAAAGGTTTCACTGTTTAATCTAATCTTGTGGATTTTATTGCATTGGATCTATGTTAGATTTACTTCATCGGCTATGCTATGAATATATATAATCTCTCTCTTGAGGTGTTTTTAGACATAAGTGATTTATACTGTCTCGGCGCCCTGTCCGATCTATCCCAATCACTTGGTTTAAATATATT
>BDMV01000008.1:28659185-28711035 GCA_008326285.1 Oryza officinalis
GAGACAAGAGTTTGATGACTATTGAAGGTTACCTGTCCTTGGAGTTGGATCTTGTAACATCCTGAATATTTCGACTTTGGAATTCGGAATTAAAAATTCAGAATAACCAAAAATCTTTTTCAAAATACATTCATGCCTGAACTAACTCAATTCGATCTGTCGTTTTTCGTTTACACGTGGGCTAATAGACGAACGTCTGAGGATACGTCGGTATTTGATTTCAAATATTATTTATTCAAGGAGCTATGATTTGCATATGCCAATTATTTTCGAAAAACAAAAACCCTCGGGCATATTTATTTTATAAATAAAGCTATATATCTAAATGTATCACCATTTTGGATAAAACCCATTAAGGGATAGTTTATTAAAACAAATATTGTTCCACTAAAGAAATAGCTTTGATTATTTTCTATGAACCTTTATATAGAGTGATAAGCTTTTGGAAATTATTTGCAAAATAATGTCTATTGGTAAAGTATTTACTAGAAACCTTAATTGCGAAATATAAATTCCTAATAGGCTATTTTCAAGGATATGACCTCCTCAGACAAAGTCTAGTCCTCAGGCATAATTTTAGTTTGCTTGTTTATTGTTTATTTGTGTGTGTCTAGAATCTGTGCCAAAAGATCTCGATTAAATCCTTTTACCGAAAAGGTTGTCCTCTGTACAAATTCTATCTCAAACTCCCTTCAAATTTCCAAATTTCATATCCCAAAGAAAATATTCGAACATCCTACTTCTTTGGGCCACATTTCCCTCTGTTAGCCCAACCCATTCCGCAAAACAAGTTCATTTCCACTCCCTCTACCGTGGCCTTCCTGCTGGGCTTTTTCTGGAAAAGTCCATGTTGCCTCCCCGAGCCCTTTCATTCCTATTGGGTTGGTAGTAAAAATAAAGTCTAATCCTTCCCCCCATACTGTTTTCGGTGGCGACGTCGCCGCACGCCGCGCCGCTACGACGAGGCCGCTACGACATCACCGGCTGTCGCCTTCCGCTCCTGTCTCACCGGCGAGCTTGCCGTCCATTCCATACGCATCCTGCCCCACCTCGCACCGCCGCGAGCCATGCAGCAAGCCAGTTGTGCATGCGCATGCATGCAGGCAAGCCAGCCACGAGCAAGCACCATGCAACTAGCTAGCTATGCGTATGCCTGCATGCAAGCAGCTAGTCCCTGTCTTCATGGCCAACCCGCGCGGCCGCTGCAACTACCCCGTCCCTGTCTTCATGGCCATTTAAGACGAGCTCGTGCGGTGAAGCCTATATAAGGGCAACCATAGCCAATATGCAACCCGTCCCTTTCCATCCTCTCTTCTCCTCCTCCTGGCTTTGTTTCTCTTCAGTCACACCCTTCCGCGCACACGCCGCCATCTCTCCGCTTGCTCCGCCGCGGCCGGCTTCGGCTGGGCCTCAGTTGAGCAAGAGGACGGATAGGCCGCCGCGCCGTCATTTGAACCCGAGAACGACTGACTTATCGAACGGCTAATCCCTAACATCTAACCCGCTGACTTCTAACTCACTAACCCGCTGACTTCTAACTCGCTGACCCCTGACACCTAACTTGCACTAATCCGCTAACATTTATTCCTTAACGCTGTGTGTTCGTTTGTTGCCGAGCGAACACGTGGTGGGCGAGGACGATCCGCGGGTCGACCGGCCCCAGGCAGTACCTCGACGACCGTAGTTCGTGCGAGGACCGTCGGCCGGTACGCCGCTACCCGGCTGCCGCAAGGTGAGCTCCCCTCCTGCTCTTCCTCTTGCTTTCGTTTCCTTACCGCATTTCTCGTCTACCGTCGTTACCGCGGCACGGTGGCGTCGTGAGACGTAACACCGTAACCATTCCTTGCGCGACCGCCCTTCGCAGCGATCGCCGCATCACAGCCGGCCGTGCATGCGCCATATAGCTAGCGGGCCGAACGTGTGCATGCATGCATGCAAGCAGCTAGCTAACTGCAGGTATGCGCATGCATGTATGCATGCAGCCACCCGAGCCGTCCTGGTCGCCGTCCGCCGGCCGCGACGGCTATAAAAGCCACTGCCCCATCTTCGTCCTCCTCAGCCTCCAAGCCAAATGCCGACACCCGCAAACCGTCCCAGCCTCCACTCGGCCGACGCCGCCGTACCGCTTGCAACCGCTCCTGCCGACCGAGCCTCGGCCGAGCCGCGTCTGTGCCGCCTCGAGCCGTTCGGCCATCGGTCGGCCAAGCCACCCGGGACGCCTCCCCGGCCGTCGTCCGGCCGAGCCGTAAGCCGTTTCGGCCTCCGCTCGGCCGTGCCACCCCTGCCGAGCCACCGGCTGCTCCAGCCGGCAGCACGCCACCCGGCCTCCTCCTGGCCATGCCGCGCAAGCCAAGCCGGCACCAACCCGGCCCCGGCCTCCTCCACGGCCCGGCCCCGGCCGCGCGCAGCTGCCGCCCCGTAGCCGTGCCGGCCAGCCGCAGCCACCAGCCCGGCCGGCTGCAGCTCTGCCGCAGCCGCCGCGCCGCCTGCGCGCATCCCCAACCGCGCGCCGTCCCCGGCCTGCACCGCCGGCGCCGCTCCGCCCTGCCGAGCCGCGCGCCGCCGCCGGCCGGCCGGCGCCGCTCGAACCCCGGCCGCGCCGCGCCCAAGACTTTGTCTGAGGAGGTCATGTCCTTGAAAATAGCCTATTAGGAATTTATATTTCGCAATTTAGGTTTCTAGTAAATATTTTACCAATAGACATTATTTTGCAAATAATTTCCAAAAACTTATCACTCTATATAAAGGTGCATAGAGAATAATCAAAGCTATTTCTTTAGTGGAACAATATTTGTTTTAATAAACTATCCCTTAATGGGTTTTATCCAAAATGGTGATACATTTAGATATATAGCTTTATTTATAAAGTAAATATGCTCGAGGGTTTTTGTTTTTCGGAATTAATTGGCATATGCAAATCATAGCTCCTTGAATAAATAATATTTGAAATCAAATATCGACGTATCCTCAGACGTTCGTCTATTAGTCCACGTGTAAACGAAAAACGACAGATCGAATTGAGTTAGTTCAGGCATGAATGTATTTTGAAAAAGATTTTTGGTTATTCTGAATTTTTAATTCCGTATTCCAAAGTCGAAATATTCAGGATGTTACATCTGGACACAAGATCATCAGCTTTATGGATGGAAACGCAAGCTATAACCAGATTTTCATGGCTGAGGAAGACATTCACAAGACAGCTTTCAGGTGTCCGGGGGCAATCGGCCTATATGAGTGGGTTGTTATGACTTTTGGCCTGAAAAACGCTGGAGCCACTTATCAGAGGGCAATGAATTATATTTTTCATGATCTTATTGGCTCTTTGATTGAGGTTTACATAGATGATGTCGTTGTGAAGTCAAAAGAATACGATGTGCATTTGGCCGATTTACGCAAGGTACTAGAAAGAGCAAGGAAATATGGTTTAAAGATGAACCCTAATAAGTGTGCCTTTGGCGTATCGGCCGATCAGTTTTTGGGTTTCTTGGTCCACGAGAGGGGAATTGAGATCACGCAGAAGAATATTGATGCTATAAAGAAGATCAAGCCTCCAGATAACAAGACCAAGTTACAATCTCTGCTTGGGAAGATCAACTTTGTCCGGCGCTTTATATCAAACCTGTTAGGCATGATAGAGTCGTTCACCCCATTATTGAAGATGAAGGATGATCAAGAGTTTGTATGGGGTGATAAGCAGCAAAAGGCGTTGGATGATATCAAAGACTATTTGAGTTCCCCTCCAGTTTTAATCCCTCCACAGAAAGGAGTTCCATTCAGGCTGTACCTATCGGCCGATGAGAAGTCTATCGGCTCAGTTTTGGTTTAGGTCATTGATGGCAAAGAGAGAGCCATTTTTTATCTCAGCAGAAGATTGTTGGATGCTGAAACAAGGTACACGCCAGTGGAGAAGTTATGTCTATGCTTATATTTTTCATGTACTAAATTGAGGCATTATTTACTTTCCAATGAATGCATTGTGGTAAGTAAGGCCGATGTGATGAAATACATGTTATCGGCCCCCGTGTTGAAAGGGAGAATTGGGAAGTGGATTTTTGCCTTAACGGAGTTTGACCTCAGGTATGAATCGGCCAAAGCGATCAAAGGACAAGCCCTGACCAATTTCATTGTTCAACATAGAGATGATTCCATTGCGTATTCAGGCATCATGCCATGGACATTGTATTTTGATGGATCTGTTTGCAGACATGGATGCAGTATCGGCCTGGTCATCATATCCCCTCAGAGGGCAAGCTTTGAGTTTGCATTTACCATCAAGCCTTATTATACAAATAACCAAGCAGAATACGAAGCCGTTCTCAAGGGTTTGCAGCTATTACAAGAAGTCGAGGCCGATTCTGTAGAAATTATTGGTGATTCACAATTGGTCATTAATCAGCTTTCCGGGGAGTATGAGTGCAGGAATGATATTCTCAGGGTTTACAATGAAGAGTGCAAGGAGTTGCTACAAGCTTTCAAGATTGTGACGATGAGGCACGTACCCAGGAAGCAAAACTTTGAGGCCAATGACTTAGCTCAGGGGGCATCAAGATACAGGCCGATGGCGAAAGACGTTCAGATTCAAATTGCAACCATGGATGCCGATGACTGGAGGTTTGCTATCATCGAGTATTTGAGAAACCCTTCTCAATCGGCGTCGCGTAAGATGAAATATAAAGCTTTACATTATGTCTTACTTGATGATGATTTGTACTATCGGACAATTGATGGTGTCTTGCTAAAGTGCTTAAGTCTAGAAGAGGCCAAAGTTGTTATGAGCGAGGTCCACGAAGGGATTTGTGGAACACATCAATCGGCCCATAAAATGAGATGACTTTTAAAGCGTGTTGGATATTTCTGGCCGACAATGCTAGAGGATTGTTTCAAGTACTATAAGAGGTGTCAAGATTGTCAAAAGTTTGGAGCAATTTAGAGAGCACCGGCATCGGCTATGCATCCAATCATAAAGCCGTGGCCATTTCGTGGATGGGGTATAGATATGATCGGACAGATTAACCCACCATCAAGCAAAGGACACAAGTACATTTTAGTGGCTACAAACTACTTCACTAAGTGGGTTGAGGCCATCCCTCTTAAGAAAGTTGATTCCAAGGATGCCATCCAGTTTGTCAAGGAGCATATTATATACAAATTTGGACTTCCACAGACACTGACGACCGATCAAGGATCAATTTTCGTGTCCGATGAGTTTGTTGAGTTTGCCGACAGCATGGGCATCAAGCTATTGAATTCTTCTCCATACTATGCGCAAGCTAATGGGCAGGCAGAAGCTTCTAATAAGACTTTAATCAAGTTGATCAAGAGGAAAATAGACGAACAGTCGAAATGGTGGCATACCACGCTGGCCGATTCCCTTTGGGCGTATCGGATGGCTTGTCATGGTGCAACTCAAGTGCCGCCTTATCAGCTAGTTTATGGGCATGAAGCTGTGCTGCCGTGGGAGACCAACATCGGCTCAAGAAGGATTACATTGCAAGACGACTTGACAGCCAATGAGTACCACAATCTTATGGTTGATGAGTTAGATGATTTGGCACATGTCCGATTGCGGGCTTTGGAAAAAATAAAGCGTGATAAGGATCGAGTTGCTCGTCATTATAACAAGAAAGTTGTGGCTAAGTCATTTGAGGAAGAGGATCTTGTTTGGAAATTGATATTGCCGATTGGTTCAAGGGACAACAAATTCAGCAAGTGGTCACCTAATTGGGAAGGTCCTTTTCAAATTCATCAATGTGTTCCTCGCAATGCTTATCTACTAAAATGATTAGATGGAGAAATATTACCCAAGCAAATACTTAAAGAAATATTACCCAAGCGTATGGATCGACTCATGATCGGCTTGCCAGCCGATTTATGATAATAGCCGATGCACGTTGCATCGCCTTTAGATGGCCGATATATACTATCGCCCTTAGTTCAAATTTTTACAACATGAGCCCTCATCTTCCAAAATTTGGGGGGCATATATATACTCAACAATTCTTCAAGTTTGTCAAATGATTTATGGATTCAAATTTATGGACTTCAAAAATTTATGGACTTCAAAAAATTTTTAGATAGACTTTTTCAAACTTCTTTAGCTCATATTCGGCTAATTGGCCGATGAGATATATATTAATCAAAAGTATATTACAAGAAGAAAATAAAAAGTATATTACATCAGTCTGTGAAGTCTTGGATAGCTACAATGGCCTTGCGATGGATTTGATCGATGTCTTCTATCGTCTGAGCATCATCGGCCGTTGACCCTGGAATCGGCTTCAAGGACTTGCTCAGGGTTGCAAAGTATTTGGCCAATGCCTTCAACTTCGCCGTTTGATCTTCTATAGCCTTTGGCGATGCAGTTATCCTAGCTTCAACTTCTTGGATCTCTTTGCGAGTTGCCTCTAGCTTCAATACTAGATCTGCTTCGAGGCGACGGAGTTCTTCAAGCCTTTTGTTTAAAGTGATTGGCTCAACAGCCAGCTCGTCCAACTTGGTCTTGTCAGAGTTAACTTGAGTTTTGCTGGCAGTCAAGGCCGATTCTAAGCTTTCGCGCTCCCGCCTCTCCGTGATTCTCTCTTTAGCCCTGTGAAGCTTGAAGTGGTATTGTTCCAAGAAGATGGCTGGCGTCAGGGTCTCCATCAGGTCTTCAGGCAGTTGATCTTGAATTTCTTGTACCCTACTCCTGATAGGATTACAGTTCTCCACCAATGATTCTAACGATGATTCCAGCCGATTAGCAATATCAGATAGCCGGCTCTTCAATTCTTCAGAGATCGACGCCTTGGCTGCGCTGGGTGGCTCTTTGTCCTCATCATCAAGAAATTGGCCGATATCAAAAGTAAACATATCGGCTAAGTTCTGCAATCGTCAAGGTAGGGCATGGTTAACTCAATCAAGCAAAATCGGCAGGGGATTCGAAGTAATCTAGCTTACCTGTGATAGGAAGTCGGCTGTGCCTGCATCGGCATCCTTTTGTTGTTTTGAAATAGCAGGCGAAGGGGTTGGCCGATGTGGTGCAGGCGATAGAGCTCATGGCTAAAAAAAAGCAAGAATACGGTGATCAGATCTACATTATCAGGAGGATAAGGCAAAAGATCAACTCTTACCGAAGCAATCAGAGAGGGTGGTGGAGAAGGAGATGGTGTTCTCAATCGGGCCTTGACTTGTTCGCGTTTTTGCAAGGTTGCTTTCTTGGTTCTTGGTAACAGGGCCGATTGAGTTCTCTCCTTAAGCAAAGACGATGCAATGACCTGAAAGGAAAATCAAGTTATAATAGACCATCAAAAGAAAATTGCATAAATTCAAGAAGGAGATTATATCAACCTTGCGGACTGCATGTCTGACTCTCCTTGGTTGGGCAGCGTCGGCTTGGTCATCGGCCGGTGGATCCGCAATGGTCATGGCCGATGGATCTTTAGTTGGCCTGGCCGATGGCTCTTCAGTAGTGCTGGCCGATGGGTTTTCTTTTTTGGGCAGATCGGCGGCTGCTGCATCGACCTCCTCCTCCATCACTTGATCGTCCAGGAATTCTTCTACGGAGGGGTCTAGCTTGTCAAGATCAGCCTGGTCGTCATTCTTGAATTTCTTGCCGGGTTTCTGAATTTTCTCTTTTGTTGGCATCTTCCTTTTTGTAGTCTCTTTGACTATCGGCCCTTGGAGCAGTGATGATACCTTTGAAGCAGTGAGGCCGATAATTGACTCCAAAACAGATTTTCCTGATGGAGCTACGACCGGAGCGTAGGATATCCTTTGCCCACTGTTGCTAATAGATGGAATTGGGGCATCAGGGACCTGAGGACTGATATCGTCAACAAGCTCTTTCAGGTAGTATCTGGCCGATTGATGAAAGATGTGAATAGACCACTCCTGCCACCAAGTTTGGAAGCTGATATGGATGAAGGCGCTCAACCACAATTGGTCACAATCGCCCAAGTTTGGTGTTCTGATCTCCAAGGCTTTATTCATGATCAGAGCCGATGAGATCGTACCCCTGCTCTCTAGGAGCCAATGGAAGTGCAGGCTGATAGGAAGTTGTCCAAGCCCGCACTGTCTGGCAGCCACCATGGGGTTGTAAAACTCGTATGACAAGCTGGTGCTTCTGCCTTGAAATATGCCTACTGGGAGCAGGCAAGGAGTAATGCCGATCATGAAGATCTCCCTTGAAACCATGTCATCATTCAGCTGGCTCAGGGTCAGATCGGCAGGGAGTTCAAATTTAGAATCCGAAGGACAGACAAACATATCTATCTTGGCTGATGGAGGGCTAGTATAGAATCAGACAAACCATGTGGATATCTCTTCGGCCGATTGATCTTCTCCAGGATAGACTGAAGCTGCTTCTCCAAAGGACATGCATCTCCTGGATGAGGGATCTTCGTTGTCAGTGTAGTTCGATGGGAAGGCCGAGTTTGATAATGGAGGCCGATCGACCATGGAGTTGGTGTGGATTGTTAGCCAGAGCTGGATAAACCACCATGGACCTCCATGTGCCACTGTCCGTTGTAACATTAGATCCTGAGTGGCAGAGTAAAGCAGTCGATAGATAGCTCCAAGGAGATATCGGCCCAGGGGAATTTGTTTCTTTTCAACCAGGGCTTGAGCTAGATGTTGGCAGTTCAGAGTAGGGCCGCAGGTTGATCCACAGAAGATGAATCTTTCCAACCACAGAGTCAGAAAGGCCACATGCTCTCTCTCTGAGACAGATCCTTGCTCCATGTGTTCAGATATATACCCAGACCAGCCTCCAATCTTCTTGGTCTTTAGCTTATGGCTGCTATTAACGAGGAGGTTGAAGGGATTAATCTCAGAGTGTATATCCAATCCTGTCAGCATCTTGATATCTATTAAGGTTGGGGTCATCGGACCTTGCTGGAACAGGAAGGCATTCAGGGTGCTAGACCAGAAATATGTGGCCGCTGACATAAGGGGTTCGTTCTTCTTGGTATCGGCTAAAGACAGAGTGATGCATTGGTCGATTCCTATTTCGTCCAAATGAACTTGCTTGGCCGTGGCAATCCTCTTGTACCAAGTCCTGTAGCCATTGAGCTTTGTTGGCCAAGATCTGAAAGTGTGCTTCCATGAAGAGGCATTGGGCTTTACTTGCTTAAAAGGGATTCTGGTCGTTTCCGCATTTATCAGCCAGGTTGGGTCAGAGTTGCCCATAGGGCCCAGAAGGAACCGATGTGATTTGTCATTGGTAGGAATTAAAATTTGGTTCTTGAAGACCTACGACATATGAACGGTGATGAAGAATAAGACCTGGGGGGCAAGAGCAGAAACCCTAGTTTGAAAAGACTCGGCGGGAAAATGAAAATGTAAACTCGGAGAGGGATTGACTTACCACGGGGATCTCGGAAGTGTAGAACGGCAAGGAAGCCATAGATGTTGTTGAAGAGGTCGCCGATGAAGGAGTCGATGCCGAAAAGACGCCGGGGAGTCGCCGGAATCGAGAGGCGCAAACGGCCAATGAGGAACTGCGCGAGGAAATCGGCGGTGGGAGGCTGCGAATTTGGATCTGCGCGGTTTTCAGACAAACCCTAGCGAAGAAGTCGATGGGTTCCTCGAAGCTAATTCCGCCTCATTATATAATGAAGCGGAATTGGGGGGCAAGTGTTAACAGCAGATTTTCGTCATCTATTCAGAGAAGAAAGAGAAAACTGATGCAGAGAAGAAGAAGCACTCCTAGTCGAATCGGCTACTTTATCGGACCAAGCCAAAGTCGGACTCAACTCCGTATCGGACTCGGTGTTGCATCGGATCAGGTGAAGCGCTGGCAAAGGGATCGTGTCGGCCGATACGAGTTCAATACGGCCATCAGCCGATGGGAGTAGGAAGCTGATAGAGTCAGCATGGGCTTGGTTTGGGCTCGAGATAAGCTTCAAGGAGATTGCCAGATAGAGATAAGGCTCGATTTTAGGCAATTGTATCTTGTAAATTAAGTAAGTTTAAATCTAATCTTTGGCAAGAATCTGCCGTAAGGACTTGTTTGTTAGTTAGAGATATGATCGTGTCCTACATGGACAATGTTGTAAATCACGGGTATAAATATCCCGGTAGTTTGTACATAGAAACACTCTCAATCAATTCAGCAAACAATCTTGTTTCAATCTACTTTCGGCGCATCGCCAACCCTCGCAAGAGGTTAGCTTCCGGCGAGTTCTTGCTTCCCCAGAGCAGAGGTAAGAACACGTACCCGACGATCTACATCGTCGGGGCTAGCGTGTCGCTTTAGGCACGTTAAGCCCTGATGATGTGATCGTCGTTTATCATGTCTTGGATGATCTTGATACAGTATCTTAATTATACTTCGCTAGCAATTAACTCGTTTTAGGGTTTATTGCCAACGGTGATCTAATTATTATGCTTAGCTAGATCTTTCAATGCATCTACCATCCCCAAAAGCGATCAACAACTTGATTTTCTTTGTGTTAAATCTCAATTCACACTTTGAGTTGCTATCGACCTTAGTTCTTTTTTGAGATCTAACCCAAAGCTTGTTTTTGATCGTATTTAAGGATAGTACCGGGGTTCCAGCCGGTCTTATCTAATACATGTGATTACTTGATGTTTTTATATGTATTCGCCACTTGTTTGAGCGGATCGACAAATATAAGTGCATTTATTGTAGTTTACTCTTAAGGGTTTATCTGTGATCAGTATGTTTATATTAGCCAATTGGTTCATCCAAGTTTGCACTAGAGTATTAGCTAGTGTATTTATCTTTTTTATCCTCATCGGCCAATGCTATTAAACCAACATTAACATGTTGATGAAGGCCGATGAGATTAGATCTGTACTTTAATTTTACTATATTATTATCTTCAAGTAAGCCGATATAGCTTTGCCTTATCGGTTAGGCTCTCACGATGTGGCATCGGCCTATCGGCCGATCGGCTATCGTTTGCTAACATGGTTTACTTGTTTATCCTTGTTGATTGTAGATCAAATCAACTGGCACGCCCTACACGCACCTAGGCAAGCCATTGGACCTGCACTGGAGTTAAGCAGATCTCCCAGGCTACCGTGAAAACGTGGAACCCGTTTTGACATCTGGCGGGTCGAAATTCTACGCCAACACTCGCATTATGGGATAGCATATACATGAACATAGCAAGCTTTTCCTCAACTCTAACTCCCCTAGTGTCACAGACCAAGTTCTTCCTTCTCAGAAATTCTGTAATACTTTTGAAGACCTCCGGTTCCATACGGTATGCCACAAGGCAATTCATGACATGCCCTTCAAGTACCTCTCTCACTCTTTCTGCACCAGTTTGGGTTGACGTATGCCTAGGTGTTTTCTCTCTCCCCCCATCACCACTATCCAAAAGATGCAGAGTAGGGAAAAGGAAAAGAATCATATCGTCATCCTCTTCCTCCCGCTTCCGACGAGTAGCCCTTGAACCCATTTTTGTACTACACACAAGAGAAAAAAAGCATAATGCATACTACACTCACATCATGGTCGGGTCCATCAGGAAAAAAATGATTTCCACATTTTTCTGACTTTACTAATTCAAATGTGAATAAAATGACAGAAATTAATTGATCAAGAAAAAATAATTGTCATCTTCACTAGAATAAAGCACTAAAAAAAGGTGACATGTTCTTTTATCCAAACATATGTCTAAGAAATATAATTAAGAATGTTTATTCTTTTGAGTAGTTTTTTTTATCTTGTAAATATGATGAAATTGAATGTTGACATGGATTGCTTTGCTGTTTTCAATGAATATATGCTCTGCCATCCTATTTACTGGATATGTTTAATTTCAATCCTTAAACATATAATTGTGGGTGACTATACAGTGCAAATAATTGTTGACTAGCTTTCAAATTATTTGTGTATGGAGATCTATACATGGCAATATGTGCAGCCAACCTTTAGCTCATCCATGTCCATATAGATATCCTGGCTCTATTTTTCTAGTAACTTGTAACATATACTCCTATGGAAGGGTTAACTTCTGCTAACTCTGCAAGCCCCATAGTATTTTTTAGATAAAGAAGTCCCATACACTTAAATTGTAATGCCTTTTGTCATGCATAGTGCTTGATATATATATTTTTTGATCTTCAGAACAATGTAGTCATTGAGGAGGTCAACAAGGGACTGAACCCTGGAATGATAGTCCTGATTATGGTTGCATGCATGTGCCATCTTGAATCGTTGATGAAGTTCAGGAGAAGGATGGAATTTGACATACCTAGATGAGGTAGTAGAAGATGCCGAGGTCCTTGAGGTTCTTGTTGGGGAAGACCCGGTGACCGGCCGGAGGTGACTGAACGGAAAAGAAAGTGCCAGTGGATCTTGCATGGAGGAAAGGCAGCAAAGCGAAGATGAAAGGCTTCTTCATCAACACGAGCAACAGTGGGGAGAGGAGTAAGGGGCTCACCTATTGCCGCGGAACCGGGCTTGGAGTAGGAAGGAGGCGCCGACACCGGGGAAGAAAGGGAGGCGGTGTCGACACTGGGAGGAAGGAAGGCGGTGCCGGGGAAGTGCCTGTGGTGCGACGGCGGCGTCTTTGGCGAGAGGAGGCATCGGCGTTTGCGACGAGAGGAGGGGGCGCTAGCGGATGCGGTAGGAGGCGTCCACGAGGGTAGAGGCAGCGGGCGGCGTCGACGCGGACAGATGCGATGGGCGACGCCAGCGCACAACGGGACGAGCAGAGACGGCGCAGACGCCGCTCCAGTCGAGAGGAGGAGGCGGCGTGGTGAGTTTCCACGGGTCAAGGCAGTGGAGCGATTTCCCTAGGGTTTGGAGGGTAATGGGCCGGGATATCCACCTTTCTGGCCAAGCCGAATGTATTTTTTAGCAATCCAGGGATTTATCCCCCCTTGTGGTGGGCTTCCCTGAAGGTATACACGGCCAAATGGGCCGAAGGCACGTGGGCCGGCTCGGGCACGGCGGTACTGTAGCCGGCCTAGGCATGGCACGGCTCGTTAGCCGTCGTGCCGGGCCGGCATGGCCCAGCATGACTACTGTAGCGGGCCGGCGCGGCACGGCACGGCACAGCCCGCAACTGTAGCAGGTCGTTGCACGCACGGGGTAGGTTCAAAATTTGAACGCGCGCGCGTGGGGGGGGGCACATGGCGGCTCGCGAGCGCACCGGGGAGGGGCGGTAGGCCACGTGGCGCGTGCTGGATAGTGGTGGGGTTGAAATTTTGCAACGGTTACCCCGCAACGGCTACTTCAATGGCTAAAATTTGAAAATAACCGTTGGAGGTCGAAAAAAATTCAAAAAAATTCGAAAAAATCTCAAAAATTAGGAAATTTTTTCCTATAAATAGGGTAGCCAACCCAAACATTCTGGCTCACCCAAACATTCAATCTTGTGCTCTCTTGTGGTATTTTGTGTGTTATAGGTTACGACTTTACGGTATTCCGAATTTTTGGCAAAATTTCTCTAAATATTGCCAAAAATAAAAATAACTAGGGGAAGACATATATTCCTATTTGTAAGCTGCAAACAAAGACTTGAAGGAGGTAAGAAATTATTATTATTATTATTATTATTATTATTAGTGTTATTATTTACGTATATGTTAATTTTGAAATTTCAGCATGGACGATCCGAATTACCCGATATTCGACATGAGCGAGTACGACCCAAATTTCGGCATAGAGCAAGGTGGCAGCAGCCCTGCACTGATGCCGGAGGAGCCTGCAACCACACAGGTGGCTTCAGAAGGATCAGGAACTATGGCCGCGAGTGGGTCAACGGCCTCGTCCTCGAAGAGATCAAGAGCTTCCACCGTATGGCAAAATTTTGATGAGATCAAGGAGACTGGCCCTGACGGTAAAGAGGTAACGTTGGCTAGATGTAAAATATGCAGAACTAAATTATCTGAAAAATCTTCAAGTGGAACAGGACATTTGGGTCGGCATGCGGCGTCGTGTGCTAAGAAGCAAGGCATCTAACTGCGACAACAACAGCTGATATTGAATCCTGATAGTACGGTACGTTCGTGGGAGTACGATCCTCAGGTTGCACGAGAATCTCTTACTCGATTAATTGCTAGACAAGATTTACCCCTGAACTTTGGTGAGTCAACTGCATTTGAAAAATATATTCAAACTGCTCATAACCCTAGGTTTAAATCTGTTAGTTCTCAAACCATGACCCGTGATTTAAGAAAGTTCTATAAACAAGGTCGTGATACACTGAAGGAATTATTTAACACTTGCACATTTTCTGTTAGTATCACATCTGATATTTGGAGTGGTAAGGCCAAGGAAGACTACATAAGTGTAGTTGCTCACTTTGTTGATGATAATTGGGAAATTCAGAAAAGAATCATTGCTTTAAGATTAATAGATGTTGCACATACCACTGATAATATCGCGGAAAGAATTTCCATGGTTGTTCAAGAGTTTGACCTTACAAATAAAATTTTCGCTATAACACTACATAATGCAGCCGCTAACTCTAGGGCCATGGAAATTCTACAACCCGTATTCTCTGTCTATGGTCAATCATTTCTTTTACATCAACGTTGTGCATGTCATATCATTAATCTTATAGTTAAAACTGGTTTTAAGAGGGTATCTACACATATTGATTCTGTGCGTGAGGCAATCTCATGGTTATTTGCCTCAAACCCACGGGTTGCAAAATGGAAAAGATTTTGCGATGCATCGGGTATGAAGCCCCGTAAGTTCCGCACGGATATAGATCATCGATGGAATACCACGTACCTAATGTTGAGGCATGTGTTGCCTTATAAGGATTTACTAACCGTTTTTTTGCAGTCTAATAATGCTACGAACAGTGATGGGCAACTAATAATGTCCGAGCCAACTTGGTATGTAGTAGAAAAGTTTGCTGCATTTCTTGAGATATTTTACGATGCCACTGTTGCTTTATCTGGAGTTTATTATCCAACTGCTAATTTAATATTGCACAAAATCCTTGAAATTGCTACTTTATTACGAGAAAATGAGAATGACCACCTACTATCTGCTGCAGTCTTTCATATGAAACAAAAATATCTTAAATATTGGAAGGAAATCCCTGTATTGTATGCTTTTGCATTTATTCTTGATCCTAGGGGTAAATTACGGGGATTGGTTAATATGTTGAATATTCTTGGAGAGATAATGAATATAGATTATACTAACTATTATTCTGATGTTAAGACTAAATTACACGAGACATTTGCCAAGTATGAGAATAAGTTTCAGGGACTTCGCCTACAAAGACCCCCATCTGTCCCTGTCGCTGGTAAGAAGAAAATACAATGGGGACGGATTTGGGGTGGTAGTTCCTCTTCCACTCCTGCTGGGAGTTCCGCTGCAGGAACAACTGGTACTTTTCAAGGCACCCAAGAATTGTCCTCCTACTTAGATAGTGACTGTACCAGCACTGAAGATCTCAACGTCCTTGGATGGTGGAATGATCACAAGACCCAATATCCCGTGCTCTCAAAACTAGTACGGGATGTGTTCACGGTGCCCGTTTCTACCGTATCCTCTGAATCGGCCTTCAGTACATGTGGAAGAATTATTGAGGACCGACGAAGAAATCTAAGCAGCGATATGGTGGAAATGCTGCTCATCGTCAAAGACTGGGAGCTAGCTGCTGAACGTGCCCAACACTCCGTAGAGAACTTGAAATTGGTTGCTCAGTTCGAAGATCTCTACATCGATACAGATGCACAAGATTAGCTAGTTTTTTTAATAATTTTCGACCTATAGGCTGTACTTTTTTTTTGTCATGGTTTTCTCAAATATGAGTTTTTACATGACAAAGTTTTTAACGAGGCAGCCATGTAATATCAAAATTAATAAATATCATTATTCCATTTTTCTCATATTCTTTATATTTATTTATCTTTTTCCTATTTTTTATAATCATCTTTTTTATATTTATTTCCCTAATTTCCTATTTTTTATAAATTATAATCATATTTTTTATTTTTCTTTTTTTTCTTTTAGTTTTTTCCCTATTTTTCCTTTTTTTAATTTTTTCCCTATTTTCCTCACTGTCTTTTCATTTTTTTTATTTTTTTCCTATTTTTCCCTCTTTTCCTTTTTTTTTCTTTTTTTTCTCTATTTTTCGGATTCCTGGCTGCGGCCGGCCCACGTGCCCCCGCCGGCCCGCGTGCTGATTCGTGCCCGTGCCTGCCCGGCACGGCACGGCAGCGTGGTGGGCCGTGCCTGCGCCTCGCACGCGGCACGCGGGCCGGAACGGCACGGCCCGCTACAGGATACGGGCCATATCATAACGGGCTTGCCGGGCCCGCTACAGGACACGGGCCGTAACGGGCCGTGCCGAGTCGTGCCGTGGGCCGTGCCAGCCGGCCGGCCCACCTGGCTGTCTATACCCGAAGGGGCCGGGAAAAGGCCGGGCCTTTTTCCCTCGAACTGAACGAGCCCTGAAAGAAAAGCTAGGGTTTGGGTTTCTCCGTCGCGCCTCCCCTCCTTCCGCCGCCGGTCCTTCCGCCGCCGGGTAGGCGCCCCCCTCTCTTCCGTCGTCGGGCAGGGCGTGTGCGCCGGCTCCCACCGTCGCCCCCCTCTCTTCCGTCGTCGGGCGGGGCGTGTGCGCCGGCTCCCACCGTCGCCCCCCTCTCTTCCGTCGTCGGGCGGGGCGTGTGCGTGGGCCCCCTCCGTCGGCCGTCCTCCTTCTCTTCCACCGGTCTTCGTCACGCTCTCCGTCGACCCCTCATTTTCGCCGGGTTTCTTCCTCACGCTCTCTCCTCTTTGGTTCTCCCCGTCCAGATCTCCGGTAAGTGCAACGATGGTATTTCGCCGCCCATTGATAGGTTGGGCATCCTCTTCCCTTTCTCACCTTCTTCTATTTCGTGTGTACTCTTTCTTTGATTTCCTCTGATTTTTTGTGGATGAAAGCATGTCCCCTTAATTAAAAAAACTAGATGTACTAAAATTCCTAGAATTTTAGGTTGATTTGGAGGCAACAAAATGTTGGATAGGCTTGTTTTTTGTATATGTTTGCCATGTACTGCCGGTCTATTTTGTAGATGTTGCTTGGAATGACTAAAAGTAATTTTCTTGCTTGAGCTGCTTATCTTTCAGATTTGTACACATGAGTATTTGTTAAATCAATTGTCTCGTAGCTCAGATCTGCACTATATAGTTGTTCGTGATGTGCTCATTCAAGTTGGATCTGTGACCCTGTTAGTTGTGCATATTATTGTGTCGGTTTTTTTATGTCTGAGCAAATTTTCGTGGTCGATGATGTGTTTGCCACTGGAGGTAGCATCCCTTGGATGTGGCAGCCGTGGCATGGGTGCATAAAAATTTTATTTGCAGTAGTTAACAGTGTCAACACCATCATATAAAACTGTATTTACAATGTACTACATATGTTGTTTGCATAGATGGCACTGGCACATGTGGGATCCATGATTGCCATCCACTCGCTCACACCAAGCTTGACTCAATAAGAAATTATAAGTGATCATCATGCAGTACTTATCATACTCTTACAACGATGTACAGTATCTTTTAAAATAAGTAGTGTGCACCATAAAAATACTATTACTAACTAGGTCTTCCTTCTCACAACAACTAATTGCTATAATGAGGATATTTGTTCATCAGACAGCAAGGAAATATATATGTGTACTGAATTACTGAAAGGAAAAAGGGTTTTATATAGGCATAGATATTCTAGCTGTTTCTTTATGCCCAGGAAGACTGTAACAAAACATAACATATCCAACACATTATTTGTTTCTGGAACTTACTTCCCTTTGTTTTGGTTTGGTTGTTGGATTTTCATATGCAGGCCCCCACTGCGTACCGCTTCCGAGTTAGCCTCGCTTCGCCTCCCACTCGTCCCAGCGGCGTGTGCACCTCACACCCTCGTCCCCGAGGAGCCCGGCGGCGGCGACACACAGCGAGGAGAAGCCGGCGGCGGCGCGCCGCGCACGGAGCACCATCATCCTCGTCTCCTCCCATCGCCCCTCCCTTATTGCAGTCCCCTCCCGTCGCAGAAGGCGGCGGCGCACGGCGTCGTCACATCCCTAATTCCGGCCCCCCTCTGGTCCACTCCCCACGTTTGAAGTCAGGTATGCCCCTAAACCCTAAAATTTCTCCCCACCCATCCTCTTCAATTCCGCACCGTTTTTGTGCTGGATTCGTGGGAATGAATGATTGTTACGCCGATTAGTTGCTACTCTACAAAGAAATTGAGAAAATTCAGATCTGAGAAAAAACTTGCGGTCCTGACCTTGGGTCCATAGTAGTACATAGTTAGAGAGATGTCAGCATTGGAATCAACCTATCTAATAGCTAGAAATGGGACCAGTGATGCAGCATCTGTTAAGCTTGCACTGATCCTTTCTCTGTTTTGTATGTACGGCAAACAAATAATGTGTTGAATATAGAGATGGAAAGTTATGTTTTGTTGCAGTCTTCCTGGGCATAAAGAAACAGCTAGAATATCTATGCCTATATAAAACCCTTTTTCCTTTCAGTAATTCAGTACACATATATATTTCCTTGCTGTCTGATGAACAAATATCCTCATTATAGCAATTAGTTATTGTGAGAAGGAAGACCTAGTTAGTAATAGTATTTTTATGGTGCACACTACTTATTTTAAAAGATACTGTACATGGTTGTAAGAGTATGATAAGTACTGCATGATGATCACTTATAATTTCTTATTGAGTCAAGCTTGGTGTGAGTGAGTGGATGGCAATCATGGATCCCACATGTGCCAGTGCCATCGGCAAGTGTAAAATTGTTGGCATACTGTTTGCCATAGTTCTGTTTTGCACTTTCTGCCTCTTAACTTTTTATTTACTTATTTGCATATCTGTATCAATTGCCTGCTTTTGGTATTTGTTTTTCATATGGATTGTGCCCCATACGAATTGTTTTGTGACTGAGGTTTACTGTGGAATATGTCCTAATTCATGTTTGTGTGCTCTCAATTTTAGCTTGGTTCTGACTCCGGGGATCTTAACTATCCTGTCCAGGATCAAGACCAAACCCGTCAGCCATCATGCAGGTTAGTTATCTCTGATCCATATCACCATGCTACTCACTATTGTGGTTTTCTTTTCTTTTTTGTGCTGCCCAACTGATGCAGATCTATTTGGAATATGATGTATTTGGCGCTGGAACACTTGAGTTCATGTTTGAATAGATGTTTTTTCTTTTTTGATCTTGAATCATCAATTATCTGGGACTGCTTTTATATTGAGTTGTTCGGTAGTAATTATAGCCTCTGGTTTGTTATCAATTTACAGGGGTGCGTGCACCCTGCTACATGGCATCATATACTTTTAGTGATTTCAAACTGAGTTGATGTGTTCAGGTTTAGCCAATCCCTCTTAGAACAATTTGAAATGGGAATACTAAGGTTTTGTACTTTTGGGAAATTGATGTTAACTTGAAGTCAATACTTGTGATAGGAACAGCTGGATCTGTCAATCTGCTTGTGAGAACAGACTGTGTTCTGTATGGTCTACTTCTTTGATTGCTTAATATTTTCACTTAATTATTTGACATAGTAGTTCACTTGAAGACGAAGTAAAATCCACTGTCAAGCAATCAAAATTTCTATATATTTGATATTTACATTATCTTTTCATTTTCGTATGATTACCGTTGGTTAGGTCCTTATCTGTCATGTGATAGTCTTATAGCTCACCTGCTGTTGTATACTTCAGATAAGATACCTTGATGTTCATTTTCCCTTCATATACTGATTTTGGAGGTCTCTACTGAATATCGCTAGGGTTTGTTTTGTTTTTGCATTAAGTTTTCTTCAATTTAAATATGTTGTACCTTTTCAATGTACTTTAGTAATATCCTTGTGTATTTTGACCATGATGTTGATATGATAAATCACCTTCTTTAAAGGCTAGCGACAGGTTCAACATAAATTCTCAACTTGAGCATCTTCAAGCGAAATATGTGGGCACAGGGCATGCTGACTTGAACCGATTGTAAGTATATCTTTTTCTAAAATAAAAAAAATGTCTTGTTGGGAATGTAGTAACTTGCTATTGAGGATTTCTTTTATTGCAGTGAATGGGCAGTAAACATCCAAAGGGATAGCTATGCATCCTATATTGGGCACTATCCAATGCTGGCATATTTTTCCATTGCTGAGAATGAATCAATTGGAAGAGAGCGTTACAATTTTATACAGGTATTTAAAAGCTTATTATAACCTGTCTTCTGTACGATAGTTGAAAATTATGTTGGACTTATCTGGTTTATTAATATTAATGTAGAACTGCTCCTGAAATAGGAAAACTGAAAGAAATTCATTATCTCGGACATGTATTGCTTCTGGTCATATGGTAGCTCATCAAAATATAACATATCATTACACTTGAGCCCAACTATTCCACTTGCAGAAACAATCATACAGGTAGATGACCAAAGTTGGTATAATCACTGAACCGTGTTGCCACATGTCAAACTGACTCAATAGTTTTCTGGCGCAACTGTGCAAGGAGCAGCGAATAGACATGGGTCTCCTTGGATTTGTGTGTAGGATCTATGCGTGTACAAATGTAGTGCTAAAATTTTTTATGCGATGATATATACATTTTTTAGATTATTTTTTGTGTTTTAACTTAGATCTTATACTATATTTATTTTCCATCCGTTGCAACACATGGACAAATAGCTAGTCTGTTAAAAAGCGCTGACATCTTAAATGAGATAATCTGTACATTCCAACTTCTATCTTCTGTCCTCATGCTTTTAGTGGCTTTGGTTGTCCAAGTTAATTTTTACCTAAGCAAAAGTTGTGGCGAAAAAGCTAATTTCTTGTCTTATTTAATGTTAGATGCCTACCAAATATATTCAGAACATATTTCGTTGACTTCCTGATAATATAGCTTTAAGTGTTCCCTTTGGCCTTAAGGCTGAATGGCTGATGCAAATCAGGATTTATGGTTTTATTTTATTTATTCACCTACTATCGAATAGGGTCCAGCTTATATGTTATATGGTATGGACAAGGAAATGTGTAGATCTTTGTCTTATTGATGATTTTACATATTGGGCATGTTTGTTAGCAGTCCGTTGTTTTTGTGCTTATATGACTATCTATGATTCAGTTTTGTACTACGACAGCATTGACTTAGAAAATATGCTAGGGCACAACTGAATATCTAACAAGAAAATTGCAGCTAAAATTTTAGGGCTGCAGACTTGTAGCCAAGCTTTGAAATCTTTTTTTTTTGTGCTCAATGAATGTAAAAGGATAAGCTCTTGCAGTGCCATCTCCTACCATATGAGCTCCAATGACTTTTCCAAGTACATATTGTTTGGTTCCCTTCTGATTCAGCAAGCTTGAAGTGTTCTAACTATCATAGATACCATCATTAGAGATGGTCACTTTTTAAATAGCTGTTCATGGGTGATCATGGTCATCATTTCACGGGTTACCATTTTTGAATATGCAGTCATTTCAATGAGGTATTACGGTGCAAATTTATATATTGATTCACTTTTCTGGTGTTGCAGAAAATGCTGCTTCCATGTGGTCTGCCTCCCGAGAGAGACGAAGATTGAGGTGGACTTCGGTCTGGCGTTCAGTGTTACTGCAACTACTGGAACCTAGGGTTCAGTATCAGTTTGCTGTCAGATCGAACTAATCTTTGCCTAGCCACCTACTACTACTATGTAAGACTCTGTCCATCTTGAACATCTGAAGCACTCTGTGTACCCTTTTCGAACATTTTCATCAGGAATGTTCGGCGCATGTGTGTAACGGATCTTTTAGTTAAGGTGAATGTTGAGGGACAAAATGTTTCTGGATCGATCATTCATATGTTCGCGTGAACTCGTTTCTTATAATCCGTACATGGCTGTGCCAAATGAAAGTGCCAATCCTTTCGTGGAAGGTGGTATAAAGCTCTAAAGCCTGGCCTATTCCTAATCAAGAAAAGTTCAGCGGAAACCTGAATCTTTAGATTGAGATTTTGTTGCTTACCAACAAGCAACAACCATCCCGGTCAATGAACACTGCCGATCCACTAAGGCTGAGTTCGGCAGTGTGGCAGTGTGGCAGTGTGTTCTTCCAGCGCGCTGGATTTGCTACTAGTGCACGTTTTTTAAACTATTACATGGTGTATTTTTTTAAAAAAGTTTTTTACAAAAATTGCTTAAAAAATCAAATTAATTTATTTTTGAAAAAAAATTAGCTAATACTTAATTAATCACGCGCTAATGGACCGTTCTGTTTTTCGTGCATACTGTTGGTGTTGGGAGCTTAGAGTAACGAACTAACCGAGTTCTTCGTCTCATCTTTCTAACTCACCATTTATTTTTCGCGCGCACGTTTTTCAAACTACTAAACAGTGTATTTTTTTTGCAAATTAATCTATTAGTTGCTTAAAAAATCAAATTAATCTATTTTTTTTTAAAAAATAGCTAATACTTAATTAATCACACGCTAATGGATCGTTCCGTTTTTCGTGCAGACTGTGTGTTTTGAAAAGCAAGGTAAACGAACACACCCTTAGGCTTTGTTCGGCATTCAAGGTTCAGAACGCGCACAGTAAACACGGAAAACGGAGCGGTCATTAGCGCGTGATTAATTAAGTATTAGCTAAATTTTTTTTCAAAAATGGATTAATTTGATTTTTTTAAGCAACTTTTGTATAGAAACTTTTTGCAAAAAAGTTCACCGTGTAGTAGTTTGAAAAGCGTGCGTGGGAGAAAAAACACTGTGCGCGTTCAGCGTCCGAACGCAGCCGTCTATCCGCGTTTAACGTTTCCGAATTGGTGACCGGGCCTATCAAACAGTACAATTGGTGCTGATACCTCATTCTCGTACTATGGGATCAACAACAATCAGACGCCGTGTTAAAACACCAATGCGACAATAGAGCACGGTATGCATAGGTGGGAAGCCTCTGAAGGAACAGATGGTGTAATTGGTCATGAGCACATTACTACTAACACATTTCTTTCTTTAAAGAAAGTGACTTCAATGATACTGTAGCCTAACTCTGGTCATAAAGATGGTCAATAAATATACTAATATCATGTGATTATTAACTCATAATATGCTCATCCCATGTACAAACTACAGAATATTGGATAGATAACACTAACACCAGCAACTCTAGTAACACACAATCCTGAACTAAACACGGTGTTAGAAGACTAGTACATAGTATATATATATAGCGTCAGCAGAAGCATCAGAAACTAATACTACATTACTATTCCTACTTAACAAGTACGAGCAGTAACATAACTAGGCGTATCCAGCCTGCTTCCACCCGCCGCCGCGGCGGTAGACACTGTCGCGCCGGCTGTTCTTGAACGCGCAGCACCCGACGGAGTAGACGACGACGATGAAGGCGAGAAAGACGACGTTGACGATGGCCACGCGCTTCCAGTCCCTCTTGAGCACGGCCACCACGCCGGCCTTGCACGACCGGCAGCCGTAGCAGAGCTCGTCGGCGTCGTTGCTCCACTCGTCGCAGTCCGGGTCGGCCGACCCCAGCCTGGCCGTCTTGCCCCACCGCGTGCCGCCGCCGTACGTGAAGTTGCAGCTCGTGGGCGGCTTGCAGCAGCCGGACTGGACCGGGGAGAGGTCGTCGGCGACGAACTGCGCCCACGTCTCGTTCCTGTCCTGCAGGCTCCTGCACACGTCGGCGCCGGCGAGGCAGCTCCTGATCTTGTCCCAGTTCTTGCTGCTCCCCACGTGGCGCTGCAGCCACGTGGAGTAGTCCCCGAGACGGTACTCCTTGTACCCGCGGCCGGAGACGGCCTCGCCGGCGCCACGGTTGGTGACGGCGAAGGCGAAGGCGGTGAAGCCGAGGAGCGCGACGATGAGGGCGAACATGGCGAGGAGGTAGACCCAGAGCAGCCAGGTGACGCGGCAGCATGCGCCGACGAGGCCGGCGAGGGAGACGGCCATGACGACCGCCCCCAGCGCGATGGCCGGCGAGGAGAGGTGGCGGTCGCACTCGCCGCCGTCTCCGCGGGTGGCCATCCAGATCCCGCCGCCGAGGATGGGCGCCGAGAGCAGGAGCGTCACCAGGTTGAGCGCCCCGATCACGTTGTTGCTGAGCCGGAACGCCATGGCCGCCGCCGGCTCGCGCTGCAAGTACGTCTGCGTGAACTGACGGTGTGGTGGTCTGAGCCTCTGAGGCAGTGAACTGACGGGCTGACGGCTACTTGAAGGGTGGGGGGAGTGGATGTGGTGGAGACTGGAAACGCGGGGTTGTTGAGTGGGTGGTTGCCGCGGGCGCGGCACGGGAAAGTTCGTGGGATTTCCTGGTGAAATGGCGAAATGTGCGTGGTCTCGTCGGTGGCCCACCGGGTTAGTGGAGCGAAGCAAGCGTCATGGCGCGACGCGCGGACACGGTTGCGCGCGCGCGACCGTGTTGACCGGTGTTGGACTGGACGGTCCGCGACTCCGCTGGTGTGGCAAATGTGGCTGTTAACAGGCTGGGCTGAACTGCGGCCTGTTGATGAAACGGCCATATGGAAATATGGAACGCTAGATACATATGGGCCGGGGTGACACAGCGCCTCGAATTGTAGGCCCGGCCCTTTATTTTCCAGTCCGAATCTCAGCCGCGGAGTTCCCTCTTCTGCAGTATTCCGAGTTTCCCAGAGGAGATCGGCGGTGTGAACTCCGAATCAGAACGGGAGTCGAATTGATTTGCGAGGATATAAGGTGTGCGCGTCGAGGTAGCAGCCCATCAATTCGCCGTCTGATTCCATTCCGCAGCACGCTCTCTCGTCTCCGGTTAATTGCTTGGTCAGACCCGATCGATCGGTCTATCCCCTCGTGACACCTCGCGCAGCTAGCCATGGCGGCAGCGGTTCTCCCTGCGCTGCGCCCGATGCCGCCGGCTAGCAAGTTGCCGGCGCTGCTCCCGACCCCGCCGAGGAGCCAGATGCTGCCGCTGCTCCCGACGCCATGCCTCATCATCCTCCCCGCCTCCTTCCGCGCGCCGACGCCGCCCTCCGATCCCAGGCCCGGTCGCGCCGACGCCGTCGAGAGGTGGGACGCGCGCAAGAAAGCCAGCTTTTCGGAAGCGTCCTCGTCGTCGTCTAGCTCCAGCAGCGGGATTCCCTGCCGCGCCGACTCCTGCGAGCGTTGGGACGCGCACAAGAACAAGAAAGCCGGTGGCTCGGCAGCTTCGTCGTCGAAGGCCAGCGGCGGGATCAGCCCCGGCCGCGCCGACTCCTGCGAACGCTGGGACGCGCACAAGACACCGGGCAGCCCTGCATCGTCGACCGGCAGCAGCGGGAGCCCTTGCCGCGCGGACTCCGTCGAGCGCTGGGACAGCAACAAGCGGCCGATGAGCCGCGCGTCGTCGGCCGAGCGCTGGGACTTGAACAAGAAGCCTCGCCCCAAGAAAGACGCTGTCGGCAGCGGGAAGAGCAACTCCACAAGCCAGATGACGACGATGGTGAAGCCGCCGCAGCCGTTCTCTCACTTCTCTGGTCCGGCCTTCTTCACTTCGCCGGACCCGAGCATGCTTCCCATGCCCACCTTCTTGCTGGCTCGCTAGCTAGTGTACTTGCTCGCAAAGAATACTTTGCTTCTAGATCTAGTTCCCCAGCCGTATGCTTCGTATGCTCAATTAACACTGGTAGTTGTAATGTTAGCTAGCTAGAACGAAGGAACGAGGATGAGGCTGTCCTTGTATGATTTGTAACCTGCATTTTTGTCCATAGAAGAAACATCCCTTTTGTTTCATACATGACATCATTAAATTTTTTTTAAAAAAAATATCAAGATAAATCAATATATGATATATCTTTCTATAAGCATGTAAGTTAAAATTAGACTTATACAAATGAAAAAATAACAAATTTGACTGTGAATTACACGTTCTATTCATAGTCAAATTTGTTATTTTTGTTTCTACTTATATAACTTTAATTTGAACATGCATGTTTGTAGAGTGACACATATTGATCTAACTTACCAAATTTTTTAAAATTTTTTACATGAAAAAAATGAGGGGATACCTTAAGGGATGAATAGAGTTTCCCAACTTCCAGTTACATTGAACCATTGTTTTGATCATTCTCTACTTAGTGATTACGTCAAACATAATGATGTCATAATTCAACCGGTTGTCTAGTAGTTTAGGTACCTTCACAAAATCACACATATTATGATTATAAGATTTCACAAAACCATAATATATATTAACCAATTTAGCCTAATACTGTAGCAAAATAAAAAAAATAATTAACTTTAGAGGGCTGCAACATTATGCGATGAATTAAAATAACTCATATATTTTGGATACAAACTCATATGTATGGTATATACAAGAAAATGGTTAATGGTCTGGTTTTATGAAACTATAAAGCCATGATATGTTTTGTGCAACCAACAAAAGTCCCTCTAGTTTTGTGCAACTCACATATAATACCTGGTGTTCGTGAAATTCATCTAATTTATTTACTTTCTTGTTTAAGAGTTGTGCAACGGCAGGCTGAGGATTATTATGCTTGGTGTGCCTCCACAAATCTTAAGAGCCAAACAAAAATCCTCATACAAAATAAATAGAACTAAGGTCTTAATTTTTTTTTATCAAAATGAGTTACACTTTGCATCACCTTTTATTACCAAAGTTTCACTTTGAACACCTCGTTGACAGATGTTTTCACTATGAACTTGTTGATTTTACAATGTTTTTTAGGCTGTGTTTTTCCCCCATCTTTCCCAATTCATCTTTCTCGTTTTTCGCGTGCACACTTTTCAAACTACTAAACGGTGTAGTTTTTTGCAAAACTTTTCTATACGAAAGTTGTTTTAAAAAATCATATTAATCCTTTTTAAAAGAAATAAATTAATACTTAATTAATTATGTGCTAATGAGTCGCTCCGTTTTGTGTGCTGGAGGAATTAGTTCCCAACACTCACATCCGAAAGTAGCCTTAGACTTTGGACCACCCCAACTTTGTTCTTTAGCTCTGTCTAACCACTCCCCCAGCAAAGATATGGCTTGCATGGGTGAGGGATTTCATCGGTACGTTGGAGCCAATGTGTTAAATGTCGTTGATGTGCTTAAAAAAATGGTTTAGGGTGATCCAAATTACCAAAAAAACAGAATTAACTAGTCTGAAGTGAAAAAATAGGATAAATAGTGATCCAAAATGAAAGTTGGGTAATAAAATATAGCCCAAGCTACAACTTTTGATCAAAAGAACAATAAAAATAGTTTGAATAATGTCTTAAATAACACAAGGGATTAAATCGGTTAACATTTAACGCTGTGTTTTCATACCTTGGAAACACTCAATTGCATCATCATCACTAATCTTCAAGAAAGTATCCCTCTCAATAATGTGATTAGACAATGATTGAAGAATTGAATTCTTTGATGCCTTACTAAAATGAAAAACAGAATGACCATGTTCATAATCATATTTTGATTAATTAAACCCAATTAGAATGGCCATGTTCATATGGAGATGTTAATTCGCGCAACTTCGTCCCGAGCGAACACTTGGCCCACACCCGAACAACTTTATCCTTCATCTCCTCCCCTCAACACCGTGTCATGCTCAGGCTCGGCTTCTCCCACCAGTCGTTTGCATACTCAAAATGTGAAAGGATCATCGCCGCTCCCATCCACTTCATACCCCTCAGCGGGATGGTGGCAAGCTTGTGCGGAAGTTTCAACCGGTGCTCCCCACCCTATTTCTCCTCCTCGGTGGGACGGCGGCGAGCAACAGCAAGGCCTACCCTCATCTCCCATCTCTTCGACAATATGTCGGTTAGTCCGAGCTCTCCTTCTTCATGGCGTGTTGCTCCCCCTGCCTCAGCAAGATTGCGGTGATATCCCCTTACCAGTAAGTTCGGTATGTTCTTCCTCCTAGTGGGATGTCGGTGTTTCTTTCCTCCTCGCCAACAAGCCCTAAGGCTCATCCTCACCAATGGAAACAAGGTGGACAACAGTTAGATTCAGTTGAATGTTTTGGAGTTTGAAGTACAAAGTTTTGCATTTTGAGTTAAAGTTTTATATCATCAATGGAAAGTTTTGGGGGTCTAAGTTGAATTGAAATTGGGAAAATTTTTGTTTGAAAGTTTAAGGATTTGGATGTAAAGTTTTTGAATGTTTAGTTGAAATTTTCAGATCTTCAATCAAAAAGTCTTTTTAAGTTTGATTGGTAGTTTTTCCAATTCAAAATGAAAGTTTCTAGACTTTTGGATTGAAAGTTTCAGAACTTTTGGGTTGAAAGTTACAATCGGATTTAAGAAAAAACCACTTCGGACCACTTATAAAGATTCATGCAGAGTCACGGTTGGAATCGATTAATGGGGAACGACTACCTGCCGCACGAGGGAGCGTTATGCTGTTTCTCTCTCTTGAGTGTGTGCTAGAATCATAAGTAGTGAACGTGCGTCAAATAGCATTCCACATATTCATATTCGGCTGATTTAGTTTAATTTACTACAAAGAAAAAAAGGAGAGCATTTCCAATTTCTGATGCTCAACTGGCCGTCAGCGACTCCGCTGGTCTGGCGATTGTGGACCGGCACGGATTGGGCTAAAATGTGGCCTGTCGAAGGAACGACCCCGTAAGAGGATGGGCCTGGAGCCCTGGATGCCACAACGGCATGAGTTAGGCCCATTGTTTTCCAGTCCGAATCTCACTGACGGAGTCACCTCTTCTGCGGTATTCCGACTTCCGAGGGGAGATCGTTGGTGCGAAACTCCGAATCAGAACGGGAGTTGAATTGATCGTCAGGATATAAGGTGTGCGCGTGGACATAGCAGCCCATCAATTCGTTGTGTGATTCCACTACACCGCGCGCTATCTCGTCTCCGGTTAATTGCTTCGATCGCTTCGTGGCACGTACAACTGTCTCTCTCCTTGTAACATCCTGCGCAGCTAGCCATGGCAGCAGCAGTTCTCCCTTCGCTGCGCCCGACCCCGCCGGCGAGCAATTTGCCGGCGCTGCTCCCAACCCCGCCGAGGAGCCAAATGCTGCCGCTGCTCCCGACGCCGTGCCTCATCATCCTCCCCGCCTCCTTCCGTGTGTCGACACCCTCTGATTATTCCAAGCTCGGCCGCGCCGACGCCGTCGGGAGGTGGGACGCGCGCAAGAAAGACAGCAGTTCGGCAGCGTCATCGTCGTCGTCTAGCTCCAGGCCAGCAGGGCTCACGGTGATAACTCGTGTGTAATCCCACTTCTGACAAACCAGGAGAGCCTCCAAGGGGTGAGAATGATTGATTGATTGAATGATTGATTATCATCGATGAAGATTTTATCAAGATAACTATTTTTTGTTGCATTTAATTTTGATTCACATAAAAATATTGATCGTTACCGATGCACTCTCCTGACGAGGTCTCGGCGAAGGAGGCTAAGCTAGTGGTCGTTGGACGCAGCCTCAACCGTCTCAACCACTTTCGCGTTAGTCTCGGCTGGTGACCTTTATTCAGCCTCAGGCGGCGCATGCACAACCTCAACGCCTACGCAGTTGGAGCACTCCATTATATTGGAGAGGTTGGCTGCATGTCGGAGGACGGTGGCAATTTGCGGGGGCCTTGCTTGCCACCGGGAATGGCCTGCGGTGTCGTCGTCGCTGGATCTAAGGCAGGGGCACGCCGTTTCGAATGAGGCAAGACCCTGCAAGTTAGTGAGACAAGTAGGGAGATGGGGATGGAGCAACAACAGCATTGGCAGCAAGAAGGTAGGACTTGGGCGGTGGTAAGGTGTTGCGTGGCGGCGATTTTGTTACAATTAAATGGGCTACATTCAATTTAATCCTAGTAATTTCAAAGACTCATAATTAATGTTAAAATATTAATATCACCTTGAAAGCCAACTAGAAAGGATCTCAACTTAAATAGATTATTAATTGAGAGCACCTGTTGAACGATTGAGATGGTGGTAGGACTGTCGAGGCCGAGGTGAAAACAAAAGCGAAAACCAATGGACACTAAGTGGCTACGTAGCTCCGGTAACGGGCAAGACAATAATGAATAGTCATCAATCATGATTAATTCACATCAATCATTCATGATTAATTCAAAAACGTTATCTCTCTCGCGCGTCAGTCTTCATCTTCCACCTCTGAGATAGACAGAGAGCTCTCTCTTCTGAGTGTCTCCTCGCGACACATTCTATTCTTCTGCAGCTCCAGCTTTCCCCAGTTCTGAGTACTTGCACCTCAGGACGAGCAGGCCTTCAGAACTCTATTAGCTTGAGTAACTGCACGGGTAGGCGGGCGATAAAGTTTTTGGGGAGCGCTTCTTCGGCGCGACTGCTCTGCTACGTCTCCACTGCTTCCTCTGCATCAAGTCTTTTATGCTTCCTCTGCATCACCATGACTGGGAACGGTGACACCAACATCAACCCCAACACCAAGACCACCTCTGGATCCGGAGTGTTCTCCAGGTATGTCACTCTATTCACTTTAGTATTAAACATGTCACTAGATGATGCTATTATTGTTATTAACATGTTCATGTTTAGCACTATCACTAGATTATCCTTTTATTTACATGCCATGTTTAGTATCTTGTTTTTCTAGATAAAATATGCCAAATTATGACTATATTTCCAACAGATTCGTGGTAGTGGGATTTGCAGCTGGCAGCAACGGCCAGGGACATCGTCACCGGATGGGAAAGCAGTGATTTGAGAGATGGGATGGGGATCGGCCGAGGATCGCTAGCTTTTGAATCTATGTGGCGACGACTGGAGATCTGGCAACAGTAGTCGGCATATCCTAAAAGTTTATTACTCCTTAAGTCTTAAAATTTTGATGAAATATTTCTGTAAATGTCAAATATTTTTGGCTGAAGTATTATCTTGGATATAACGTGAGAATACCTGTATAGGAATAAGTCCACTCGCCATCCCTCAACTTTACGTCAAGTTTGTTTAACATCTCTTATCCCCAATACCAAAAATCTACACCTCTAAACTATATAAAACCGTGCAACTTAGGTCCTATGGCAGTATCAACAGTTGGTTTAGCTGACTTAGCATCCTAGTCAGTAAAAAGAAAATAAAAAAATGGTGAGACTTGTATGTGAGTGCCCACTCCTTTCTCTTCTCTTTTTTTCCAACCCACACATGTGAGGTTGATGGCTTGGTGGCGCGGGGTGGAGGTGGCGGCCTCAGATCTACGAGGGGGCATCGGCTCGTCGTCTTTGTTGGGCACGGACGACTGCTTGTCGGCAATGATGCCGCCACCACTCGAGTTCGATGCTGGGAACGGCATGCCGACGCCGAGGCACACGGAGCAAGAGGTTTTGGAGTTGGTGCTCGCGCCAACTCCTTCTCCGCTGGCACCGACAACCATGAGGCCGCCAACCTCAGCAAGATGCTAGGCATGCATGTAGGTCGACGCCGGTCATCATCGTCGACTCACCGTCCATAACCTCCCTCCCCTTCATACCCCATAACCTCTCGTTCCAAAGCTCCAACCTTTTCATCCTCTTCGCCCACAAACCAACTCGACGAGGCCAACCAAGAACACCAATTCCCGCATCACCAATCCACACAAGCTTGCAGCTTGCTCAAGAGGGGAAAGAGAAAACTCGCTTGAGATTCTCTCCTCTCCTCTCTACTTCTGTTTCTTGGATTGGTCCATGGTTCTTGGGGCGGCAGCGCCATTGATATGGTTTTGTAAGGAGAAGAAGATGTGGAGGTTGCTCTCTTAATCTGATGATGACGAGCACGACATCGGCAACGACCACGGCCGCTCGTTGGGACGTTTGTCGCTGCCTCTGCCGTGAAGACACGGGCGGCGTCGACGGCGGCTGTGGCAAGCGGTGCGTGCATCCGTGCACGAGGCGTGGTCCGGCGTGGGAAAAAGAGAAGAGAAAGGAGTGGGCGCTGACATGTGGGCCCCATCATTTTTATTATTGTTGTTAATTTTTGCTGATTAGGATGTCACGTCAGCTAAACCAGCTACTGATACTGCCATGGTTTCACGGTTTTATATAGTTTAGGAGTGAAGATTTTTGAAATTGGGATGAGTGATGTCAATTAAACTTGACGTAAAGTTGAGGGACAACAAGTGGACTTGTTCCTACTTGTATATGACCACTGATGCTCCACCGACTTAAGTTGGTTGGGCCTTGGCACTGTTTTGTTTGGGCCTGACCGGACTGGGCCAACTTTTAAGCACAGACTTGTCGTACTCATTAGATTCGGCAGCCTATCTACCACTCATCTGACTCGCACCAGCGGCAGAAGAGATGGAGCGGATCATCTCTCCGAGCGGCTTCGCGCCGGTGGTGAGGACCACCACCGCCTAGGTGAGTTGAGTCTTGCGGTGGCCGTGCCCTCGCGAGATCGACATGGAGATGGAGGTGGAGGCCGAGCAGAGGAGCGACCGCAAAGGGGACAATGGCAGGATGGCAGCGGGAGAGGAGGAGGTCCGAGGATGTGGAGGCCGAGGTGGGGTTGGAGAAGTCATCGTTGTTGCTGCTGCCTTTGCCCAAGGAGGCTGTCAAGATTGAGAAGAAGAAGAAGAGGAGTGACAGCCATATTGAGGATATTCTGAAAATTCTTGATATGAGCAAGGAGTTGGCTGTAATCAAGGCGAAGGTCATTGCCGCGACACCAAGGAGGAAAGAAACCATGGAGGAGTGGAAGGCGAGGAAGGAGGAGGAGGAGAAAGCATATCGAGAGATGATGTGGTCGGAGGACGATGAATCTTGGAACACTATCCAGTATCGTGAATCCTGGAACGCTTTATGGTCCGGCACCAATGGTTCATTCGAGGACACCAGGGAGTTTGTTTTCCATTCGTCCTCTCCTCCTCGTCGTCCTTGCTGTGTAACCTAGCTTCAGATTGAGCAAGTTGTTGTTTGTTACTTCCTAGTACCATCCAGGAATCGTTTTCTCCGTCGACAATATATAGTGTTATTTTCTCCATCGACAATAGTGTTAATTGCTACTCCGTACTTTGTTTTCTCCATCGACGATAGTGTCAATTGCTACTACTTTGTTAGTTGTTATGATTTTATATGTGGGCATATGTTATCTTCAAATATGTATTAAAGCAATTAGATATAATGGTGGATGTTCTTAATTAATTTGTTTCCAGACAATGTGATATGTTTGCACTTTGCCTTAAATATATTTTTTATATGACCTGCATTGAATTACTTCTCTAAGAAAATTAATGACCGATTCTAAGAAAATTAATTTGACTGCTAAGGAATTTAATAATGATTTATTAACCAAAATATTTATGCCACCGTGGTGCAGCATGAGCATATTAATAGTGATTTTATAAACTGCAATAATTTGCCTGAGTTGCAATAGCGCACTTGCTAGTGAAAGTGCATCTAGCCCCCTAAGTGGGTTTTGGTGATTAGTGACAAAATGGTTAAGGGACTAATGTAGTTTATGGAGATAAATACAGGTGTTTTAGTCCCAAGGTGCTTAGGTGTGTGCTATGATGCTTGGAGACCCCCCAACAATAAATTTCAAAGCGGAGAGAAAACTCGAAGCCTTTTTAGAGTAGTCTATTCTTCACTGTTGAATTTAGGAAAAACCGTACTATTAAGAGGGGTTCCAAGTGATGTCCTAAGGTGATCTAAGTGCTCTTAGTCATATTCCACTGAAGAAATATTTTTAGGAGCTATTTTTGGAAATGGCTTTTTCAAGGCAGTAAGTCTCGGCCAGAAGTTCCTGGCACCTTGGGTCGGAACTTCCGGACACTGGAAAGTCGAGATTTTTTCTGAAGTGTTGGCCGGAAGTTCCTGGTGTTCTTGATCGGAACTTTCGGGCACCTTTCCAGTTTAAAATTATGAATAACAGCCGCATGATGTCATCTAGCCATTATATATACCCAACTTGATTCCAGCTCACTTTTGGCCATTCCACTTTTGTTTTCCTGTTCCCTAGCTATCTCTAGCCTTTCCCATGTTGTTCTTGCTTCCTCCACCCAAATCTTGAGGCTTTCTTGAGTGATTATGTGAGTTTGAGGGTGGTGGTGAAGTTTGGAGATGGTGTTGAAGACTAGGATGGCTTGAGCACTTGGTGAACCTCGTTGGGCTGTCGGTTCTTGCTTATTACTCTTGGAGGGTGACCTCCTGGACGGTTAGGAGTCGCCCGTGAGTATCTGTTAAGTTGTGGATTGACTCGGGCAAGTTTGTAAAGGTTTTCCTCACATCCACAAGGAAACGAGGTAAGTGAGTAAAAGATCTATGCTGAGCTCTCCGAGGTTGTCTTGTGTCACGCCCGGAAATTCACTACCAGAATTTTCGAAACTGAATGTGTATTAAATCCCCTGTCCAGGACCAGCCAGGGTACACAAACGACAAAGTTGACATACAGTTCCACGTCTTACAAACAGAGTAAAAGTCTTACAGAAATGCAGCGAGAAAAACGAAAAGACAAACTAAACTAGAACGGGACTCTTGCAGCGGGCTGGCACCATTCCACAAGCATCCTCGACGGCGGACGAAGCCTACCCCTCAGAAAAACCTCCATCGGACGCATACTCCTCTTCTGGTGTAGGGAAAAATTAAGCAAAACTGAGTACTACCCACTGTACTCAACAAGTCATACCGGAAAATAGAGGTATGATGCAGGGTATTCCAAAGGCAGGCAAGGGTTTATTTGCATAAAATAAGCATTTAAAAAAAACAGTAGTTGAAAGCAGTAGAAAACATTGAATTAATTGATCAATATTAATCATCACTGTCCAACGCTACACCACGTTGCGACAGGCCCAAACCATCCACCTGAACTAAACCAGTTCCAGTAATTCAAGTTATTATGAGAGTGGGACTAATCACGGTGAATCTGGTTGATCGCCCATAACCGCGGGCACGGCTATTCGAATAGTTTTACTCTGATCAAAGGTGTACATCTGTACCCACAAGACACAGCCCCACGACACGTTTCTGCGTGCCGGTATACCACCACGGTACCCCGGAAAGGGACTGTGACAGGACCCTTCGCATAACCCCCTTTAACCAATCGTACCACCTCGGGTTTCGCACCCACCCCTCAAAAGGCAGTGGGCAGCCCTCCCTCGTGCCTTGGTGAATTCGGCAGCCGCATAGACCGTCGCAGGGCCCATCCAAACTCCATCACGCTCACCCTAGCTAGTGTACGTCAGCTAGAGAAAAGCTACACTACAAGTCAGCCGTTGCCCACGCTGGCTTGTGGTACTCACGGTATTTCTTCCACGGTTTCCTGCGAACCGGTCCTTAATTGCCATGGGTGCTTCCATCAAAACCATGCACCCACAGCCCATCATTAGCATATTTTAATTAAATATTATTACCATGGTGGCTCCTAAACCAAAGTGTCACCATAGAGACTACATTAATTAATTATTTAAGGTGATCCCCTTTAGTGAGCTAAATTACTAAGCATGGCTAAGCATTCCTAAACCAGCGAATAATTAATTAATTATCAAAGGTACATGATAATCAATATAATTGGCTGAGTACAATAGGTAATAACCCACATAAAATGACATTACGAAATAATGCATCATTTACAGAAAAATAAGGTATTTGTAAATTTGGGCACAATATGATCAATGCAAAGCATCACTTGCCTTGCTCTTGAGCTGAAGCAACTTCTGCAATGATCTCGAAATAAACAGGAGTGTCGGAATTGCCGGAATCTACGCGACAAACAAAGCAAACAACAATACATGCTATAAGTCTACTGAAACAAAGCACAAAACCATTTTTAATGGATTCTCTACATTTTTATGAATTCAATGAAATTTGAATGGACTTAAACGGAGCTCGGATGAATTAGTTATGAATTTTTGAAGTTATCAGTATTTTTACTAAAACAGAAAAACCCTAAATGATTTATTGCGCAATTAATCCCAGGGCTGGCGTCAGCGGCTAGGCCTGAAGTCATCGCTGACGTCAGCGGTGGCAGCGGTCGGTCCACCGTGGTCTCGGTCCACGGGACCACGGCGTCGCGGCGCACCACGTGGCGCACGCGTGGCGCCGACGCGGCGGCCACGCGGGATGGGAGGCGAACGGCCGAGATTGGCCCGAGTGGCCGATCCAACAGCCTACCTGCGCGGGCGCTGGGGCGGCACGGCCCGAGCTCGACCAGCCACCCATGGCGCGCGACGGCGGCGCAGCCGGAGCCAGCGGCCGAAGGCGGCGAGCGGTTGCGCGGGAGCGACGGCGGGCGAATGAGGGTGCGCAAGGCGGCGGCCGAGCGAAGAGAAAAAAGAGAGAGGGAAGCGGCGGCTCACCGGAGGGGAAAACGATGACGGCGGTGGCGGCACTAGGGTTGGCGAGAGGCGGCGGCGATTGGGGAAAAGAGGAGAGAGGAGCACGGCGAAGGGTATTTAAAGGGGATCCGGGGCTAAGATGCGGGAGAGGAGAGAGGGTGCGAGATTCGGCCGCGAATCTCGCCCTCTACGGCACGGGAGAGGGGATGCAGAGTGGGGGAGCGGGGGCGCGTGGCGTGCGGGCGACGCGGGAGGGGGTGCGGGCGGCAATTGTGGGCGCGGGGCGTGCGGGGAAGACGGGCGGTGTGGGCGCGCGGGGCGACGGGCGGCTGGCCGCGGGGAAGACGGGCGGGCACCGACCCCACCTGTCGGTGGCCCTAGAGAAGAGGGGGAGGGAGAATGGACTTCGGCGGGCGAGCGCGACGCTCGTGGGCCGCGGCCTACGGCCGGCCCGCGAGGGAAGAGGAGGCGCGTGCGGCGCAGCTGGGCTGGACTGGGCCGATGGCCCGAAAGGAAGAAGAAGAGGAAAAAGAAAAAGAAAAGAAAATTTCCTGGGATTAATTAAATTCCGAATTTGATTTTAATTGATTTAAAATTATTTCTAGGGCTCTAAAAATTCCACTAAAAATCCTGTTAATGTATTTTGACATAGGGAACTCAAGAAAAATTCCACCATGCCTTTTCCATTTCATTAATGCATTAATTAATTGGATTTTTCTCCAGATTAATTAAACAATTTCTCAGATAAATTATTAAATTCGATTTTTACGATTTGGGAGAACTTCAGGGTGTGACAAACCTACCCCCGTTAAACGGAATCTCGACCCCGAGATTCGGAGGTGCTGGCAAAGAGATGCGGATGGGCGGCCTTCAATTCATCTTCTCTTTCCCATGTGGCTTCTTCCTCAGAGTGATGGCTCCACTGAACTCTGCAGAACCTGGTAACTTTGTTTCTGGTTCTCCTCTCGCTGGTTTCGAGAATACGGATTGGCTTGTCCACATAAGTCAGGTCCTCTTGAATCTCGATTTGATCCGGGCTGGCCTGCTCTTCCGGTACTCTCAAACATTTCTTCAATTGCGAGACATGAAACACATCGTGAATACCCGCCATGTTGGGTGGAAGCTCAAGCTGGTAGGCAACTTCTCCTTGACGTTCACGGATTCTGTATGGTCCCACAAAGCGTGGTGCCAATTTTCCTTTAGTTTGAAAACGGTGTACTCCCCGAAGCGGTGTGACGCGAAGATACACGTAGTCCACTGCTTCGAAAACTAACTCCCTTCGACGATTGTCGGCATAGCTTTTCTGTCGAGACTGCGCAATTCTCAACCTTTCTCTGACGGTTCTAACCTTTTCTTCCGCGTCACTCAAGACTTCAGTCCCAAACAGCTGTCGTTCTCCGGTCTGATCCCAAAAGAGCGGGGTGCGGCACTTCCTGCCATACAACGCCTCAAATGGTGCCATCTGCAAGCTGGCTTGGTAGCTGTTGTTATAGGAGAACTCGGCATATGGTAAACTCTTGTCCCATGCTCCTCCAAAATCGAGCGCGCAGGCTCTCAGCATATCCTCCAGTATCTGGTTTACTCGCTCAGTCTGGCCATCGGTTTGTGGATGGTAAGCCGTGCTAAAATTCAAACGTGTACCCAATTCTTCTTGTAACTTCTGCCAGAACTTTGAGGTGAATTGGCTTCCTCGATCCGATACGATCTTCTTAGGCACTCCGTGCAAACACATGATTCTTGCGAGGTAGAGTTCTGCTAGCTTCTTTCCGGAGTAGGTAGTGTGCACAAGAATGAAATGAGCCACTTTCGTGAGTTGATCCACGATGACCCAAATAGAATCATGTCCAAATGACGTTCTTGGCAAACCGGTGATGAAATCCATTCCAATTTCTTCCCATTTCCATTCCGGAATTCGGAGAGGCTATAACAGTCCTGCAGGCCTTTGATGTTCTGCCTTGACTCGCTGACACACATCACAGAGTGCGACGAATTCAGCTATTTCTCTTCTCATGCTAACCCACCAAAATCTTTCTTTAAGATCCTGGTACAACTTTGTGCTCCCAGGGTGGATTGAATACTGAGTTTGATGGGCTTCCGTGAGTATCAACTCCTTCAACTCCTTGTCTTTCGAGACGCACAGTCTTTCTCCCATCCATATCGTGCTATGCTCGTCTTCGGAAAAATCTCGGGCCTTTCCAACCCTCATGTTTTTCTTGAGCTCCGCTATCTCCGGATCTTTAGCTTGAGCTGCTCGGACTCGCTCCACGAGCGTTGGTCGTGCTTCTAAAGCGGATGCGAACCCATGTTCAACAATATCGAGGTTCAGCCGTTCAAGGTCTTGTTGCAACTGGCTGCTCATCTCTTCCATACTGGTGGAGTTACAGTAGCTCTTTCGGCTTAAAGCATTTGCCACTACATTCGCTTTTCTGGGATGGTAGTGGATTCCCAGATCATAGTCTTTAATCAATTCCAGCCATCTTCGCTGATGGAGATTTAAGTCCGGTTGGGTGAAGATATACTTCAAACTCTTGTGATCCGTATACACCTCGCAACGGTTCCCAATAAGGTAATGCCTCCAGATCTATAGGGCATGTACCACTGCTGCTAATTCCAGATCATGAGTGGGGTAATTATTCTCATGTGGACGCAATTGTCGTGAGGCATACGCGACCACTTTGCCTTCCTGCATCAGAACACATCCCAGCCCTTGGCGAGACGCGTCGCAATAAACCTGAAAATCTTTCGTCTGGTCTGACAGAATTAAGACTGGTGCCGTTACCAACTTCTTCTTAAGTTCCTCAAAACTTTTGTTGCATTCTACGGACCACTTGAATTTCTCATCCTTTTTCAGCAACTGTGTCATTGGCTTGGCAATCTTGAAGAAGTTCTCAATGAACCAACGGTAGTATCCCGCGAGTCCCAGAAAACTCCTGATCTGCGAAACCGTGCGTTGAGGCTTCCACTTGGTAACTGACTCCACATTTGACGGGTCCACTGCCACTCCTTGAGCTGTGATGATGTGGCCTAGGAACTGTACCTCCTTGAGCCAAAAGTCGCACTTGCTAAACTTGGAATACAACTGATGCTCCTTCAATTTCTCGAGTGCTAAGCGAAGATGCTGCTCGTGTTCCTCCTTAGACTTAGAGTAGATGAGTATGTCATCGATAAAGACCACAACAAACTTGTCCAAGAATTCCATAAACACCTTGTTCATCAGGTTCATGAAGAACGCTGGTGCGTTAGTGAGTCCAAAGGACATAACTGTGCACTCGAACAATCCATACCGAGTGACAAAGGCAGTCTTTGGAATGTCCTCTTCTCGGATCCTCAACTGATGGTAGCCTGATCGCAGGTCTATCTTGGAGAACACTGTTGCTCTTTTCAGTTGATCGAACAAATCATCAATCCTGGGCAACGGGTATTTGTTCTTAACAGTGACATCATTAAGTGCGCGGTAATCGACGCACATCCTCTTGGTCTTGTCCTTCTTCTCCACAAAAATTACTGGAGCACCTCAAGGTGACGTGCTCGGGCGGATGTATCCCTTCTGTAGCTGCTCGTCAACTTGCTTCTTTACTTCTGCCAACTCGTTGGCTCCCATCCTATAAGGTCTCTTGTGTATCGGGGCGGTTCCTGGTACTAGGTCGATTCGGAACTCAATTTCTCTTTTAGGTGGCATCGTCGTTAGATCGTCCGGGAAGACTTCAGGATACTCGTTGACGATTGGGATATCCTCCAACTTATTAGGGGTTTTCACCACTTCTCTGGTCTGCTCCTCGGTAGCAACCTGATTCAAACTTGTCACGAACTTCTGTGGCGCCGGAGATCGGAAAGTAACCCTTTCTCCCTTGTCATTGGTTAAAATAACGGTGCGTCTTGCGCAAATGATTACTCCCTTGTGCCTCGTCAACCAATCCATCCCAAGAATGACATCTATGTCTTTAGATTCGAGAAGGATAAGGTTGGCTAGAAATTATGATCTTTTGATTTCTATCACCACAGAGGGGCTATAACTGACAGAGGTGGAACTATTTCCCAGGGTGTAGACTTGCATTGGTATTTTAAGTTCCTGTTTTCTTAGACCATGTTTCCCCACAAAATTCTTGGAAATAAACGAATGCGTTGCACCAGAATCAAATAAAACTGTAGCTGGGACTGAGTTGACAGAAAACATACCCAGTACAACTTCCGGTGCTGCCAGTGCCTCTTCTGCCAATGCATGGTTGACACGAGCCTAAAGAATCCTAGGCCCAGCACATCTCGGCTTCGGGCACTTGTCGGCGAAGTGCCCCGGTTCACCACAGTTGAAGCAAGCTCCTGGCTTCACTCCAGTGTCCCTCTTGGGCTGAGCTGGCTGGGCTGATGGGGTTGGTGCAGTTGGTGGGCGTGGAGCTGGACGGTTGTGCTACCCACCTTGGTTGTTGTTGTCTCCATTGTAACCAGCACAGAAGTTACCAGAGTGGTAAGGGCGATGCTGGCGAACAATCAAGGTGGAAGGTCCACCCTGCTGTCCCGGAGTGAAACGGGGCTTCTGGCTGCTGCCCTGGTGCGCCCTGAATTGAGCTACTTTTCTTTTTCTATCCATCTTGTTGCGTTGATCCTCCTGACGGATCGCCTTGTCGACCAGCTTTTCAAAGTCAGCATAATCACCCAAGATTAGCTGGTTGGTCAACTCATCGTCCAGGCCGGAAAGAAACTTTTCCTGCCTCTCTGCATCGGTGCGCACATCCTCCGGGCGTAACGCGCGAGACGGTTGAACTCGTGGAGATACTCCGTCACTGTCCGATTACCTTAATGGAGTGATCTGAATTCCCTCTTCTTCTGGGCCAGTATGCTGTCAGGAATTTGGGCTTTCCGGAAACTGTGACAAAACTCGGCCCAAGTAACCTCTGTCCCGGGTGGACGGGTGACCAAATAATTATCCCACCAAGCTGAAGCGGGACCTTGCAACTGATGGGTGGCGAAAGCGACCTTCTCTTGATCAATGCACTGGAGTAGATTAAGCTTCTTCTCAATAACATGAAGCCAATCATTCGCTTCCATGGGATTGGTGGTACTCGAGAAAACTGGCGGCCGGACACGAAGAAATTCTGGCAACTTGGATTGGGGTGGTGGTTGATTCTGTTGGGCCTGCTGCTGCTGCTGTTGGGCTTGTTGTTGCATCTGTTGCAACATCTGTTGTTGCATTTGTTGATGCTGCTGCTGCATTTGCTGCATCATAGCCGCCATCATCTGCGTCTGGCTGGCTAACACTTGTGCAAGAGTGGGGTTGTCAGGTGGTGGGGGAGGAGCGTTGGTGTTTGTTCCGTTAGCCTGGGATCCCTCCTGTCCGTTATTGTTACCACTTGTCCTTGTGTTGACCATCTGAAGGAGAAGAACCAACAGAACGAAAAGGAAAAGGAAGAAAAACAGACTACTCAGAAACTAGGCTTCAATATATTAATTAAACTGTTATTGTTCTGATCTAATTTAAAAACACTTAAAAAGGCAAGCAGAATCCCTAATTAGATAGCCATACCATAGGCACATGGTATCGACCATCGGCTAAACCCCAGAGCAACAAACCTAGCACACAGAACTAGCAAGCAATCAAACTAAGAAAAACGAGGAAAACTAAGGGTACGAGCCTAATGCTCGGAACGGCTTCTGCGGTCGGTGGAGTCGTAGCCAGGCTCCTGCTCATCTATAGAGGACAAGGGATGGGAATCAATGCATGATCAAATCCAAATTAAAATAAACAGCAAAAGACCAGAATGAATGACACAATAAAGCCAGGATTTTTATGCATAAACTATTTTTGCATGAATACAAATAAAGACACCATTAACCCTAAGCAATAAAGTAGCATGAGAAAATGGTTATAATAGTAACAGTATTTGGAACAACAATAATAATAACGACATAAATAAATTTTGCAACCCATAAATCCTGTCTCAGACCTAATGCAGTTCTCCCCAATAATTTCCCAATCAAACTGTCGAATAAAATTCCAATAAACCGTCGCCGATTTACCCAAAAATTTTCAATACTCTACACCAACGTGAGAATTTTTTTTTTTTGAAAATCAGGAAAACCAGTTTTTGAAACAAATGCGGAAAGACATATGCATATGAAAGAGTTTCAGAGGGCTCTTAGGGTTTCCAGTTGGCTTGTCCTACGGTCAAGGTCGGCTCTGATACCAACTTGTCACGCCCGGAAATTCACTACCAGAATTTCCGAAACTGAATGTGTATTAAATCCCCTGTCCAGGACCAGCCAAGGTACACAAACGACAAAGTTGACATACAGTTCCACGTCTTACAAACAGAGTAAAAGTCTTACAGAAATGCAGCGAGAAAAACGAAAAGACAAACTAAACTAGAACGGGACTCTTGCAGTCGGCTGGCACCATTCCACAAGCATCCTCGACGGCGGACGAAGCCTACCCCTCAAAAAAACCTCCATCGGACGCATACTCCTCTTCTGGTGTGGGGAAAAATTAAGCAAGACTGAGTACTACCCACTCTACTCAACAAGTCATACCGGAAAATGGAGGTATGATGCAGGGTATTCCAAAGGCAGGCAAGGGTTTATTTGCATAAAATAAGCATTTAAAAAAAACTGTAGTTGAAAGGAGTGGAAAACATTGAATTCATTGATCAATATTAACCATCACTGTCCAACGCTACACCACGTTGCGACAGGCCCAAACCATCCACCTGAACTAAACCAGTTCCAGTAATTCAAGTTATTATGAGAGTGGGACTAATCACGGTGAATCTGGTTGATCGCCCATAACCGCGGGCACGGCTATTCGAATAGTTTTACTCTGATCAAAGGTGTACATCTGTACCCACAAGACACAGCCCCACGACACGTTTCTGCGTGCCGGTATACCACCACGGTACCCCGGAAAGGGACTGTGATAGGACCATTCGCATAACCCCCTTTAACCAATCGTACCACCTCAGGTTTCGCCCCCACCCCTCAAAAGGCAGTGGGCAGCCCTCCCTCGTGCCTTGGTGAATCTGGCAGCCGCATAGACCGTCGCAGGGCCCATCCAAACTCCATCACGCTCACCCTAGCCAGTGTACGTCAGCTAGAGGAAAGCTACACTACAAGTCCAGCCATTGCCCACGCTGGCTTGTGGTACGCACGGTATTTCTTCCAGGGTTTCTCGCGGACCGGTCCTTAATTGCCATGGGTGCTTCCATCAAAACCATGCACCCACAGCCCACCATTAGCATATTTTAATTAAATATTATTACCATGGTGGCTCCTAAACCAAAGTGTCACCATAGAGACTACATTAATTAATTATTTAAGGTGATCCCCTTTAGTGAGCTAAATTACTAAGCATGGCTAAGCATTCCTAAACCAGCGAATAATTAATTAATTACCCCAGCTATCAAAGGTACATGATAATCAATATAATTGGCTGAGTACAATAGGTAATAACCCACATAAAATGACATTACGAAATAATGCATCATTTACAGAAAAATAAGGTATTTGTAAATTTGGGCACAATATGATCAATGCGAAGCATGACTTGCCTTGCTCTTGAGCTGAAGCAACTTCTGCGATGATCTCGAAATAAACAGGAGTGTCGGAATTGCCGGAATCTACCCGACAAACAAAGCAAACAACAATACATGCTATAAGTCTACTGAAACAAAGCACAAAACCATTTTTAATGGATTCTCTGCATTTTTATGAATTCAATGAAATTTGAATGGACTTAAACGGAGCTCGGATGAATTAGTTATGAATTTTTGAAGTTATCAGTATTTTTACTAAAACAGAAAAACCCTAAATGATTTATTGCGCAATTAATCCCCGAGCTTGGCCGGCCACCCTGTTAACGACCAAATTTGGTAAATCAAATATCAGATCTGAGGATAAAATCGAAGCGGATTTGGAGGAAGCTGGCGGTTACCAAAACAGAGCAAGAATCGGCTGGTGACCGGATCGGCTACGGTGTCTATTGACTGGTGACCGAATCGGCTATTATGACCATCGGCTGAGACAGAGTCGGACAAGGATAGCCGATGTAGCCGATTCCGACGAGAGGATAACAGAGTCTTTGTCGGGTTCGGTTGGTGAGCTTCATGAGGATTCCCACATACGGATTGGGTCCGAAAAAGGGAATTGTATCTGTTAATTAGGATATAATGTTAGTTTCCTAATAGATATTGTCGATTAGAGTTTGTATTAGGGAATTATCCTTAGTATGAGTTGTAATAGAAGTAAGAGTCGTGTCCGACAAGGACAGATTGTGTAATTCTGGGTATAAATTGAACCCAGGACTGTGTAATAATCAACAGACAATACAACAACTTCGGCGCATCGCCACCTTTACTTTTTCATCGTTTCTTCGACGAGTTCTTGCTTTCGAGTTGGGCTGCATCGGTTTCGATCTCCAGCAAGAGGTAAAACTTGTTATGGCGGCTTGCGCTCTCGGGATTAGTGCTTCCATCTTTATGACACTCTGATCCTGTTTGTGTGAATCGTCGAGTTATCATATATATTGTATAATCTGAATTGATATCAATATATAACTTAGATCGGTTGGTGTCTGTNGTACCCACAAGACACGATTCCACACATGTTACCATGCCCCGAAGTATCACCACGATACTGCAAAGGGGGAAATCGTGACAAGACCTTTCGCTTAACTCCTCCTAACCAAGCGCACCACACCGCAGGTTTCGCCCCCACCCCTCAAAAGGCAGTGGGCAGCCCCCCCTCGTGCCTTGGTGAATCCGGCAGCCAGTCAACCGGTATATCCCCGGCCAAACCGACTCCATCACGCCCACCCTTTCCGGGGAACGTCGGCTAGGAAAGAGCTATGCTACGAGTCCAGCAGTTGCCCATTCTTGCTTGTGGTAAGCACTGTTATTCTTCCAGGGTTTCCCATGAACCAGTCCTTAATTGCCATGGGTACGACCAGCAAAACCATGCACCCACAGCCCACCATTAGGTCATATTTTAGTTGGATAATTACGACCAAGCATGGCTAAGCATAAATAATTCTAGCAAAGTCAACATAAGTGACTCACGCTAGTCAGATTATCACCCAAGGTTAACAAAGGATGGTTAACAAGTAAACATGGCACAAGCGAATGGATAGGTAAACCCTATACCCATGTAATTAGCAAAACATGCACTTTATTTGCAAACGTAAAAATTTCGTAAAATAGGTACAACATGCTCAAGGGGGAATTGTGTGACTTGCCTTGCTTCTTCAAACAATCTTCCGAACTCTTTTCCTCGCGAGCGCAAACTCCCGAAACGACGGAATCTACACGCTGGCACGCAAAACGAGGAAAAACTCTAATAAAAACCAAGTAAACAGTTGTTAACGACCAAATTTGGTAAATCAAATATCAGATCTGAGGATAAAATCGAAGCGGATTTGGAGGAAGCTGGCGGTTACCAAAACAGAGCAAGAATCGGCTGGTGACCGGATCGGCTACGGTGTCTATTGACTGGTGACCGAATCGGCTATTATGACCATCGGCTGAGACAGAGTCGGACAAGGATAGCCGATGTAGCCGATTCCGACGAGAGGATAACAGAGTCTTTGTCGGGTTCGGTTGGTGAGCTTCATGAGGATTCCCACATACGGATTGGGTCCGAAAAAGGGAATTGTATCTGTTAATTAGGATATAATGTTAGTTTCCTAATAGATATTGTCGATTAGAGTTTGTATTAGGGAATTATCCTTAGTATGAGTTGTAATAGAAGTAAGAGTCGTGTCCGACAAGGACAGATTGTGTAATTCTGGGTATAAATTGAACCCAGGACTGTGTAATAATAAACAGACAATACAACAACTTCGGCGCATCGCCACCTTTACTTTTTCATCGTTTCTTCGACGAGTTCTTGCTTTCGAGTTGGGCTGCATCGGTTTCGATCTCCAGCAAGAGGTAAAACTTGTTATGGCGGCTTGCGCTCTCGGGATTAGTGCTTCCATCTTTATGACACTCTAATCCTGGTTGCGTGAATCGTCGAGTTATCATATATATTGTATAATCTAGATTGATATCAGCATATAACTCAGATTTGGTTAATCACTGTTCTACAGAGAACTAGCCGATAGAGTTATATATTGATGCTGGTTTAGATTATACAATATATCTACCATCTTGAAAAGGTTTTCATCGACTTGATCATTTAGGCATTGTGTTTCTTTACATATTTGGTGCTGCATCAGTTAGGTTTGACCTACCAGATCATGTTTAGAACCATAGTCCCTAGCCTGTCTATGATTGCTAATAGAGATAGCGTCGGGGTTTCAGCCGACCTTACCTGGTTTAATTGTCTTGTTATCTTGGCATATTAAATCTGCCCTTTATATCGAGATATTAACTTAATAAAATATATTGAGCTTGTTGTCAAATCTGGTTAGGATCATCTTAACACTAGTTTGACGGTTTGTTTAATATATTTTGTTCATGGTAATATCTCTGTATAAAGTGGTATCGGAGTACTAGCCGATACACGTTAGATTTGCTTAATCGGCTATGCTGTGAGCTTGTGTAATCTACGCTTCATGATATATTTAGGCATAAGTGATTTATACTGTCTCGGCGCCCTGTCCGATCTATCCCAATCACTTAGTTTAAATATGTTTTGAGACTTAGATTATATCTTGTTGATATCTACAGCCGATTGAGTAGATTTAGCTTTATCTTGCTTTATCTGTTATAGCCGATTTAATGCATCTTGCATCGGCTCAATGCTCAATGATATGTCATCGGTAAACCAGCCGATCGGCTATCATTGGTGGATTTAATTGCACTTTCTTTGTTTCTTATTGGTTGCAGGATCAAACCAATTGGCACGCCCGCATCTCACCAAGCTTTGGACCTGCACTGGAGTTAAGCAGATCTCCCAGGCCAGTGTGTGTTTTTTGCATCAACACGCTTTTGGCACGCCCAGTGGGACACGAAGAATTTTCATCATGGTAGACTCCAAGAAAACTGACGTTGACCCAGAAAATATCATTCCAATGACAGTGGATAAGTTGACGTCGGAGCAAAAGGCAGAGCTGGAAGATATAATGAACAAGCTCCAAAACCAGTACTTGCATTCCTTTGTCCAGACTAGAGCAGGAACGGTGGTTCAGAGATACAAGGTGACTTTGCCCAACAGCGAAGAACCAGAATCAAGTTCTGGGAAGGAGAAAGGGGTCAAGCAAGAGGAATCTCCTGAAGATCCCGTGAATTTGCAAGATCGGATTGACTATGCTGTGCATCATGCTTTGATCAACCAGTCAGGAGTGCTGGTCAATACTTTAACAAATATTGTCAAGTCTGTGGTTGACGGTACTATCGCTGAACATCAAGCTAAAGGACCAATATTCTTGCCAGATGGGGTTTTCCCGCAATACAGGCCGCTTATGACCAGCCAGCCAAAAACTACCAATGTAGCCCCAGGACAGCCGATGGCGTCAACATCGGCTACAGGTCAACAGGAGATCCCAATATCGGTACAGAAGCACGTAGAGTTCAATCCTCATGTACTGGTCCGACAACAACCTCAGCATGTGGGGCATAACATACCACAGGTATCAGCTGAGCAAGTTGCAACTATGTTCAACTCCAATCAGCCAATTGCTCAGCCGATCATGCATACACCGGCAAGACAGCAAGTGCCAACCTTCCAGCAACAGGCTGCCAACACTCAATATATTGCTAATCAACAAGATTTCAGTGCTCCGCGAATTCCTCAGACCCACACAAGTGGTAATCTTAATTATCAATTTCAACCTCATTCGCCACAGGTGCAGTATCGGCAGAGAACGTCTCCTCAGCCATATCAACAACCGCAGTATTATCAAGATGAGCCGATACAGCCACAGCATCAAGATGGGACTCGGCAGAAACCTTGGGCCGATATGATAGCTGATATAATGAGAGAACAGTTCGAATTAAAGCCAAGGGATGGTGACAACTTGTATCGGCATCCATATCCAGAGTATTTTGAGAGGGTGCCATTACCAAGCCGATACAAGGTTCCAGATTTTTCAAAGTTCTCAAGACAAGATAATGTATCGACTTATGAGCATGTTAGCCGATTTTTAGCTCAGTGTGGTGAAGCATCGGCTACGGACGCGTTAAGAGTCAGGCTATTTCCTTTATCCCTGTCTGGATCGGCTTTTACGTGGTTTTCATCTTTACCATACAATTCTATTCACAGTTGGGCCGATCTGGAAAAACAATTTCACAAATATTTCTACAGTGGGGTGCATGAGATGAAACCGTCTGACTTGACAAGCATTAGGCAAAAACGAGAAGAGTCTGTCCAAGATTATATCCAGAGATTCAGGGAAGTCAGAAACAGATGTTACAGCCTGACATTGACAGATTCTCAGTTAGCCGATTTAGCCTTCCAAGGTTTGTTAACCCCAATTAAAGAGAGGTTTTCGGCTCAAGACTTTGACAGTTTGGCTCATTTGGCCCAAAAGATAACAGCACATGAACAAAGATTTCAAGAGGCCAATAGAGCGTTCAAGAAGGTGAACTTCATTAACTCTTATGTTTCCGATTCTGAGGAAGAGGAGGTTCCCGAAGTAGCAGCAGCCGAGTGGGCACGAAACAAGAAGGTGATTCCATGCCAATGGGTCAAAAGCTCTGGGAAAGAAGAAAAATATGATTTTGACATCAATAAGGCTGATAAAATTTTTGATCTTTTGCTTCGGGAGAAACAAATTCAACTGCCTGCTGGTCATGTGATTCCATCGGCTGAGGAACTAGGGAGGAGGAAATACTGCAAGTGGCACAACACCGGGTCTCATAGTACTAATGAATGCAAAGTTTTTCGGCAACAGATCCAGGTAGCCATTGAACAGGGCAGGATAAAATTTGATGATTCCAAGAAGCCGATGAAGATTGATGGTAATCCTTTTCCTATAAACATGGTTCATGCAAGTGGTAGGACAGCCGACAGAAGGGATAATCGGTTCAATAAGTTTGACTCTACCAGCATGATCAATAAATATCAAAGGAGATATGATCGGCAAGAGAGCCAATATTATGAGGATGATGATGGCTTTGATTCACATTGGAACTGCGAATTTTTCATATTTTGTTGGAACAAAGGCATAAGGTTACCATCGATAGAAGATTGCCCAGGTTGTTCTAATGCCGATGGAAACTATAATGAGAGTTTTAGCCGATTTCGTCTTAAAAAAGATCGGCTGATGCAAAGGAAGTTGCCTGTTCATCAGAGGTTGGGCCCAATTCATCAAGATTATTTCCAGGAAGAGGATACTGAAGATACTTCAAGAGCCCAATGGTGTCCTTCTGGGATTTTTTCCAAGAGTCAGAAGAGAAGGGTTCAGAGGATGAGGAGCAGGGAACAATTTCAGGAAGTTGAACAAGAAATCGATCATCGGCTGAAGAGAGCAAAAACAAAACAGGAATGGCGTGTTAAGAACAAAATAATACCAGCCGATGAGAGTAAAACCGATGAGGCAAGAAGGATAGTTAAAGGAAAAGCCATTGCTTCTTCGTCGGTCAACATGGTATTTGTGCTACCCGCAGAGTTTGGGGTTAATCAAGACAACGCAGATATCATGGAAGAATCTTGTGCCAGATTGGTATTGTCACCAGAACAGGCTATTTTCGAGAAACCCGAAGGAACAGAGAATCGGCACCTTAAGCCATTGTATGTCAAAGGATTTGTTAATGGCAAGCCGATATCCAAAATGCTAGTTGATGGTGGGGCTGCAGTGAATCTGATGCCGTATGCGACGTTTAAAAAATTGGGAAGGAATTCAGAAGACCTCATCAAGACTAATATGGTTCTCAAAGATTTTGGTGGCAATCCTTCGGAGGCCAAGGGAGTTCTCAATGTAGAATTGACAATCGGCAGCAAGACGGTTCCTACTACGTTCTTTGTCATTGATGGGAAAGGTTCGTATAGCTTACTGCTTGGAAGGGATTGGATTCATGCTAATTGTTGTATTCCTTCGACCATGCATCAAAGCTTAATCCAATGGCAAGGTGACAAGATAGAGGTTGTTCCAGCCGACAGGTCAGTACACGTTGCTAATGCCGATTTATCTGTTTGGGAGATGGATGGAGTTGATTGTTTATCAGGAAAAATCTGGCAAGGGGATTATCTAAAAGTGTCTGATTGTGATATACAGCCGATCGGAGATGGAGAACCCCAATTGTTGCTTTGAGGGTGCTGTGGAGGGTTCCAGTTCTTATACTGAAGATGCTGTAGATGATCTCGATGGCAAGTTAGGTCAGGGTTTTATGTCGGCCGACGAGTTAGAAGAAGTTGATATTGGGTCAGGAGATAGGTCTAGGCCGACATTCATCAGTAAAAATTTATTATCTGACTTCAAGGTTAAGTTAATAGAGCTTTTAAAAGAATATAGCAATTGTTTTGCTTGGGAGTATTCTGAGATGCCACGACTCAGCCGATCGATTGTTGAACATCGGCTTCCTATCAAGCCGGGATATCGGCCATATAAACAGCCGCCTAGACGATGTAAAGCTGATATGTATGATGCGATTAAAGCTGAAATTACTCGTTTATATGATGCTGGTTTTATTCGTCCATGCCGATATGCTGAGTGGATTTCTAATATAGTTCCGGTAATTAAGAAAAATGGCAAGCTTAGGGTTTGCATTGACTTTAGGGATTTGAACAAGGCTACTCCTAAGGATGAATACCCAATGCCGATTGCCGATCAATTGGTAGATGCTGCTTCGGGACATAAGATTATAAGTTTTATGGATGGCAATGCTGGATATAATCAGATTTTGATGGCGGAGGAAGACATTCACAAAACTGCTTTTAGATGTCCTGGTGCAATCGGTTTATATGAGTGGGTTGTCATGACTTTTGGGTTGAAAAGTGCTGGAGCTACATATCAAAGAGCCATGAATTATATCTTTCATGATCTGATCGGTTTATTGGTTGAAATCTATATTGATAATGTGGTGGTGAAATCTAAGGAGGTTGTTGATCATATAGCCGATCTAAGGAAAGTATTTGAGAGAACAAGGAAATATGGCTTAAAGATGAATCCCACTAAGTGTGCTTTTGGTGTATCGGCTGGGCAATTTTTAGGTTTTCTTGTGCATGAGAGGGGTGTTGAGGTACCGCAAAGGAGTATTAGCGCAATACAGAAAATCCAGCCTCCAGAAGACAAGAAACAGTTGCAATCTTTGATCGGCAAGATAAATTTTATCAGGAGATTTATTTCTAATTTGTCTGGGAGATTAGAGCCTTTCACGCCTTTGCTCAGACTTAAAGCCGATCAGGAGTTTACATGGGGGGCAGAGCAACAGAGGGCTTTGGATAATATTAAGAGATATTTAAGTTCTCCTCCAGTTTTGGTTTCTCCACAGAAAGGGGTGCCTTTCAAATTATACTTGTCAGCCGATGAGAAGTCAATCGGCTCGATCCTAATCCAGGAGTTCGAAGGTAAAGAGAGAGTAATCTTCTATTTGAGCAGAAGACTTTTGGATGCAGAGACCAGGTATTCTTCAGTGGAGAAGTTGTGCTTATGCTTGTATTTTTCATGTACAAAGTTGAGGCATTATTTGTTATCCAATGAATGTACTATAGTTTGCAAAGCCGATGTGGTCAAATATATGCTATCGGCTCCAGTATTGAAAGGAAGGGTTGGAAAGTGGATTTATGCCTTAACGGAATTTGATCTCAAGTATGAGTCACCTAAAGCTATTAAGGGGCAAGCTATAGCCGATTTTATTGT